>NW_019059784.1:120373-134631 GCF_000696155.1 Zootermopsis nevadensis | reverse complement strand
GACGCAACATCCCAGAACACAAATAACCTTCATAATTGCCGCCGTGAAAATCTAAGATCTCACGAATAGAAGTTTCAACGAACATCACTGTAGAATATAACATTAATGATCTACGAAAATGAGGTAACAGTCGTTGTGTATAAAACATTACATATTATTTATTACTTACTATTATCGTGTAAACGGGACTGGAAGAAAATACAGAAAGCACGGAAAAAAGGAAATGACAGAAAAGAAAGAGGAAACCTGGTTCTGAGAGGTCGTAAGCCAGATCGATATAAACAACATCGGTTTCCACTTCGAGATTCAACACCATTTTCAGCCATACTATATAGTGTACACTCGTCACACACAAAAACGTGAAGGGAAGGAAAATTTTCACAGATTCCAAATATAAAATGAAGTCGTCTTTCCGGAGGCTGTAACAGGAGTACAAAAGCAAACACATTATTTAAGACAAATTCTAACTGCATGCAATAAATATTCAGATTTAAGTTCCAGTAAACAACACTAACAAACGAAACTGAAGGGCGCATATGTAAGAAACCAGCGGAGAACTCTGTTATTTGGCAAAATACGGAAAAATGTAAACAGGGAAAAATTATTGTAAATCATGCGTTTCAAATGTCAAGTGTTGGAAATTTTTTCTTAGGACAAGCTTTTACGGAGATACACTTTTACACTACGAATAGTAAGTAAAAAGTTAAGAGCGATGTTGTCACACTGACATGCCAGCGAAAATGGGACGTTTCCAGAGCAAAGGAAAGATGTATTGAAGGAAAGGTGGGTTTAACAGGAAACTGTAATGGAAACGTGGCAACATTGCTGTTAACGTTTTACTATTGATAATGTAGAAACAGTAGTGCCACAACGGCTTGTCCTAGATAAAGCACTCCAGTACTTGCTACTGTAAACGATGATTTGCAAAAACTTTTATCTCTTTGTATTCTATTGTATTTTGACAAATAAGAGAGTTCTCGCATGGCTCCGGACTTAAGGGAAATCCTATATATCGACATGTGGAACTTTTGTGAGATTTATGAAATAAGTCGATTCAATGGCGTTTAGTACCAATCGAAATGCTGGGATCTGTAATAATTATTTTTATGGTAAAAACAAAGATAATAATCAAGATCAGTGATTGTTTGTGTTTGGAGTAATTAAGCGTCAATATAAATCTTCATATTCACCGCTGTTAAAACCTCAAATCATACAATATAAATGTTGTTCTGCCCTGAATACGGAGGCACTGCGTTCCACAAAAACACTGGTATCTACTTATAAGTCTAACCTGTTTAACAACCAGGAGTCAACGCCGCTGTGAAAACCCGAAACTTATACACCAATCAATATTTGGGACAATAATCATGTTTCTTTGAATCAAGTTGTGGTTCTACGTAAAATATTATAAGGTAAAATTCACGCACCATAACAAATCACTTAATCTAACTTTTTAAATAAGATATCTCCAGAAAGTAATTCAGTTTTATGTATTTTAAGTGTAATTTTTCGTATAGTTTTGCTCCAGATATGGTTGTTGTATGGCCTGAAAGGAGCCAGAACATGTAGCCACAAAATAATGTAACAAGAGAAAGGTGTTTTGCGTGACGGAATTTAATTTTTATATTTAAAATAATTGGGATAGGAAGAACATAATACAAGTTTGTACACAAGACGTGGACATTAGGATGTACCACTGCGGCCCATATAATTGTGTGTTTTGCTGATCGACTACAGAATATTGGCAAAAAGAAAGTTGTCAGGGCGTCTAAATGCCAGGCTACGAAACGTGTTGGTGGCATTATAACTTGGCACTGGATGGAGACCGATGTTCAATTGCAAGATCTGTGGCATTAATTCCTCGCAGAACGATTACCTGGTACACACCGGACATAAGGTTCCAGAGCCCATTAGAAGTAGTTGTAAGTAACAGGATTAAGCATCTACCAATAATCGAACACTGGTCGTCCAGAGCGTAATCAGTCAATTTGACAGCTGTCCTGATTGACAAAGAAATACAGGAAACGGGTCTTTAGAGCTCATGACAGATTTATCTTAACTAAGGCTAAACCAAACAAACTTTTATGGCTAACTACATGTTCGATAAGCAACGGACAGACAATTAACACAGAATGGCTCGGAATAAAGTGTTTTAAATTGCTCGAACGTAATAAAAGCCGAATGAACATTACAGATACATTGGATTTTAGATGATAAAAAGTCGTTCAGTTATCGGTATGACGTACAACAACGTGAAATTCAGTAACACTGCACACGGCAAATTTTCTTACTTTTTCCTTCAACTCTGTTAAGTGATAGCTATGGGTTATACAAGAAAAGTAGCTTTATTATCCCCTTAAAAGCTTCCAGAAGACGTTTCTCGTTTAACAGTACAAAGCAAGATTAATATCAAAGAAGTTGAGAACACGTAAAAGAACTTTCTTTCTTCAAAGTGTTTTTCAACTAAATAACTCTCCTAGGTTAAATGAACCTTTGTAAAATCCGTTCATTCGGTGTATCAATCGGTCATGCATTAATTTATTGATTACAGTGGGTGATAAGTAGGAATAAAAATATTAAAACTTTAAGAATTACTCATTGCACAGGGTATATTTTGTCTACGGAGATTTGTTGATATAGTGACAACTGTTAATGAAATAGCATGAATTAAAGTACAGCGTTCTCATGTATTCCATATAACTTAAAAATTCCCTGTAATTAATAACAGATTACAGGAAAATCTTTGCACGGTTCTGTGACCAGGATATTACCATTATATCAGACTTAAATTCACCGAAAACTGTTCGGATATTCAATATCCACGTATGTACTTAAGTTTTTCGATTTTTTTATAATTACTACATAGTAATAAGTATTACTTTAACAAACCACGACATTTTTATTTTCAGCAAATGTAAGTTTGATTTAATATTCGTCTTCTGGACACAAAATCGTACAAGAAATACAAGTAGCCTACTATAAACAAGAACGATTTTTAGAAACCTACTGTCTCCTTCTTCACGGTTGAATGGTTGAAGGAGTATGGATACCTTTTATTATAATGCTCTATTAACATAAAGGAACGTGACTGGTCCGGTCAAAATAATCCTCATGTCGTGGTAAGTCAGACACTATAGCTGATCACCAGGTGAGTCAAAGCCCAGGAGGTTATTGTGATCGCCTATTCAGACAGAGACCACAGAAAATGTTTCTGCAAGAAGTAGAGAGGTTTGATTTAAGGTCTTTACCTTAGAGCCTATAAGCCCAGTACGGTTTCCATTTGGATGTAGTTTATCGCATAATATAAAGCTTTGTTACGATATCTGGCCTCGGGATTCAGTACACAAAGCACTAGCAGTTAAAGCAGACACAACGACCGTGGGCTACGGCGCTCAGTGAGGTATGAAAACTCATTTTATAATTCCGCTGATGAAAACTGTGAGTGGAAAAGTTCCTACACAAAACAAAGCCGCTACAAACTAATCTAAGTCTGTCACTCCAACTCGAGGAAAAACGTCTGTTGACTGCACAAAAAGGAGTCTATATTTCAGTGAATATATTGTAAACCTCTTCAAGTGAAGTGGAAACATATCGCGTGGTGTGAGAGAATTGTTTTTGTCGATACGAAAACTTCCCATAGCTCCCGGAATCTGCAACGTATAACCTTTGCTAAATCTCACTAAAAGGCAATTCATTACGAAAAACAGGAGCCAAAAGTTACAGCTCAGACACGCTGAAGTGTGTTCAGCAGAACGTAATTGTAATTAGAAAAAAAAACCTACACCACGCTCTATAATAGAGATGAAGATCTCAAATAAAGTTATGTCTGACACACAGAAATCGAAATGAAAATGTACCTCATTGTGCCACACAAAATCATTTCAACACAAGTTAACTACAAACTCCGAATTCACACTAGTGGACTCAACAATACTATTACTAGCAGTTTTCAGTAGCTATTAAAGTTAAGTATAATAAATTCGAGATATACTTGATACTATCCAGTTCAAAATCCTTTATCTCTCCATCTCTTATATAAAAACTATAGATTAAACAAAATTCGTGCAACTATAATTCGCCTGATGTTTTACAAGGGTGTAAAACGTTATCAATCTAAGATAACACTGTAGATTAAGTATGTTCGAACACAAGGTCCTGAGAAGAATATTTAGACCCCAAGAAAGAAGTAGCAGCAGAAGAAATGAGGAAATCTGACTCACACTGACAAGCTATAAAGTTGTACTCTCCCCAAATATCTGGATAATAATGCTAAGGAAGATAAGATGGACGAGAGGGGATGAAAAGGCGTATGAAAACCGGGCATAGAACATAAGGGAGGAAGGAGACTTCGGTGACATAGACAATGACAGACGATGAAAGTGCATGTTAGTCCTGAAGGTGGAAACTAAAATGCTTGCCGAAACGTTGAACAACCTTCGACATTAGACGCGGCTCATCCCCGAAAACCAAGTTTTACATTTACAAGCAAATGCTACTTTACTGAAGAAGTGTTATATAATACAAATAAAGCATGTATTAAAATAAAATTAATTAATAACATCCATTGCAACAGAAGGACGTCGAATAGTGTGGAATCTATTTCAGACAACAGAAAACACTTCGCTGATATAAATGATATCGGAGCTACATTTTATAAAACAGCTCTGTTCTGTAGCAGGAAAGTGGAGGCAAATTTCGCCCCACTTCTCAGCAAACAACTTGAGTAATGCTGCTTCTTAGGCCAATGAAGCTAGAAGCTGTAATCCGTAGGTTAAGCTGCCTACCGAGTTACTAAGCAATATAACTCAATAGCCCGCATTCTCTAGACATACCGTTTCCCAATAATGCCAGTCACAGTAATGGTACTAATTAGTTTAGCCTTGTGCGCTCTACAACACCCAAGTACTTTGCTGTTCCCCGAGAGGAAAAGAAATTGCAGACCTGTACCACTCACTTTGTGCTAAAGAAACTAATATAGGAAGAAAATCGGCAAATTATGCGTATTACATGAAGAAAATATGATGCAATTAATTAAAAATAATATACAACAAGCCAACTGATTTTTTTTACAATCAAGAAACTAATTCTTTAAATACCTATAGTTTGCCGAAGACTGATGTTCCATCATTTAGCACACGTTGTCAAACAATGGAACAGCGGCTGATATAATTTTTTTGTATTATAAAATCAGTTATAGTCTCCTAGCAACTACAGACTGAGAAATTCAATTACGTTTTGCAGAGTATAGGTCTCTGACACACTATGTCAATTCTGGTAATTTGGATAGTTTTAAGAGGAACGTACAACCTCTATTTTCAGGGTTAAGAGTGGGAGTTTTCGTGGTGTCCTGAATCCCTACAGGAAAATGCTGAGATAGTAACTTAAAATAAGCTACGATCACTTCATTTCAAATTTAGGGAAACAAAATTAGTTTCCGCAAAGTGCAAGAACGTATTAGCAGGCCACGTTTAGTTTCATTACGGCTATGCTTTGCTTTTTAGGGTGGACAGGTTTTGGTCTGTGTTCTAGTTCAGATAAGTGTCCGAGTATTGCAGTTCCTCCTCGAAATCCTTTTTCTACTTCAAATATCTTATTAAGGAATAAATCTGAACAGTTGTACTAGTAAAACCCAGATATATATGTTTACTTAAAACTAACCAAACTAACAAATAATTAAAACACTAACTAACTAAAAAATCGTTTGAAAATAAGGCTCGTCTAAATGATATTTAAGAATTAAGTACCGCAAATAAAACATCAAATTTTATCATAAGAAAAGTCACCTGGTTTGTGCTGTTCAAAGCAACAATCCCTTGTCACAGTAAGAACCATTAAAATAATTAAGTACAAAATGATAAGTTACTTACTGCTGAAGTAGGTGAGGCATATTTATCATTGGGCATTAAAGAAATATCAAATATCAAGGGTCAGGATCCCGCTTGGAAATGTTATACTCGCTTAGATAGCCAAGAAATTAAACAACGATGTTTAAGGAACCGGAAGGTGCATTATTATGTTCCACATGGGCCACTCTTCCTTTTATCACTAATAATATTTGATGAAGGATACAAATCACGAAGCCCCTAATTTGTTTAAAGCTAAATTCAGAGAACGATAAAATATCCAGGACAGCTGTATCACAAAACAATCGAAAGGCCTTACAAATTAACAATTCATATTCCATTGACTACAGAGTATACGAATACTTAGTGCTTGTATGATTACCTCAGATTTAATTTTAAATTATATTTAAATGTGTTATTTGAACAACAATTTTCATATATTATTTTAACATTACATAATTAATTAAACTGTAATTATATAATAAATTCAAAATTAAATTAAACGTAAATGGGTTATTATTTATTAAAATTTAATACTGTCAATTCCATTCTGTACTCTGCTTGTTTTACAATTACGAATTTTTAAAATCAAACATATGCCTAAATGTAACACTGACCAATGCCTGAACTTAGCATTAAAGCATTCACAATTTGGTCTGATAATTACGGATTTTATTATAGTTTGTTAACAGAAACATATATTTATCCCTTTGACGCAGATTTCATATAGTGGCTAAGGCAACAAGATGAAACAGTATTAAAATATATTAAAATTCTCCGTCAATCACAATAAAGTAATATAAGATAACGGCTCCATGAAAGCCGAAACATGTCGAGAATGTTCCATATGTAAATCGAGTACTCGATACGGAACAAAAGATAATATTTTAACCATCTAATTATCTTATATT
The DNA here is from genome assembly GCF_000696155.1 of Zootermopsis nevadensis. The sequence goes on along the minus strand of NW_019059784.1, from coordinate 127,877 downwards.
ACTTTATTGTGATTGACGGACAATTTTAATATATTTTAATACTATTTAAATAAAATCACAATATGACGCACCTACAATATCTTATAAGATGAAACAGTTCTACACGTTCTAGGAATTATCACTTCTCACTTGACCAACTGTCGCTCTAAAGCTGTCTTAGTGTCAAATGTTTCCTTAAAATACATAAAAGGAGATTTAAAAATATGTATTTGTAAGGAGAAATGTTAAGTCTCACATCGAAGTGATCCAGTCGCAGTACTTCCTGTAACTGAAATCTCGAACCAGGTCCCTGACATCGATACTATTGAAATCGAAGAGCATTATCAATGCAAAGTTATTATATTCTCACACATTTTTTTGGCCAGAGGTAAATTCACTTATTACAGATATGTATTGATTGTCTTGTGTGTTAATTCGTTTAATTTAATAGATTATTTTAAATTTACAACCGGGATAAAGAATGTTTTAGAAAAGTTAAGTCACAAACAGGGTAGTCGTGAGAAAACAAACGGATGATGACGTACATATAAACGTACTAATGTGGACGGAAAACAATTTATAACTAAAGTTCTGATAGTTCTGAAATTCAAAAGGTATGGATGTGTTACCACTGTGCTCAAACACCACGTCATGAAGATGGGAGAACACAGGCCTATTATCTCATTACTATTCTAACCTTGGCATTAGGTGGATATTAGCTCTGTGATCCGGCCGATTTACCTACTGTGGTTGTATAATATGGCCTCATCCTCACAACATATTTTCATCTCAGCATTCACAGTAATTATTATATTTCTATTTTTCCCTGTGTGTAATCACACAGCGTTTTCAAATACAATAAGAAGCTTAAAACAATATTACGTGTCAATTTTCTAACTACTTCGTGTAGAATCATTCTTAAGAGCCATATATTCTCTTATATACGCAATAAACTCCCATCCTCTTATAGAAAACGAAGGTTTATTACCGTCTACACAATAACCTTCAACTTCTACACTGAATCAACTGAACACAGCCAACTCTCTACTTCATTAGGAACTATTTAAACATTATCCTTCAATTACCCCTAAGTCTCCCAAAGGGTCTCTTACTTTCAACTTTCCTGACTGAAATTCTCTTCGCTTTAAGCCCAAATATTCACGTCTACGCGTTCTCAGTGGCAGGTTCTTTTAAAACGGCAATGAACTTTCGGGATCCATACAGACAGAGGAATTTCTTGATCAGATGAGAGACTATTAGTTCCTTAAAAAGTATTCTGGTCTATAAGGTAGTTATTAATTTATCATCTCACCCAAGTGTGACAATATCGCGACATTCTATCCTACTCAAATTTCAATTAAATTATTTATTATTAATGCACTGCATTAACAGCAAGATAGCCAATTACAGATAAAGCACTGAAAAAATAATAAATACGACTAACTAAAAATAATAAAATTATCTACAAATTACACAGCTACTGATCACACTAAAAATGTTCTGTTCTAAACACCGCTTTTTTTCCCTGTCGATGGAGTTCCTTATTGTTTGCGCCGGTGTAACTGAGGAAAGGGTGAAAGGGTTTCTATGCAATTGTGAGATTAAAGCACGAGATAAGCGCAGAATCAAAATTGAAAACTTCCACTAGTCATTGCTTATGACCACAGCAAAGCACCCCCTCATCTATGCCTGTAAACCCCTAGAGCCATACATCCATCCATCCATGTGAATCCCACCTCCCACTTTGGACCCAATGGAGTCCTCTATTGTATTCCAGCAGCTCGCATTGCATTAGCGAACTTAGATGCCTCAGGCATAAATGTGTTCTCATCCGGAAAACACGAGGCCATTAGAACACAAAAAATTGGATAGGGTGAAATCTGTGTTGGACTTGTGTGTGGGAAAGGGAGGTTTTGTCCCACCGCCCATAAACATCCTGTGGCTATCGGAAATAAAATAGCTCAAAAATATACGAAACATATCAACGCCATGGCTGAAATACTCGTTTAGTGGCCAGACCATTCCGTCAGGAACACTTCGGTCGTTTTATGTCAGACCGATAACTTATCACATGCCAGAATTATTAACCTGTTGGCGTCTACCTTCAGGTATCATGGTGTAACTAGCTTAAAACCAAAGATAATCATGGACAAGGGTCCTTGAAAAGCGGATTTTCATTTACAAGTCGACTGTGGTCTTCTGGGCTGTGACATCATGTTCCCTAAATATGGACGCGACGCATTCTTCTGGAACTTTCGTAATAAATACAGGACCACACTTCAGCACAAAACATAGACCACAATCAACTTATTAGCCCCTTCAGAACTTCAAGTCATTTAGACGTCAAGAAATCCCCACATTCACTCGCGTTCAGTTCAAAACGTCTCCCTGGTGATGGAGGTAGCAAGGGGGTCTGTAAAGTTCGTAAAATCTTACCAGGCTGCACAGTGCTACAGCCCAAAAGGCAGACAACTTCATACTCACTGCCGAAAGATCCTCAAATCCTGCTTAAAACGTTGTACATTCCACGCAACACTAATGTTGAGAAGATGGCTGTATTGAGGATGTTATATCGTATAGTCTGGTAGATACTGACCGTCGTTTAAAAGGTCCTTAACTCCCTCAGTTATCAGGACAAAATTAATTTGCTAATTTTTGTTATCGAATTTATTTCCGAGATGAATAATTAAATTTTCATTTTATAAACAGACTTACCGATAAAATCAATGTTTTCTGTTAAATTGAGAAAACACCACTTATGACTCTGATTAACAGCTAAAATTCATACTTGATAAAAAATAATGTATTTGAAATGCAATATCATATAAATAAAAGCTTTTAAACGCTAACTGAATGTTGAAGATTTCTGTCTTCTGGGTTGTTGCGCTGTGTAGTCTGATCGATGTTAACCAACGTTTCAGAGGCCATACTGCCTCCATCATGACGGAGGCAGTATGACCTCCGAAACGTTGGTTAACATCGATCAGACTACACAGCGCAACAACCCAGAAGACAGAAATCTTCATACTCACCGCTGTGAAAACCTCAAATCTTACATAACTGAATGTTGTGGGCGTGTAAAACTGAAACAGGAGTTTTCTCTTAGGTTCTGCAGTCATCAGAAAAGTTCCACTAGACAACAAATTGTCGATTTGTTTGCTACAAGAGAAAAGGAAAATATATCCTTAAACTCATTCTGGTAAGTTGAGAACGTGATCCCTGGTAGTGTTCGACAGTGAAAAAGACATCCTTGCACTTCGACTGTTTAAAGACAACTGACGTACTGGCGTGAGCGATATTTTGATCATTAGTCCAGTCAAACTGTATTAAATTGCAACCATCATTAAATATTTTAATATAGGTTGCTTGATTGTGTATATAAAACTTCAGCCTTCCCATCCTGAAGGGCAGAGACTATTTGAGAGACTTTGGCGTAGATAAAAGAATGTTATTAAAACATATCATAAGGAAAACGAGGACGTGAAATGGATTCATATGGCTTGAGTGGGGAGTAATGTGATCCTGGTAATAAACTAGCTCCATGAAAGATTTACAAAAGTACTCAAACATGCATTTAAGAAGCAAGAAACTAAACTCAAGATGTCAGGCTATGTCTCATTCAGTATGTCTTAGTATGCGATTCAATAATTTAATGCTTGGAGCCACGTGTAATGGATGTCATTTATTTCAAAGGTGCCTTCTGCAGACGGTATGACACGTTGCTAAGTAGCGATTCGATTGTGGTCAAAGTAAAAATTCTATTCATAGCATCTCTTATTCTTACGTCAGAAAGTGAAAATCCTCACAATAAAATATATTAAATCCTCCTATTACTTCATGTCTGTGAGGTCCAAATAACGTACCCAACTCTCATAGCCTTTTTCCAAATTGTTCAGACTTCTGCGTCGATAACATTGTTTGATACAACTCTGTAAGCGAACACTGTAAAACCCTGGTGCCGTGAGCTCACTGCATTCCACAGCGAAAATATTCGCACTGGTTTCTGGTAGCAGGGAACCGGATCCGAATCCTATTGTCTAGTTTCCTGTAACCTGATCCGGAGAGCATCTTCGCAGTAACCCAAGGACCGAATAACATTCGTGCCACTTGCTTTGAGCTCGTTTCGCTTTCCAATGCGAGGCATTGTGTTCCCATTTAAACCGTGTTTATTCCACGACTTACTGGTTGAAACACACTGACAAAAGTACAATTCTGATAACTACAATACCCTGATATTCCTCTCCATTTAAGATGCGCTTAGAAAATAAATTAAAACTATGTAGGATTTGAGGTTTTCACAGCGGTGAGTATGAAGAATTCTGTCTACTGGGTTGTTGCGCTGTGTAGTCTGGTCGATGTTAACCAACGTTTCAGAGGTCATACTGCCTCCGTCATCAGGGCGATACAGTTCGTAAGATTTGAGGTTTTCACAGCGGTGAGTATGAAGATTTCTGTCTTCTGGGTTGTTGCGCTGTGTAGTCTGGTCGATGTTAACCAACGTTTCAGAGGTCTTGTCTTCTGGGTTGTTGCGCCGTGTGGTCTGGTCGATGTTAACCAAGGTTTCAGCGGTCATACTGCCTCCGTCATCAGGGCGATGAGTATGAAGATTTCTGTCTTCTGGGTTATTGTGCTGTGTAGTCTGGTCGATGTTAACCAACGTTTCAGAGGTCATACTGCGCAACAACCCAGAAGACGGAATTCTTCAAATTAAAACTACCTAGCCACGTTGTACCGGTTCTGATATCTATGAAAAAAGACATCGTAGACCTACATTTTGTATGGCATCCACTTACAAGTCTACAAAGCGTCAAGATTCAGAAAACCGCCATTGACACAATCACCCCCGTAAAGACCCAGACCTAATATAATGTATATACTTTATCAGTAAAATATTTTTACTGTGTTTAACGTCGTCGTCATCCGCTAGTGGTAAATGAACAGCCTACAGCTGTGTCTGGATAACTATAGAAAGAGTAACAATTATCTCAGCCAAGATTCCAACTTCTTGTAGATGATATATCTGATGTACATAATAAGGAACAAAATATATCCTAGATCTTCCATTAGCAAGCATTTTATAGATCCTTGTAATAAAGTGAAGTTCAAATTCTATGCAACACTACCCCTATGTCCGTGATATATGAACACTCTTTGTCTTCCGCAATGTAATTTATTTATCAATCAGTTATGTGATGTGTAATAACCTTTATGAAGGTCCCACAGAATAGTCTAACAACAATCTTAAAATGGACGAGCTTACATCTTAAATTATGTGTCCTAAATGAGTCGGGGCAACTCAGTATAATATTGACTGGCTATGAGCTGGGCGGTCGAAGGTTAGATTCCCGGAAAGGTTACGGAGATTTCTCTTTGTTATCAAGTCCACACTCATCAGTGCGTTATCTAGTCAATATCATGTACAGCAAGGAGCCCTTTGTCTAGGGGGAAATCGACTGCAGCCTGAAGGTAACAAATTTCCTCAATCTAGTGCAGAGCTAATAATGTGTTTAACTATACCTCCACGATCCAATACTTTTCATGGCATGTTACTAAATTATTATATGGCCCTAATGCAAATAGAAGCAGATGTCATTACTGTTTCAAAAGGAATTAGCAACACATTTACAGTAGACTCCAGATTATTCGGGAGCGGATTAACTGGAGTCTATCTAGTTTAAAGAAGAATTAAAAATTAATTTATAAAATTTAATGTAAAACTCATAAAGTTTAAAAATAAAGCAATAAATATAACAATGATATATTACTTAACGTATTAATATAGATGTGTTGTTGCTAAAACCTAAGTTCTTGAAAATAGAAGGTTATGACAATCAGGCAGAATCCCTTTTTTAAAAAACAGCTTGTATATACTGTATTACATTTTATAATAAATCCTATCTCTTATCAGCAAGTATTAAAAAATTAAGTAGTGTATGTGTGTAAATAAACGTGCGTATATATTACACTTGCTTGTTTTTATTTTATTTTTGCGGATTATCCGGGAAAATACATTTTCAGATCAACCCACATAATCGGAATTCAACTGCATTTCTTGGTGAGAGTTGAGGTTCTCACGGCGGCGAGTTTGAACGTGGCTGTTTCAACTCTTTTCACTTTTAAGCATGGGTTTAGTCTGAATAAGATTTTTATTGATGTCTATAGTTTTATATCTGACGTGTATTACTAAACTAACGAAGAGTGTGACTATGACTGTATTTATTTCAATTACTTAACAAAATCACTCCCTGGCTGTAAAAGTCGAAACAAAATTCATTTGTAGAATGTAACTGAATCACACTAAGTGAATATCGCATTTCGTATGTTGGAGTCTATAAATGTCACTTTAAATTTCTCTTTTGGCTCATGGATTTGTTATTTGAATCACAGTACAGAATAAAAATTCTTAAATTTTAATAGACCTAATAAAATGAGTATACAAGTTATTCATGTGATATAGTATTCAACAGCGTATTCTGTCAGCATTTCGTTCAGAGCAGATGTGAAAATTTATGCAAAACGTTATGTTACTGCCACCAGATAAGGCATCAAATCTAAATGTAACAAATATCGTTCATAAGTTTACATAATCGATACTCCATATACCTACACATTCGCGTCACGACCCTATTTTGTTAAACCATGACTACTAAAGTGCTAACGTTAGATCATATCTGTACTTTCACAGTCTTTAGCAGCATATACCGTGGCGCTGATATTTTACGTATTTTGCCTATTTAGATCACTCATTCTCTATAACATGATCTCCCATCAAAGCTATAACCTACACACTACTATGTTTGATACCTCGCCACCCCCTTTCTCTTTTAACCTCTATATAAAAGGGGTTTTTGACACAGGCCCTGCGCTGTTGTGTTCGCATGCATAGGCTATTCTCCACCTCCCGCCCCTTGTGTCGGTAATACTGCCCGCAAGGCATGGTCATGATCAAACATATTGATGTTCATGCGCTGGCTTTGTTCAGCATGGCTCGTGTGTCGGTCTACAGACAGACAGACAGACAGACAGATGGACACTGACACAAACACACAAATCCCATTGTCAACACCCGCGATTATGGACGATCAGACTCACATCAAATAAAGAAGTAATTGGTTAGCAGAGAAGGGAACGACTCTTAATATGCCAAATAATTTGATATAAATATATTTAAGAAGAACATTTAATACCAACAAATAAATTATATTAAAGCTACACTTAAGTACAAAGTTTACAAAAATTAAAGTTAAAACTACATTGATAATAACTGAACGGTAACTAACAGACCCAAATATAAACCAACGTGTAGAGATACGCAATTACTGAGTAAGTTCATAACAAGTAAAATATTTTAACCCTGTCAAGTCAAGTAGTCTACATCCTTTTTGTTCATTCCATAAACACTGAATCAAAGAAAAGTGGACACACACATTAAATTATAAATTTGATTTTAATGCCATTAAAATAAGAAACTTCTAATTCATTAAACCCCTTTAAATTGAGTTCTGATATAAATAATCACTGTTTT
>NW_019059784.1:83281-120283 GCF_000696155.1 Zootermopsis nevadensis | reverse complement strand
TGTTGGTAGCGATGAAAAACAGCCGTTTTTTATTATCTTTTGAGAAACGATACTCCTTTAGCACATTTAACATTGTTTGCCCACTGATGGTATGCACCGAATAATACCATCTGCCACTGATTCGACCTTGTGGTAGTTTTTAAGCCACGGGAAAGTTTACGAATGGGCGGAAAGAGTCACGCGGACTAGTCTTCGAAGTTAACCGCCTTCTGGACCGCAATAAACTACATGTAACATGTGTTTACGTTAAACAACAAATCTATCAGCGTATACGGCATCGATGAATCACATCTAAAATTAGCAATATTCGCGGAAATAATAAGCTTAAAATGGCTTAAGATTCTACAGAAAGCGTTTTTATTAGTAACATTTGAGGTTTTCACAGAGGTGAGTCTGAAGGTTGCTGTCTTCTGGGATGTTGCACCGTGTAGTCCAGTAGACGTCTACCAGACTACACAGCGCAACAACTCAGAAGACAGCAATCTTCAGCGTCTAATTTCTGTGGATCAAGGTAAGCTGTGGACCGTTCGAAATGAAGCACTGTTTTCTGCTGGAATATTGCGCCGTGTAGTCAAGATGATACTGACCGACGTTTCAGTCATACTTCCTTTCCCGATCATCAGGGCAATGACTCGTGAAAGCAGTACGCACGGCCAATATCTTCCGGACTACAAGACGCAAAATCCCAGATGCCAGCCAGTCATATTTATCGTCGTTAGAACCTGAAATCTCATCGAGAACAGGTCTAATTGCTGTGTGATTATTTTATTAAAACATTTAATAACAATGTCGTTAATCTTATGCTTAGTCATACACTACTATTAACGCATATGTTTGTTAAATATTTGTCAAATATTATAATTTCTGGTACTGTATGATCTGAAGCTTTCATGGCGACTAAGTATTATGAATTCTTACCGGGCTACTACCCTGAGGACGAGAAAAAAGATGGTTCTCGTAACGTTCTCCATTCAACCACCTGACAAGACAGGTAGCTCGAGAAGAGTTAATTATAATTTTTGGTAACTTGCCTCTTTTCATGTTACTTTACGACCATGAATCAGCTACGTTTTTCATGTTACTTTACGACCATGAATCATCTATGTCACATACGTTAAAATTAGGCATTGTAAAATTATTTTGAATTATCAATGTGATGTGATAATTGTTCGTAGCTTCTGTTATAATACGGTCCTGGTTCTCGTTGGAAAGGACTGAGGAAAAATACTGGATACCTCCCGAATACGACACACTATCATCATACGAAGACATCCCTCAGCGTGTCAAGACATGCAAATGTGGGTGTTGCTTGTTAACGGCCGTCAAATGAAGATTGGTCAGTGTTTGCTTTTTTCATATAAAGCTGATCCCACGTCACCGCGTTATCTCGCGTTTTAAATTCTGTGCACCTTGTTCCGAAGAGCCAGTTCTGTGTTTGCTTTCTACATTTAATCGTTTTTTAAAAGTTGTAAATTTACGGCTTCTGAAACTTTTTAGTCTGAACTCTTGTTATTGAATTTAACTGTAGTTTATAAAAATTTACTGGCGACCTTAAAAGTGGTCTCATTAATTTTTAATATTTAACCCATATTAATAACAACAAGAAAAGAATGCACTCCATATTGGAGTATACAGAAATTCCAATTACGTTTCATCTCTGATTCGTATTATACAGAGTGATTCAAAATGTTAGGGCCAAACTGAAAGAGCGTATAGAGGGACTCAGAGAGAACAACTTTCGAATAGGAATCCATGTCCTTCGAAGTTATCCTGAGTCAGTCGAAGCCAAAGAATAAAATTAAGTTAGTAAGAGAATAGCAAAGTACGATTATTTCAGCGGTATTTTATCAGACTTCCCTGCCTCCAATGGCCTCAACTGACTCAGGATAACTTCGGAGGACATAGATTCCTATTCGAAAGTTGTCCTCTCTTGAGTCCCTCTGCACGCTCCTTCAGTTTGGCCCTAACCTTTTGAATCACTCTGTATATCTGAAAAATTGAAAATTCTTCAGAAGAAGCATGCAATCACACGGTACTAAGTAATACCTTATTGAACACAAAATATAAAAAAAATAATTAGACTACGTTTAGCTTCATTTTAAAGGCTTACTATACAAAGAAATGAGTATGATATGAATTGCACTTGTCCTTATCTTGCACTGATTTTGTTGAACTTGACATTTCACGAAATCAAAACTTACTAGATGGCTTAGAGCACCCGAAAGTTTATCATCGAATTAACCAAAGCCTTCCACCGGTCCCTGTCCTGGGCCAGAAAAATCCAATCTCCTAAAATTTTTCGTAACAATACAGTTTTACGGTGAAAGGTTGTTAGCCTTACGCCCAACCCCCAAGCTGTAAAGACAGTCATCAATGCTTATTCATTATATTCACAGCTAACCTCCATAACTGGAGGCTGTTCCTCCATCCGCAAACCTGAGGAAATGCCATGCCGTGGTGACAGGGACCCGCCAAACATGGACGAAATCAAAACAAAGGTCTAATTTTGTAATGTCACAAACGGCTTAGCTGAAGATGGCTGTCTTCTGGGTTACAGCGCCGTGTAGCCAGACTACACGGCGTTGCAACCCAGTCACTTTCAGCTTAGCTATAGTTGTGGCATTTATACCCACACAAAATACATAAGTTCAGATTATTAACACTTACTTGTGTAATTAATGTAAACGTGTATTTATGGCTTCAATTATACTAAACAAAACCGATCTTACGATAATTTCAAAGTTCAAAAACACTGAAAGCTAAGAGATAATCTGTACGTTTGTGTATACTACCAACTGTTTCTCTTTCAGTTTATCTCCGCGAAAGGTTTGTAGCTATGGGTTCATAATCGGTTTTATAGTGCAAACGTGTATTAAGTCCACTGATGTCTCGTTGCTTGGCAACCGAGATTCATAAAGCGTTACCACAACAGTGTATCACAGATTTGACGGACAGGAATGTATTTTTGGTACTAGATAAAAAGGGCTTAAGTCTATAAAACTTACGTTTGACTTAATTAATTCTTTTCGAGCACCAAATATATTTTATGTCACAAAAAATAGTCACTTATACTGATCGAGCGCAGTTTAAGAAATAGGCCGGGTTAAAACGAGCTAGTTTTTTGATGAAGATGTATCTGACAGACATTTATTAATAATACTATTCCTTCGTTTTATCTTCAGAGGCCTACATGAACGAGTAGACCTCTCGCTAAAGATACCAGATGCTGAGTAATAAAACCAATAGGCCTGTTTATGCACCGATGGTCATCAAGTGTTGTAGGTACACACCTCAAAACTTGTAAAACTGCATCCTATTAGATAAGGTGATGAAAGTGGTCACCCCCGACGTCCATGAACAACTGAATGCGATGTTTCAAAATACATACATACATACTGCAACATATCCGGAGAAATGGTTGCAATCTCCTGTCCAAAATTGTATTTGAGTTCGTCGATAATGCGAGAATTCTTCATACTTGGTTTTCAGTAGCTCCCCCTACCCAAAAAATAGCCAGGTTAAATCTGAGCACCATAACGACCAGGTTTATTGTGAGTTAACACGGTTTCCAAAATTTCCAAACTTCGGAGCACCGCGCCTAGCTGCATATGAAATTTGAGAACCTTATGTGAAGGAATAAAGTTTCACAAGGACTGAGATATGTGCTACAAGATTTGATGACAGATGGAGCTTAAATTCCAGCGCTGCTTGCCAGGGTATCACCATTATGACCTACGCTACGGTCACATAGCTCAGAATCCATATCGGCACACATACCGATGTTATTCATAGCCCTAACATTGTTATTAATTTCGATCATTAAGGTAAAAGAAATCATCAAATTTTAAACTATTTTAACAATACTATTATCAACGAAAATTTGTTTCAGGGCAGAATTCTCACACTTCCACTTCTACTGGAGGGTGTACGCCGCTTTAATGCAATATATAATTAGTTAATTAGCAACAAATCATAGCCCCTCTAATTCAGTGACCTGATAGATGTGATAATTACGAATTTATATATGTGGCCCCATCACTTAATTTTCTATATGTAATATGCATGTGTATTACAGGTTTAACTGGTTTAAATAATACAATCTCTTTGAACCAATTTGGTCCACTTATTTGCTATACAGGGCTGTGATTAATTAATTCGACAGGCAGCCTGCATTTGCTACCCGAGTGACAACGCATGTCACTGTGCTTGTGATGGGGCAACACCGTAACTGGACACTGCATCTGAAATTGAACTTTTATCACATCTTTCATGAGCTGATACTCGACCAATATTGGAAGTATCAACGACTGTTTCAACAGCGAAATGTTACTACTCTTTTCTATCTACGTTTTAAATTCATAAAAATAAACGTTTACAAAAACATTTGCACAATTATGTAATCCTAATTTTCATCTATATCTTAGCATTTAGGTTCTAAATATTATGAAATGCAAAATAAAGTTTCCACACAGAAGTAATGTTTTACAACCAACAAAAATATTTACCAGACAAAGCTGTTCTTCTGACCTACGGCCAGAGTCCCGTGTTGAGAAACTTCTGTTGTTCTGTAACAAATTACTTTCATTTTCCCTTCAAGTCTACTGCTGGTTATTTTTGCTATGGGACGAGACTACGTCTCTGTGCAACTGCGACCGCTAAGGGGCCCTTTTTCCGGCCCCAAGACAATAGATGAGCGAATAAAGAGCAGATGTGGACAAACTGGAGGACTCGGACTAAAATCTGTCCCACTGCTACCTTGTCTACCAGAAATCTCACGTGGACTGCCCCAGGGGCGAACCCCCAGCCTCAGCTGAGAATGCAATTGCTAGTGTTGCCACTACTACCACTACCATTGTCGCCACTGTTGACAATGCTTCAACTATTAGTATGGTACTATACTAGATAATTTGCTACTGGCCGTCACGCAATACAATTCTGCGGTCAGTAGTGAATCTGATCCAACCACCATAAGAACCCTGCGAAACACCGTCAAAGAAAAGAGTAGGGAAAATTCAGTCGAGAATTTCCTTGATGTCCGAAAAAAAACATTAAGACACCAAAAACAGCCAGCCAAGCCTAATTTTACAAATTCTGTTTAATGTATACTGCACGGGGTATATTCTGACACTGTTTTCCGAAGTAGTGGCTAGTAAACAGTATATAACTGACATAGTTCGAATCGATCCGATAAAATGACAATTTTGTGCATCAAACCGAAAATATTTTCTTTCTAAAAACTATCTTCATATAAAACAATAGTGCATAATGTGAACTGTATACTATTAGGATCCACAACATTTATTTTTTAAAAATATTCCATACTGTGAGTTTCTAACGAAATACAACGGAAAAATATGTTACTCTTTTGTACACGTAGCTTCACTTCAGCATTTTCTTTTCTCCACAGAAGTGCATGTGTCACACAAGATCCACTCAGTTTGCCTACGTAATGAGGGTTCCATATTAAAACATACTGCGCTTATATTATGTGAGTTTTCAAATCTGATAGTGGATTCTGCATTAAATCCTACAATCATCCTGCATAATTTGAGCTTATATTAAACCTTATAGTTGGTTTACGTAATGTGAGTTAGGCATTACACTTTATAGGGGCCTTGGAAATCTTAGTTTTAAAAAGAATTATAGTACAGTTACCAAGACAAACATATAAATTCTTAATTGTGTGAAAACAATGTCTTGTACTTCTTGTATAACAATTGCACGCTATAAAAGGCCAAAATCCTACTGTTATACAGAAGCAACTATGCAAGTAGTGTAAGCTAAAAGCCGAGTTAAGAATCAGAGATATTTATGAGGAATAAACATGGACAAATCACAATCCCTGTTTCTATACAAGAGAAGAATAAGAAGAAAAAGAACGCAAACACGATGCCCACAGCTATGCACGCTGTGTGGTGAATATTTGGGCTTGAGAATCCTGTCTCTCGCATTATTTTTGTTAGTGATGGAGACAGTAAACATCCCCTTGAGCTCAACGAGATGTGGGGAACACGAGCAAGATACGATAACAGCATCTGAGATTCTACCTTTTACGATCTTATATAGAGATAGAGGTTATCAGACCCTGGTACTCAATTCCGGTTATAAATCGGAAACATCTTTATTGTATTCTAACGTCTTCTTTTATGTCCGAAACCGTATCGCAAATAACAGCCGAGGCCTTCCGGAAACTAACTTATTTTAATGAAAGTCCGTGTCCTGCAATGTACATGTTGGTGCGGAAACGTCAGTATGGCAAAGTCTGTGGCCATATATCAGGAATCGTCTAAATCTGTTAGAAAAGGTCTCTCAACTTACGGTATGGCTACTTCTAACTCATATCACCAACCAACGCCCGTAACCTAGACAGAATTATCCAGACGTGAAGTTTCAGACCCTCGAATACCTGGATTTGGTACGTTTTGTTGTTTACAAAATCCTTTCGGCTTCCCAGATTCGCTGTCTCTGATCTGGCTGTTAGACGAACACACTCTCTTTATAGTGCAAAAAGCGATATACATCCACCACTGTTCCGTTTCTCTAATGCAGAGGTTCTCAGCCCTCCTAGTACTGCATTACCCTGTGCGACAAAAACTAGCCATTATTTGAATTAAAAATTTAAAGATATTTAAGTGAATAATTATTAATAAAGGAAATCATCAAATGTATTAAAGCAAGAAATTAAATAACAAACTACGTAAACGTGTTTGCGATAATAAGTTGGAATTTTGTAACAAATTACGACGAAGTTTCAATGGATTGTCTTTATTTACAACACGGCAGTTATCGATCTGATAAGAAAGGTTGAATGTGACCCGAGGTCGTCAAAGGTTCAAAACCACTGCTCTAATGCATAAATCAATCAGTATGTAGCTCCACGGAGGCACATACATCTTAACAAAAAACATGTGATATCATTTTGGGTTTTTCTGCTTTTTCTATTAACCGGAATACGTATTTATAAGACTGTTACATCAGAAATTTGCATCACACCAGTTGGCGTAACATTTTTAAAGGAACCCCTTTGATGAATGGGACTTTTGGTTGGATGTTTAAAAATACATTACTATTTCAATGTTTTTGTGTATTTATATGCTACAACTTTGCCGAGGGGGATAATGCAAACCAACACCATGGCGGCCATGCGAATTACCTTTTAGTTTGACAGTGGCAAATATGAACCACTGGAGGTAACCAAGCGAAATTTTATATGGAGACACGTAATACACAAACCAACAAACTATGCATAAAGTAATGTTTGTATTTAAACAATCATAAACATGAAGATTGGTGTCTTATGGGTTGTTGCGCTGTGTAGTCTGGTCGATGTTAACCAACGTTTCAGAGGTCATACTGCCTCCATCATCAGGGCAATAAATGTTCACCCTGATGACGGAGGTAGTATAACCTCCGAAACGTTGGTAGCATACTAGTCTACACGGCGCAATAACACAGAAGACAAATATTTAGACTCACCGCTGTGAAAACCTCAAATCCTACAATCATAAACATGGCGACAGTGCAAATCTTTGAGGTTGTATTCAAAAAAATCACTGTATAAAATATCATTCCAAGAATAATATATAATTGTAATAATGAATGATAACCTAACAGCGGTTTCTAATAATGTTAATATCATTCCACGACCTATTTTCAGTTGTTCAATTACGACTAATAGAAGAATGTGACGAAACTAGAACTCAGTTACATGGCCATGTGCGCATTAGAACAGAACCCAGTTACCTGCACTGTATTGTGGAACGAAGTCCACACGGGTAATAGCTACAGACAGACATAACCGGCACTTCACAGTAAGTACAATGAACTCGCAGTAATGATTCAATTAGAAATGTTATAAAAGTAACCACTAAGAGACTTTAAATTAACTCAATTAGAAAGCACCTCAACACAAACAATACAACAACACTTCTGCAGCTATACTGCTAGAAGAAAGCACGTGACCTTGCGTGCGCAGAAGCTGAAAGCGCGTTATGCTGGTAGCCGGACGCCGCAACTGAGTGCGCGAATTCAGTCCTGCACTGAGAGAAATGACTAAAATAAAATATACAAAGTTTCATGATTATTGTTTTTATTTTCCAATGTCAATTACACACTTCAGGGAATCTGTGTTAATCCCAAACCTTTGAATTTTTTTGCTCAGTTTGATCAATTCTCCTGCGGGGAACGACAACAGCACAGGACAAAGCGCGTCCTTTGCTCACATGCTGACTTTACGCAGTCTTTTGTTTATTACGAGGACGTCACGGAAAAATAATAAATGCAGTGTTACTCATCCAACCCTGCTTTTATTGCCTTTAGCATAAATGAAAACATCTGAGTTTAAGGAGAAAATGGCATATATCTGACTAATTACACAAAAACTAGTCCTTAAGAAGTAAACATCTGCTCTACTAATCCAATACTGTTCGGCCTTTTCAGCAAAACCTACGGCTCATTGCCGTATTTACAATAGCTCGTCACTCGACTCTCTCCAGCCTGTTTAATCCACTGTATATCCTCACACCTGATTCCTTTAGTTTTTCAATATGTTCGTATTGCCTCCATGTGGTCTCTTAGGTTTAGGTACGTGCGTGCTACATGATTCTCCCATTTCATGTTCCTTATTTTATCACTGTAACGATATCCGATGGACAACGCATATTAGTTAAGAAGCTCATCACATAATAAATAGTATTAAAGTATGTAATATTTCATACAATAAACGCAGGTCAATATAAGACACGTTAAGAAACAATTCCACTTTACTCAAGCAAAATTTCCTTTTATTCCTCATTACTAAGTATAACGTATTGAATCTATTGAGTACTGCTTCACGCGTAAATTATTCTTCACACACTTCTGCATTTCGGCAAGAGAAAGGTTTTTCCGAATAACCGTAATGGAATAATGACGTAATATGAGAGTTTCTGTGTCAGATTTAAGTGCATACATTTATTATTTGATTGATTTATGTCCAACTAATTTTCCACACACACCCATATACTGCGATTTGACAAATATTAATACATTCATTACTATGGTCCGAAGGAACATTAAGCGCTAAGAATAATAGCCTGTGTTATGTTATTTGTCATTACTTCCAATGTCACCACCCGTACGAAGTCAAATTCTCACAGCTGTAACATAGCTGCGTTTCATAGGCTACATTTATGAGGAAAAGCATATGGAACCAACGTTCGTCTTCTTTTCCTATACAAACGAAACACGTAATCTAAAAAGCCCTCAACCAGTCACTTCGGGCCTCAAAAATGTATGTAGGTATTTATGCAAAGTAACTGTTATCATTGCCAAACTTTAACCAAAAGTGGTACGAAAAGACAAATTTAATTCAAATTCCCCAATATCTAATTTTATAAAAATCCGTTCAGCCGTCCTCGAGTTATTTTACGCCCATGGGCGGACAGACAAGCGTGCGGGTACACCAAATGTAATAGGTGAATAACAAAGATACGAAAGAGCTTAAAAAGTAATAAACAATCTATCGATATATTAACAACCAATCATACGAACTCGGAAGTGCAGCCAACTCCAGAAACGTCGCGTGTATGAAACATACCTCTGACAACTGACAATGTATAACATAGTCTTCTCATAAGAAGACAATGTTAAACATTGCTTACACCGAAGATTTCTGTCTTCTTGGTTGTTGCGCTGTGTAGTCTGGTAGATGTTTACCAACGTTTCAGAGGTCATACTGCCTCCGTCATCAGGGCGATTCTTAGTATGAAGATTTCTGTCTTCTGGGTTGTTGCGCTGTGTAGTCTGGTCGATGTTTACCAACGTTTCAGAGGTCATACTGCCTCCATCATCAAGGTGATGAGTATGAAGATTTCTGTCTTCTGGGTTGTTGCGCTGTGTAGTCTGGTCGATGTTAACCAACGTTTCAGAGGTCATACTGCCTCCGTCATCAGGGCGATTCTTAGTATGAAGATTTCTGTCTTCTGGGTTGTTGCGCTGTGTAGTCTGGTCGATGTTTACCAACGTTTCAGAGATCATACTGCCTCCGTCATCAGGGCGATGAAGATTTCTGTCTTCTGGGTTGTTGCGCTGTGTAGTATGGTAGATGTTTACCAACGTTTCAGAGGTCATACTGCCTCCGTCATTAGGGTAAACATCTATCAACCCAGAAGACAGAAATCTTCAAACTCACCGCTGTGAAAACCTCAAATCTTACATTGCTTACACCGTTTTTCAGTGTGACAGTAGAATACACAGTAACTGACGTAGCTTTAAGTGGACAAATTATTAGAATTAACATTCCCATACATTTTATAATGCTGTCAACGAAACAGTCTACTCTCAACGTGAGTTAGGTCAGAGAAAATCTTGTGTAGCAAAGATCTACGCCGTCCTTACCAAAAACTGAGCTCTCTTTCCGTGCACACAATACGCTCTGATTAGAGCACGAATATTAATTATGGGAGTGTTGACAGCACTGCAAGCAGATAAACTTAAGCAAGGGATTGTCGCTAATGACCAAAACATAACGGAAGACCACGTATCGTTTAGACGAGCTTAAAGTTCACTTGCAAGTTTCGTACTAACGGATTTAATAGGAGGGGCTAAGAGATTATTGCACATAATCCCAGCCAGCACTGATTGACGAGAAAGCTGGCAGAATGTTGTAGATATAGGGCTAACTTAGACACAAATGATTAATTAGTCGTCCAAACGATATTAAATTTCCGTAAGTGGATAAAGTGGTGTACAACAAAAAATCTGGTTCCGCAATTTGACTACTGAATAACAATAAATGTAAAACAATGCAGACGAGAGGCAGCACAGTAGACGAAAACGAACGAGGGCTCTCATGTCTGTACAGGATGAACTGCAGGTAATTATGAACAAGCAAAGCAACGGCACACTTGGGCAATGACGATATTTTACGAATACCTACAAATCTTAACGTTTTAAGTTTCAACAAATCTGAAAGTAAAATACTTTATCTACATATTACTTAAATCAACACTGTTATTATTAATATGTGCCTATAGGTCCTGAACTGGTTTTGGATCGTTGTGTGTCCGCGACTGATGTGTTTTCGTTAATTACTTTTAGTGGTGACTTACAATGTTGGTGTTAACTTGAAAAAACATTTCTATATTAATTTAAAGTTGGTTAGGTGTTTTAAACATGGTTGTGTTCCACAGAAATTCGTGAACAACAAAACAACAATTCTGAACACTTCCTGACTACGGCCAGAGTTGTCGACCATTATGCCCTATTTACCATTAAAAACATAATATAAACATGCATAACAATAAATTTCAAGTGATTCGTAATCTATATCATGCCCCTCTTTAAAAATTCGTCGATAGACATAATCTATTCAGGCTACAAGATGATGACAAGACGTCTCTGCACAGTAGTTAGCACTTTGCTTCTTACTCGAAAGGTTACGTATTCGGATCCCTGCCAAGAAATGGGCTGTCCTGACCGGCGTTTTTGTGGATTTACTCAGTCTCCCCAGGTAAAATGTATGCATACTAAAGATTGCTGTCTTCTGGGTAGTTACGACGTGTAGTCTGGTAGATGTCCACAAACGTTTCAGAGGTCAATGCTGCCTCCATCACCAGGGCGATAAATTCATCTACATGACATCTACCAGACTACACGAGGCAACAACCCATAAGACTGCAATATTCAGACTCACCGCCGTGAAAACTTCAAATTCTACGCATGTATACTACTTTAAAATGTATTTCGTCCTCAAAACAGCATTTCAGTGGGTAAAGAACAGTGACGTATATTTATTAAAGCGTATCATTTATCCACTATTCATCACTGTAGAGAGCTATCAACTCGTACTTTTCAAGATGACAACAGGACTTGCCTAACGTCACGTGGAACAAGTACATGACCAATAGAACATGAAACTCTGCAATGAACTTTGCAATAACGGACTGACCTGTGCTCATTATTTGCGAACATCGTGCATCCATCACGTTAATGCACAAACTCTGTAAGCCTAACAACTTGCCACCTCAGAGATGTTTAAAGTTCACTAACTTCTCGGTTCGATGCACCAAGTCAATGCCACAGTTGTCACCGCAAGGTGGCGACAGGTCAGAGTTCATATTCCGCTGATGGTTCCGTAACTGGAGATAAATCTCATGTACTAGTACAACCAGCGTTAACGCACATTGAACACCCAACACTAAAACGTATTTATTTATAACGGATTTATTTAAGATATTAAAAAACATACAAAATCTGCATAAAAATACATAATGGAAAAACCTGAAGGTAAGAGACAAGTTGGGAGTGATGGGCGTAGATGGGAGGATAATATTAAAACGGATCTTAAAGAAATTATGAGGGTGTTACTTGGATTCAGTATAACGTACAATGGTGGGAGTTTGTGAACACAATAATAAAATTCTAAGACCCATAAAAGACGGAAAACGTCTTTATCTCTGCTCTACGAAGTCAGTGAAGTTTTATTGGTATTCAAATGCATTAAGCCCATAAAATTATTTTCATTCTTAAATGATAATTAATGTCACTGGTGCCCAAAAACTTGCTAAAGTGTTTTGAAACGAATATCAATCTATAGGAATGAAGTGTTGGTAATCAAAATATTCCAAAATAAACATTAACATGGCGATTTATACAAGTCGTAAGCATACAGATTGGAAACAAAACTTAAAATGTTTACGAATACCTGCATTACTATATTTTTAATATGATATTTTGCAATTTCATCACAGTTGACCTTTCAATTTGAATGTGAAATCTATAATGAAACTAGATAGTGGTGTACATACACATAGGGCGCATACAGACCTGTACTGCGTCATTCTAAAAAAAATGGCGTAGTTTGAGATTATTTGCATGAATAAAATTTGTACTGAATGAGGTTTTTTTTCCTCTGGCTACGTTTTGTTTAACGCAATTTAAATGCTCAGAAGCCCAATCTTCCTGCTATAAGACGATATAGGGTATGATAATGCATACAGCGATATACGTTATTTCTCAGTCGCCGTTAGGAAAATAAATGTAGTTTAATGAAGAAACAGGCACATCTGGTTTTTAAAGGACTTACGACGAAACAGCGACACTGCGGTGCACAACAGAAGAGATGTATGATGTATTATTTAGTTTCTAGAACCTGAATAAGTCATGGAAACACCAAATTCTTTTAACGATACTTTGTGATCATAAACATGATTATTATTATTATTTTGGGCAATTTCCATCGTCTTAGGTTTTTAAACACGATGTTTCAGAAAATGGATCGACACTGGCTGTCTTAAAGACGTCCAGCAAAGCAGGAAAATTCCCCCCTTATCTGATGACGTAATCATTAATTTTCTGAAACGTTGTGTTTGAAAAAACTATAATAATAATAATTCGATTAATTTATTTAAGTGCTTAACAACAGCCAGATAAGGCCAGTTACAGCCAAGCACTGAACAACAGTACAGGATAAAATATAATGCACTGAAATCTACTAGTGCCTTAAAAATGAAGAAGTAACATTGTGAAACAAACAAAACATAACCCAGATGTACAATATGAAACTTACGAGTATAATTCAATTAAATTTGATTCAATCCATTTACTTAGGTGCTTGACAGCAGCTCTAGAGCTAATCACAGGCAAGCACTAAAATTAAAAACAAAATGAAACACGATAAAATTAATTAAAAACGAAAAGGTGATACAGAGGAGAAAAAATGAGACAAAATAAACTACAATTAAAAACAGAAAAGTGATAAAAGAAAAGAGAACAATTATTTTTATTTAGAGAGGTGACTGGCATCAGTAAGCAAAATACGATGCTTCTATAGAAGCATCGTATTTTGCTGCTGAAATTAGGACGTAAAGGTATAGACCTAGTGGGTATGTGCAGACTAACAAAGACAGATGAGCAACTAATTTTGCCTTTACAAACATTAACGAGGAAAAGGGTATCCAGATACCTCCTCCTTAAATGAAGCGTTAAGAAATTTAATCTGACTAAGATATCATCATAATTATAGTCACATACTCCATTAAAAACCTAGTGTAATATAAAGCTACAAATTTCCCTTGAATTCTTTCCAGTTTAGAGGAGTCAATAATAGTGTTAGTCTTCGAAGCAATATGAATATTCAATTTTGGAACGGACTAGGGTACTGAACAAAATCAAAAGCTTATCAATAAAAGTTTCTAAGTAATTCAAAGTTTGTCGACTGTGGTATTTTCAGTTTTGACACCTTACTGCCTTGTAGTGGTAACCAACGCTTCGAATACGGCATATTTATCAAAAGTGTTGGTAACCCATGCAGAGACAACATGGTGTCACAACTCATAACGCTAAAATCGATATTTTCAAAGCCGTGAGAATCTCAGATATCACACAATTAGGTATTTCTTGCAAATCCGCAACTTTAATACCTGATTTAAGTGATATTTATACTTTTTAGGTTTATTATACGTTTTATTAAAATTTAAGAAATTAAGACACATTAAATAATAAAATTATCACCATTTAAATACATTTTATGATAAATAAAACTTCGGTGAAGAACAGGTACCTTAACCAGTCATAGGTTCACACTGAGAAAGCACAGATACGTGCATACAAACGTGCGCAGTCGCATCGTTTTCCACGAGTATGGCGGCCCTTTCTGACATACACATAATGGAAAGTATCTGGGAGAAAAATGGCCCCTTACCTTATGATTTATAAAGTAGAAAATATACAACTTACATAGAATCAAGCAGCAACAGAGCAAAGTAAGAAGAGAAACACCCTCCGATTCTACCACCACACCCCACGTCCCTTCTAAGAACATAAAAACTGCGTGTATATACATACTTATCGACAAATGCAACATTCCTTGTACAACAAAGCGTTTGATGTAGATGTTTGGTGCGGGGCCAAGGGGGCGGCAAATGGAAAGGAGAGAAGCAATTTTCGACAGAGAAAGAGATCAAAAGAAGTGAATGAGAATGTAAGAAACAAAACAAAAATAAAATCTGGAAGGTAACTGAAATGTTTCTTCGGTGCGAAGTGAAGCGTTTTTTCCATTTTCTTTATATTTCTTATGAAAACGTTACGTGAATTGGCCAACACTATTGACGACACTTTAAAAATAAAACAGCACAAAAATGAACAGAGATTCTCAGTAGCGTCGACAACCCATTTCTGTAATTCCTTTCTATTCCTCGATGTACTTTAAAAGTTCCCTTTACTTTGTGATGTTCAATTTTTGGGATGATTGTTATGTTCGTATTTTCTTCCCATTAAACACATCCATGCTTAAAACAGGAGCGATCAGTCTGAAGAAATCGAACTTCGAAAGCAGCTCATATATAACAACATATGTTTAAATCACGCACGCAGAAGCACTTAAAAAACCGTTCACTATCTCACGTTCAGTCATTTGTTTCCAAGTCGCATAAACTGTTTCAGGCCCTTTTAAAATGAGGAAACACGATTTCATCGGGCCCCTCATGAAATAAAACGAAGTCACACGAATTTAAGAATATATTGATAATTTTAAGCACAAATATATGACCAGCAGAATACTAAGTACAATGTACTGGACCTATATTAAAACACGTAAGCCTACAAGTAAATGCACTGATAAAATACGGACTAAATATCGCTGTCTTCTGAGTTATTGTGCCGTGTAGTCTGGTAAAAGTTTAACGACGTTTCAAAGGTCCCTGCTGCCTCCATCATCAGCAATCTTCTGACTCGCCGCCGTAAAAACCTCATATACTACATTCTGCTATTACTTTCAAGCATCTAAAGTTGTTTCTTGTATTTAAATAACGCTGTTGTCAAATCAACACTTAAACTCAGTGGTAAATGTTTGTACCTCCTGCTTAAACGTTTTTTAACAGAGAATATTATGGGTTTCGAAAGATTCTCAATATAAATTGCGATTATTTACTTAAACAATTGGCCCTTGTAGTGAAGACAGGAACAGGATCCTAGGCTTCAGAAGATTAGGGTGAAAACCGAATACTATAGGTGCAGAGAAAGAGATGTGTCTAGGTGAAATTTCAGCAGATGGAGTCGAAGCAAAAACAAACAACACAATAAAAACTCGTCCTGCGACTACAAATCAAATGACTCGACTGTCAAACAAGCCAGTTACTGAGTGTGATGCGTCTTCATTACCGCTGACTGCTTGGCAATGGGCTCTTCCTGGCTGCCATGGTGATATCAGGGTTCAGTCGTATCGTGCATACCTCCACTTTAAATTACCTCGTAAGAAAGCACGTATGTGAAGACGTTATGTGAAATGGGGACTGACTGGTTTGCTAGTGGGATTATTTATCTTCGCTGTATCAAACGCGTAGAACAGCAATCCCTTGCAGTCCAAGCTCGTTTACATAACATTCAGTTCGTACCACAAAGGAAACACAAAACTTCTCCATCACAAAGATCACTTTGTTTACGGTGTTTGATTAAATAATCGCTTCTTACACTGAAAATCATTCAAAATACAAAAAAATACAAAATGCAATTACTGATTGTTGAATCAAGTGGCACTGAGCTTTAAATGGTTTGTACAAAAAGTTTTGAGATTTCATGTTTCCACGCCAGTGAGTATGAAGACGACAGTCTTCTGTGACGTTGCTTCGTGTAGTCTTGTTAAAAGTCACAGACGTTTCGGAGGTTCTTACTACCTTCACCACCAGGGCTCATCGCCCTGATAATGGAGGCTGTACGCACCGCTGAAACATCAATAAAGTTTAATGAGACAAATCAACGTCCCAGAAAACGGTCATCATTAAAAATGACTTCACTGTGCTTTAGCAAGATGACATGAAGACTTTTGGTAAAATGCAGACAGCGCTCCGCCCATTCTCAACCTCAGCAATGAATGGATGTGAATGGTCAGCTTTACACTTTGGTAGTTCTTCCCCTGGGGAAAGAAACCCATACCCAATGATGAAGAGGCTGGGCCAATCTGGACATGGTGACGAAGACAAAAATCTATGGTCCCAGAATCGATATCCGGTCTTCCTGGCAGTAGCCATCGATGTTAATTTAACGATTTTTTTTTAACTTCCTAGGTCGTGGCTGTGTGGTTTGTGAACTCTGATGTGGAAAGATGAGGCAGAACATGGTAGTCGCCATGTTGAATATATTACCAGGTATTCGGCAGAAGACATACGAAAACCACCTCTACCAGGCAGTAATTCGAAACATCTATCTGCTTTCTGAATACATACCTAATGTAACCTCCACCACACCAATGTGTCCGATAATATCGCATTCGCTTACAGCTTGTGTGCATTGTCCTGGCAGGTTTATACACTTTCTTTCTTTTTATTTTTCAAGTAAGATATGAGGTTCTCACGGCTGTCTCATGGGTTCTTGCCAAATGCAGTCTGCCAAATAGTACAGCACTACAACCCAGAAGACAGCCATCTTCATTTTTATATTTGCATAAAATGCATAAGATAAACCATAACGGGCAGATCGTGCCTGTAAGGATTAAAAAAATACTGAATAGAATTCAATAAAATTTGGTTTTCTAGTGTACAGAGAACTTCAGGCGCAAAATACCGTGTTAATGCACAGTCACTACGTCAGAACGTAACACAAAAGACTTTTTATTTTACGTTTTTAAAAGTTTTAACCTGGCTAACACTGCGACTATTAGACGCTATTTATATTTTACAAATCCATTTTTCTAACATTTTACACGGATTTATGGGGATTGTTCTGCAACTCCTAGTATGGTCTCTGCGTCGTGAATATATCTCCAACCACAACCGTAAAATGAAAGTGTTGCCAACTGCATTTTCGACGTGACACTTCTTACTTCAAACAAGACCTTCAAAATGACTAAAGAAAAATTCCGACGCATTGACATTCAAATTAAGTAGGTGTCGGTAAAATGTTTTAATGCATTTTATTTCCATTGATAAGCATACGCATTACCATCAGAAAAGTTACTAAACTTCGTATTTAATAGCAAATATATAATTATTAGTCCACGTATCTCAAGGTTATAAATTAGTTTTTCTAAATATTAACTCAGGGGACACGAAAAATAAAGCATAACTCGCAAAAAAATGCACACCAAATTCTCTTCAACTGTAGCGACTGGGCAGGCTATATAGAGGTGGTAAACCTAACTTTGCGATCTCAAATATTTCTCTCATTATAAGATACACAAAAAAATCTTTCAAATTAAATGTACACAGTGTCTAATGTGGTAAACATTAAGCGATAAATAATAATTACAGAATCGGTATGAAGTTATATAGGCTACCTTCTGTTTTAAATAAAACCCCTTACATTTTTAAGCCAGAACTAGTCATATTTGAGACGAGTTCACAAAACACTCATGTTTTATGAACAGATACTGAGATGTTACCACTCAAAATACGAGGACAAATGAATCGATACGTATTTACACCGAAAATTGTAATGTTCGTACAAAAGTTAAAGTAATAATTATTGAAAATTGTAAACATTGACATCAATATAATTTCGGAAGCGTTACATTGGCGGGAAATTCACTGATAGCAAAGTCTGAAGTGATACATAACTAATGCTTTGATAAATTTCTTCTGCTGTTGTTGTTATTTCTGATAAGCTTCATCCGTTGTTGTTCCCAAAAGAAAGAAACATAACGGTGTTAAATATGGTAAGCATGGTGGCCACCCAACGGGTCCGCCGAGTCTCACACATCCATCTGCCCTGTACACATCGCCAACTTGAATTTCCTCAACACAGGCGTCTTACTACAAGTTTGCCGCTTATCTGAAACTCCCTGTTAAATTATCCTTCTCACTGTCAACAAGACGTCGGGAAGTTCAAATGAAAAGTTTGATTTTCCGATTCGTGGCTGTGGCGAGGGTAAAATGAAAGCAGCAGCACCAGAACCTGTTAATATAAAGGGCAACGGGGGTTAAGAGGGTTAGTGGTTAAAGCACGCTCGTTTGAGACGACGAAATATTTGCTGGGGTCATACAATAGCATGCAAATTGGTCGAGATTGCTAACAAACCCTCTCGCCCTCCATTCACTCCTTTCCTATCATTCCATCTTATCCGAACAGTATTTGTCTCCGGTTTCCTCCGCTTGTACTCTCTCCTTCTTTATCCACATTGTATTATGTATTTGTCTAGCGAAATCGGTGAATGCACATACACAGTGTTAACACTACAGAAAGGCGACTGAAGCAGCGACGTTTATTTCAACAATACCAGGCCTAGCAACAATGCATAACCAAAGCAGAACTGAAAACAAAGATTCTTTATTGTTTCAAGTCTTCTGTTGCGTTCATACCACATGCAACAGTCTTTCTCACCCTCGGTGTTTTATTGGCTGTTCTAAATGGGAAGGCAATAGTCACTCTGGTAGTCAAGAAAGTACTACATTTCAGGAAAACAAAGTTTCACTACCTTTCCGCAAAGGCCTATCTCGAGCCAGTTTTATCCATTCTTCACTCTCAATCTATTTCTTGAACATCCATCGTAATGTTATCATCCCACCAGCTGCTTCAGTTGTTCAAAATACACTGAACTTTAGATTTTAGACACCAATTAGACGGTATTACATGTATGGTATGGATCCATACTTACAAATAAACAGATAAACAAAGAATGAGGAGTTAGAAACTTAACACAACCTGAATTCAGAACAAACAAATAATTTAAAGGGGCAAAGCACAAAGCAAGATACAAACTTTTAAACAAAAAATGCGATTTTTCAAATAAATTATTCAATTAAAAACGTTAATCAAAGTACACCAAATCCTTTCGTAACGTAAGTAGCCCATGAACTTTCCATGTGTTATCCATTCATAAGATACTGTTGTCAGACTTTCAAATAAAAATGTGTTAAGTACTACTTCAGTTGTTCCCTTAATTACTGACAGGCAATTTTCTAGCATAACACAAAAGATGTATGACGTCACATTCTTTCTCTCTTTCAGTGACTTTTCTCTTGTTAAGGGCAACAGATTTTATTATTTTGGCACAGTTTATTTTAAGAATTATCAGAACTACGTAATAAAAGCGAAAATAAAGGACGCAAGCGACTTTCTTTAAGGCGTCGTGATACTCAAGCAAGTTCCTTAACACAAGAAGGGAGCGCGCACACAAACACTATGACGGTTCGTTATTTATTACTAAAACCCCTAAAAACAGGCATAATGATAAAATTAATGCAAGTTCTAGCTTTTATTTATTTGTTTATAGTTTATTTAACGACGCTTTTAGAATCCATATTATATATCGTTGGTGCTAGCTTTTGTTTCGAGAAATATTTTAAATTGTGAAATGCATGTCTCTATACAGACTGAATCAAACCCCTCTTTCAGCTTATGCTCTTTAAGTATGGTTAAAAAGAGACGTCTTCTACGCCAGTTTCTGAGCAAGACCTTCATTGGAGCACTTCAGAACGTCATTTCGCTCTGGTAGCTCCTCAAGTTTAACTGGCTCTCCTCTCATTCCAACAACCGGACTAACGAGCGAACTTAATTTGAAGTGCAAGTAGATAACAATTTCCTTTGCATCGCCACGCTTACAAGAAACGAAATTACCATCCTCCTTTTGTCACAGATATTTACTCTAAGCGAGATTCAACTCTTGTTTACCAAATTGTGTAGACAAACGTAGTCGTCACTAACTTGCATGCTTCAAGGTTACAGTAAAATCATACAGCACTTCAACGCGAACAGCTTAGCTCTAGCGAGTGAAGACAGATGAGAACTCGCCGTGTAACAAAACTAAAAAACGCTGAAGTGGTGATCTGGTACAGCGCACGCAATTTGGTCATGGTTATTACAGTGTCCATATTAATGAAACGTAGACCCCTACAGTGTGATAGCACTTCAATTCCAGTATTGAATACAAGTTTCACGCGACTATATAGTTTATTTAAGTACTTTTTCAGTAGCTCATACTATATTTTGCGTCGAATGAGGGGATGATAGTGTATAATGAGTTGGAAAGGATGTGGAAGATACTATCCCGACATTTGCTTGGAGGGACTGAGAAAAACCACAAAAACAGTCAGGATATCCGGTCTCCGGGCCGAAATTTTAACCCGGGATCTACCGAACACGAAGCAGGAGTGTTAATCACTCCACCACGTCGTTCGATTTCAGGCGACGAGAATAAAGATGGCTGTCTTCTGTGATCCTGCGATGAACGATCACCCTGATAATGGACGCAGGAATGACACGCCTTCACACATATCCTCCTCTTTTCTGTAAGATCTAGCCTTTAACCAGTTTACTCTAATTTAACATATAATCGACACTTTTTATTTTGATGTTCTTTAACAGGAAAGGTTACTTTAATAAAAGTGTAATGTTTCTAAAATTTGTGATCAACGAAATAAAATATTAAGCCTATCATTTAAATAAACGCTGAGAAAAACTAGATATTCAGTACCGAATACCGAAACTGAAAATTTCATGTTCAGCCTTCTATAAAATTATATTATATTATTCCACTCCTGAAAGCACTTACATTCAGTATCATGTTCGCCTGTACTTACAAATAAGCCTCAGTCAAGTTATGGTATAACGACACAATCTGAGTGTTATTTAGTTTCAGCTGAAAAACGCAGTAAAGTCCTAGGCCAAATCTCTTTGTACCAAGCTTTCCCACCCTCTAACCACTGAAGTATTTTTCTCATTACAGCTGTAATTAAGCTGATGAACAGAATTGTCCCCACGGAAAAATATAATGGAAACACGGTGTAATTGAAAAATATGGCCGTACGGCGTCACCACTGCTGTGAGACGGGCAATCGCGTTTACACAAATCCAAGCACTCGTAAAACGATAACTGACTAGCTATAGTGATATATAAAAATCATAACAAACGAAGATAAAAATATATACTTCAGTTGCCTTATGCAGACTAACATGATCGCAGTTCTGGAAGATAAAACAATTATAATTTCGTGCAGATAGCTATGTTAAAAGTCTAATAAAGTATATTGTTGTGTTGTTGTTGTTGTTATCATGATTATCAGGGCGATGTGGAGCCAGCTAGGACCTCTGAAACGTCGGTAAACATCTACCAGACTAAAAGTCTCAACAACCCAGAAGACAGCCATCTTCAGACTCACCGCCGTGAAAACCTCAAATCCTACTTGAATCTAAATAAACTGCATTAACACAATAAACAATAACAGTGAACGCCATTATCTGAAAATAAACAACACAAGAAACTAAGACTCAGTTAATCTTATCCTAAAATTCAAGTTACATAACTTAAAGCATACGGGAATACGCATCGCGTCTAGTCTATCACACATCGTCATACAACTACATGGTACAAAGGCTAGTAAATAAATCGACTGATGCATTAAACAGCTTACGGTTGCCTAGCAATGAAGCAATGGTGGGCATAGATCACTTTATTCACTACACCGTGTATTCTCCCCTAGCTAACAACTAAGCAAATACGACGGGAGACAAAGGAAAACAGAATTTTGTACCACAGATTTATATCACACCAAGGAGACGTTGCTTAAAGGGAATAAACACGATAAAATTATATTTTAAATTTATAGCTACTCCTTCCAGTACTCAGGCGGTAAATTTTCGCGAGCTGATTTCATCTTCCAATTTATCAGATCAGTAAGCCTCCTGAATCATATTTCATACAAAGATCAAAAACAGTTACATTCATGTACTCGATTTTTCCTATTCTCTTTCTGAAGACACTTCTGAGATACAGTAAATCGAATACGAATTAAATAAGTACGCTTGTTATACTGAAACATTCATGGATAAAGTTTAAACAGTGAAAATAGATACACAGTTACGTGTCCTACTTCAACAGCTTTGTTATTCACAAAAGTATAGATATCTATATCACTCTCCATCTAAGACGACTGCGTAAATATAAAAGAATCATTAACACTATCTCTCTACAGCTGAGACTTTCAATTTAATACAGAGATGGCATTGCAATGGAGAAAATAATGCAAGAATACGAACAAATACAGAGTACTAGGCCTGTCAAATTTGTTCATTTTTGGTGAGGATTCATGTACGACTGGACCAGAACTTTGGGCATGGTTACAGTCTTAAAACTATTAAGAGCCAAGACTAGAATGACATGTAGTTCCAGGTTGCAAGAAAATACCATGAGGCTGATCTCATTATTACATAATAATAGCTTTACACTCTTAAATTGACAGTTAAACTACAAGCAACTCTGAAGATTCAGGGATCATGCTGCCTCCGTCATCAGGGCGGATTCTTTTGCATTGCAATTATTTCTTCTCCCCATTCAATAACAAAAGGTGGTTTTGTCTGAAGTTACTTTACATTCCTCTAGAAGATAGACGTATGGCGCTTATAGCAACGGGCGGGTTAAAATTTTATTAACGTGTCTGAACACTATTTTGGATTCAACGCGGCATTATATCAACAAATGTGATTACAGTCAGCATGTACAGAACATTCACAAAACATTTGGTCCTACACGGCCGGATCAAAGCACATAAAACAACGTTATTTTCGTTCAAATCCTGGGTCATTTTACCTGTATCACTGTTATGTTGAAACTGACATCCTTACTCATTTGACTTTATCCTTTCTTTCAATGACAGGCAAATGTCCCTATACTCTTTTAAAAAGTGTTTTTGAACACGGTGTCATGTCTTTAGAATTACCTTCGTTAATAACAGTTCCTGACTTTATACACAACGTAAAAAAGAAATTTGCATGTGGGTATGCCGATTATATTTCCCTCCGCAATTGGATTCAATACCTGAAATATATGGTTTATGTCGTAACTGATGCTTCTTCATAAACCCACATTAACAACATAAAAATATAATTAACATTTTATTCGCGGTTTGTACAATCAGGTTATGAAGTGAGGCATTAAGCCTCAACTCTCTTTCTGCTAAAAATTCCAGAGAATAAAGAACGAGCAATGAACTACATTTTAAACTGCGGTACATATTTTAACTTTGCCTTCACAGAATCCTCATAAACACAGGAGGTCAAAGAGAGGGAGAGTTACGGCATTAATTTTCATTAATTACACTAACTATCCTTCGCTTATTTTTCTTTTATTACTCATTACATACCTAACTTGTTTGTTTAGTGAAGTTAACAGTTTCGTTGGTGTACAGACAATAATGAGTGTATACATTACACCTATTCGCTATCCTAGATATTACCTAAATTGTGTTGAAGCTAGCACTGGAATTTCTGTTGTCTATAGTATCAACAGTAATTACTCTATAACACACAATAGGTACAAAAGTTAATCTAATTCACAGAGAAGAGTTCTCTTCTATATGCTGCCAGTCTCTCAGCTGGTTAAAATATTAATCACGTTCAACGCAGTATAATAAAGCACCTATTAATGAATTGGAAAAGATATATAAGAAAGCGACCGTGGTCTAATTTACGCTACTATCCCCATTTTCATAAACAAAAATCATTAAATCAAATTTCTCGGATAGAAAAAAGTTTGCGATGTGAAGGAACAAATTTCGGAGTTTCTGCCCGATTATATACAGTTTACAACAATTAATGGGTGAGGACTGATTCCTATCTAGTTACTTCTGTATGTAACAATAAAAAATCAGGTGCAATAACTGAACAAAAGTTCATAGCGCTATAACAAAATATTAAAAGCACATCTTCGCGGTTTAAATGAACGAATGTGTTTACACAGGATGTGGTTGCATATCAGAAGAGGACACATCTAAATTTAAGTATTATATATGAGCCTTTAAATTGGATTGAAAACATTTTTTAATTTCGTTTCATGATTTAAATTAAACGAAACATTTAAACTGGGACTGAAAAGGTCACTAGAATTTAAACGTATCTTTCCTCGTAAACTGAATAATAATGAACATCTTTCATCTCTATCTCAAAACAGACTAAGACAAATTCTCTCGCCACTGATACACGACTATACTTAATGTTTCCATAAATTTTATAAACCTGGAGCTGATGACAATGATAATTAAACCTGAGGAATCATATAAAATATTTCACTTGACTTTTTAAAAGTCAAATACAATCAATGCCTAACTTTCTCCGTACATCCTCAATTCTCCTGTTTTAATCTGAGCGGTTATTCAACTTTCTAACAAAATTGTTCTAACAGGCTCATTTCTAAAATTTTTCAATTCTCTCATTATATGAGCCTGTTACAGCGATCATGAGAGAAACGTGAACACGTGCTCATAGTTCCATACAAGTCGTTGTCAGCACTGTAACCTTGAAAATGTTAATTTCAAGGCGGAGGCTCACAACCATTTCAATTCATATTCTTCACCAAATATTATGGAAAAGGACAAAATGAGTGGAATATGTAGCATGCATAGATATTATAAATATAACTGTAAAACTTTAGTCGGAAATCTGAAGGGAAGACTACCTTTGCGACAAATGGGCACAAATACAATGACAGGCCTGTTAAAACTATTTTTAAAGAAACTTATAAACATAACGCAACTTCACGTTTTGCATTTAAACGCCGACATGGCGACTGTGACAACTTTTGAGGTGGCGGAGACACTAGCGCCATTTAGTGCTGGCTTCGGAAATTCTGATTGGTAATAATATCGAAAGATATAAAACTTCAGGAAATTTACTTACGTAACGCAAAGATCAACATGGCTGAAGCGCGAAATAATTTACTTTACGGTTTGGAAACAATTACTGAACTATGTGAAATGTTGTGTGAAGGTAGATAATAAACATATTTATAAATTCTGTGATAGCACTTTCATATGCTAATAATTATAAACACGACCACGGCCAAATATTTGCCGTCATATCACACAAATATAACGTAATTTGAATATTTGCTACTAGTGTAAATTATACACATCTCGTAGTTCCTGGAAGCCCCACAAAACAGTTTGAATTATATAGCACCCCTAGAAAAATATTGTCACAACTCAAAATATGCTCATTTTGCAATAGCTTCTTCACATTTCAACAAAATTGAATTAAAATTGGGTTTTACCTCTCTGCTGAAAATCTGTATTTTTGAGTTGTGACAGTATTCTTCTAAGGGTGGGATATGTCGAAAATCAGAGGTTCTTTCCTCTCACATTTGTAAGCCTTGACCCACCGTTGTACGTCGACACATATGGAGCAATTAATTTCAAAGACCGTCTACACAACAAGATTTTATGACAGTTTCAATGTTTATTACGAATCCACTACATATTTAGATCGTAATTTGTCATCTTCAGTTTATTCTAAACTAATAGATGTGACTGCTAATTTGTATTTTCTGTTGCTGATTTCCCCACGTAATCGTAAATAGCTTACTTAGCTGAACTACAGCTTGCCACCTGTAACTACACCTAAATAGTCAACTCTACTAAAATATGTGAGCTACTTTCGACAGTCTTTTACGTGAAGTCAGTAACAGAAAATATGTACACAAATTAGCAGTTATATCTTTTCTTTTCGCACACTTAAAAGAGAACCACCTGAAGATAACCAATTAAGGTTGAAACATAGTGGATTCTAAATTAACATTGAAACTATAATTCTTTCTATAAATTCAAAATTTGACTCCGATTAGATATTTTTATGTGAGTTACCCTTAAATCCCGCATGTTTCTTGGAAGTCTTCACTCAAGATGTGCCCTGATGATAGGCCCGCAGAACAGTTCTCGTGATGATTCAGCAGCTGACACCAAGAACCCAGACTTTTCTAAGAAAGCCTAATTTACTAAATAACAAAAGAAAGTGGGGAAAACATTGTTTCTAAGAGAATTTAGGTACATCGTGTCAGGAAACAAGTTAATATGTCGATCTTGTTCTGGTTTATGACGCCGAGTAGACTCGAAGCTACATGCAGCTACTTATGAGTCTGCACAGCGCCAAATTTCGGATCATCATCATCATCACCGATGTTAAAAACTCAATTCTCACAAGTTATTCTGTCGTTTGCGCATGGTTCTTATTGCAGTATAATAATGACTGAGGGGTTTTTGCATTGGTGATTCTTATCGCCCGTCTTTCCACTTCGAAGCGGAGAACGTAGGAAATGAAAGTAAGAAGAGAATGTTTCACTCCCGCATTTGTAACTTAAAACGACAAAATCTTCTCTGGTCTCCAAAAGTACTTTCTTTCCACAGCTTCCACACGAGACGCTCTCAACATTACGCTTATACGCGTGCATTGGGCTTATCGCTTGATGAATGCCAATCTCAATGAGCCGATATGGGACCTTTCTCGAAATTTTGTATCTTTTCAGTTGGTCACTAATTGTCGTGCATTATGGAACCTAAATAACAACACCTTGTTCACAAAAGCTTGCCTTTTGCGCTCAATCTACGACTTCACAAGTATTTCTCTAAGATTCACTGTAATATTAGCATACCATCTATGTCTAGGTCCCAAATGGTCTATTGTCGCGTCTTAAGATACAAAACCACAGTTTTACGTAAAAATATCTGAAAAAGGACTATTCACCACACAATGACGACACATTTGCCCAGTTAGTAAATGTAATCAATCGAACATCGCGACTGATCTGTAAGTAACGCTATTTCGTATTCGGGAGGTACCGGATTCAAATCTCGACCCACAGACAGGCTAACCTGTGATATTTCTTTGTTGTCCTCAGTAATTTCAGACAAATGTCGAGATATTATCTTAAATTAAACTACGGCCGGTTTATTCAACATCCTTTCCTATTTATTGTTCATTATCCACACCACCAATCGATTCTATACAATACAAGGTGTTGACAGTGTCGTTATATAAACCATTAATGAAAAGGAAAATTTAGTAATGTATTACTACATCTACTGCTAAATGATACAAAGCTTTAGTCGAGAAATTTCGAAGGTACCTAAGGCTTGTAAAACGTAGAGGCAGGGAGTAAAACAATATTACAAGGCACCTCACAGAAAATATGGACTTAAGAAGCAAACATGTCCAATGGCTATCTTTTGTGAACACAAAAATAAACCTTCCAAATCAATAACTCAAAACTTATTGGTACGCTGCGTAACCATCAGCATTAGGTAATCGTAGCCCTGCTATGTAACTTCTTCGTTAGTCTATTAATCAAAATGTAAGATAAAATGAAACTCGTAACGAGTACCAAGAGTGCCTGATACGTCTCTGATTAGTTACATCACAACATATAAACTGTTTAACTGGCTACAAGACAAAACCTAGAAGCTATGGTGTTATCCTACTCACTGGAAAGTCTAGTGGGCATTGTTCCATGCATCTGCATAAAAAAGCGCTGCCTCTGGCCGCAGACTACACTGTGGCCGGTGACGTATTCCAATAAGTGTCATGAGTGAAACAGATATACATTTATTAACAGAGATTTTTTCTGCTTGCGGAAAATTTAATTAACTCGCAAGCTACGTTGGTTTTATCTGGCTTGCAATAGTGTAACTATCGAAAATATCGATTATCATTCGTTCTGAAGCAATATTGCTTTTTAAATGCATTCTTGTCTTGCAAAACAAAATTTAAAACCAAGTGTTCGTTCTCCATAACATGTCTTCGATAAGGCTTATACAATACCAAACAGATTGTACCTCAATATTTACGCATATAATATTTTGTCCGATATCGGCCCTCAATATTCGTGTTAACACGTTTAATCATGATGGGAGAGCAATTCAGCTATGACCTGTTTATTGTAAAAAAATATTAATAAAAGACACAATTTCACTTGATAAAGGTAAACATAATTTACAACTATTTGATAGAAAAAAATTAAACGCTGGCATAACATAATGAGAGATTACACGATTTACTGCGTTAAATTACAACCTTAAATATTTGCACTGTCGCCATGTCTGAAACTGACTATATAAAACGCATTCCACACAGATTCTAAGCAGGACTTACGTTCATTATGTATGTATGTATGTATGTATGTATGTATGTATGTATGTATGTATGTATGTGTGTATGTATGTATGTATGTATGTATGTACAATATTTCTAATATCACCTTACAATGGTTTGTTAGTTGCTGGCATCACACAGAAAACAATACCCATATCGCGAGATGTACACGCGGTTTCACATTTTTAATAGAAAAAATGCCCCAACAGAAGTTTCACATTTGTCAAAAGTCTATTAATTAACCAACTAAACAATGCCATGCATGCACAGATAATTATTAAGAAGATTAATATCGTTCTACTAATCAAGACACAGTACTTCTTTTACGAAGCCTGAAAGTGCGCCATTGTGTTCAGATGAGCCCGCCACCGTGAACTGCCCTGAGTCAGATGAATCCAATGTTCATGGGAACATCAAATTTCTCTCGATTTCATTTTAATATTACCATCAAATTTTCGAGTACGCCTCTCTGCATTAAGTGCGCTAGTATAGCTGCGACATCCGAAGATCCCACTATCGCCGATAAGTTAACCAAGGATCACAAATGCCAAAGTACGTTGCGTTACGCCACCAACACAGCCGTGTCGTCCAGATATGAACCCCGGAATCCCTTGTTACATTACGCGGTTACGTTACAGCATAATTCGCAGGTGTGGTCCCGGCTTTGTGCAATAGTCTTTTCAGGAAAGAACAGCACAATGTATTTAGTCTCGGTAACAGGATTGCGGGAACACAGAACATGCAGTAGTCCTCTGAATGTATTTGGTGATTATCTTTGTTTTAGACAAAATCCATCGCGTTTCTAAGAAGTCTACAAGACATTAAAACTTTAAAAATAATCACTACGTTAGAATAATATCTTCATTCTTGATCAAGTAATATACGGGGGAAGGGTGAGACGCAGTCTCTTTGCTTTGTCTGAAGGCGAATGAAGATACATCCCTCGAAACATAATGATTTTTTTTTCTGGTTTTTAAGATTTTTAGGACTTTAAAAAACTATAGCTAAAATTCAAAACAAAAAAGCAGTAACAGACCGTGTAGCACACGATAATTGTGCTGTTCATGTTTGTCCCGTTATATTTTCTGGAAAAGGGTTTATTACACTAGTCGTATCATTCCACACCCCATCCTCCAATTTCTGGAACGACAATCGAGTTTAACTTAACATGAGTGTACCGAGGTTAGACCGCATACGTATCACGTGATATATTGGCGTTATATTGTTAGTCACTCTGTCAAGAGATTAGCATGCTTAAATATGCAGTGGAGCACGTATATTCACGAGATTGAGACTGTTTGTACGTGTACAGCTTGTAATGAAGGAACCTTTAATAAAAGTGTTTATTCAGAACCTTGTATGAAAATCGAAATCCCGTGTATCCGACAATTCAACCGTATGAAACAGTGTATTTCTTCAGAACCTGATATTAACACAGCCGATCAAAAATACCTCGCGTTTATAGCAACAAAACGTTCATTAGGGTATTCACAACAGAACAAAAAAACCATATAAGAACCACATTTAACTTTGAAAATGGCGCTGCAACTTCATTATACCGGTAGAAGTGTCAGCTACTGTTACCACCTCATACCAAAAACAACTCCATCTAGACAACAGTTCGCATCCCATCAAGCTGTACATTGCAGCGAAATACCTTCGGCATATAAGTATTATTTTGGGACGTTCGACTCTACTTTATACGTGATTTTAATACAACTCCGTTGCATGTTTTTGTAAATCACATCAGACTGCATGTCACACATAAATTTCAATACGTACACCAAGACGTTCTCTTATGTGAAAAGGAAATGGAAGCTCTTCCAGTCTGATCTGTGTAACAAATAAACGAAGTTCAATACAACGCACAGATGTCGCGTGTGTGGAGACAAACACAATACACAGATTAGTTTCTTAACGAGTATCTCAGGCAAAGACGTACAAGGTATTAATCATTCCCCTCCTTTACAGCATTCATTTTGTAAGGGACTCCTTGCAATGAATTTCAGGTTTTTAAGTCACAAGTATTTTGTGCCGCAAAGTCTCACATAAACTGACAGACGTTTCAGAGATGCTTACTGCCTACATCATCGGGGAGATTTGACACGATATGAAGTAAACTAAGAAGTAGATGTGGTATATTTAAATATCTGCTTTCAGACAATGTGACGTGTGAACAGTAGGAAGTACCAAGGAAACCGGTATATAGAAGAGATAGAAAACACGGAAAATATAAAAGAAAGAAAGAAAGAAAGAAAGAAAACAGGAAAAACATCATTTGCCATTTAAATTAACGGAATGTTATAGTAGTACATAATAACAGCAGATTAGATCGATAGGATGCAATTGTGCTGAACATGATTTGTCTAGGTTCCTGTTTCGAAGGAATGCTATAAATCCTTATAAACTAATTCATATTCCATTAAAAATTCTAACCACGCTCCACATACGAAAATATTATTAATATTGTCAGTACTTGCAAGATATCAAGAAGAAAAGAGAGTCCTCCGTCGTCATCCACTATACGTAATTAGTCATCAAGAAAATTAAGTTGCGATAAAACTCTCTCTTCCACGTTTTAACTCTCGAAAATACGATACTATGGTAACTAGTCTGCAAACAAACACAGACATTTACATTAAAGTAGACATGCGATGTTTTTGTTTGTGCAATAACTTTCGCTTTGGGAACACCTTTACGATCAATCCTGTACTCACTCTCTGCATCTGCTAAAGAATGTATTACAACAAAGCTTTAATTTGTATTCAGCGTGTTAACACATTAAGGTGAAGCAGAGTTATAAAGGAAAGCCCTTAAAAGACACTACGTACTATGTCATGGTGATCACGTTGTCACTCTTGTTTCTTCCACAGCGATTCAGCTGCATACATTTTCGTTGGACGACATACGCGAAATGCATATAAGATGCAATGGTACTTGGATTTATAGCAGCATAAACGTTCATATAAATTTTGCTATCAGTAAATCGCCAATAGTGATAGAAAAGGCCTAATTTTAAAATAATGCAAAACTTTTATTTTATTTCATGCTTAGTTTGATAAGACAATCTCATTAATAGTGGTTAATCCATGTCATTGAGGAAGATAGGCCTAAATTATAACCAACCAAAATACCAAACTCTTCGTCCAAGACGAAGCCAACCGAAGACAGAAATGTGTAAGGTGGTAGAGAAAACCATTTCGTCAGTGTAACAGATCTGAAAACTATGGTTTAATAAAGTATTCAGTTATTTTAAATTGATTATCATTCACAGTCATGAAACAACCGTTTCACAAACATTTTTTAATGTGAATCTTTTGATGACCTTCAATTTGCAATGGAATTTTTTTTCGTTTGATAAAACCACGATTTCCAGTTTTATGAAACCGATTTCATGAAGAGATTTTGTCTATGATCCGCCTGACAGCACGGGGATGATATGATATGAATATCAATAATTAATAAAGTGAGTATTTTATGTTATAAAAAAAATTCTTTCGTACATATAACACAAAACGTCCCACCAAATCTAGGCCCAATATAATTGGTCCCATTCAGTATACTAGTAGGTTTATTATTCCAAATGAATCACGCGATAAGCAACGCCAAAGTGCCGAAACGTCTGTGAAAGTAATGCGTGATTATTAATATGTATTCCGTGCGTATCCAGTCGCTATTATGAACTAGGCACTGACCCAATATTAAAAAAAGGGTTTTCAATTTTTGCTTTGGAGCTTGTTTCTTGGTCACGAATGTGATAAAACCGGCCACTCCTCTTCTACATACGACGTTTTAATGTATAAGCTATACTGATTATCAGTAGTAGGATTTGTTAACTACATTTAAAAGGAACCTCAAAGACAAATAGTTACAACTCACAATTACGTTTTCAGTAGAAAGTTAGAGCTCCATTCTTTACCACTATACGAAATGACATTTACGATTATTCCTGTCGTCTCAAATTTGCTGATTTCACTGGCAGTATTTCGTTCTTTGCACAAATAAATAGGCCCACATTTCATTTTAAACTTCATTAAAACAATTACAACAAAACAGCTTACTGAAAATACGACTATTTACCTTTAAGACGAAGATACGCTTGGTCATGGGTTGGAAAGCGTCGTTGCTGACACTGACCGTAAAGTTTAAAGCCCGCTGCTATAAATTTACAAGCATTCTCTAGAAGAAGTAAGGATATAGCATGGACTCTACTTACAAATACTATCTACCTAAGCTCTGAAACAGCCATGTTTCTGAGGTCGTTCTATCTTGTGTTAATGCTCGTATCACCCAGTGATTGAATACTAAAATATCACACACAGGGCTGCCATTGGCTTTCGGGCAATTTCAGTATCCACTAATGATGTAAAACCAGATTACATGAAAAGGGCATCATTCAGGACAGAGAGGAAAACGGATAAAAAACAGCAGAGTACAAAATTACAGAGCCATTTAACAGAGTCCTTAGGAAACATTCATGTGCAAAGCAAATGTTTTCTGGTTGGATAAAGGACAGTAATTGTGTACGAAGTTCTGTGTATTAAATTACAATTTCTTTTGTAATTTATGTCAATATTACAGTCGTAATTCAATAAGGACAAAGACTAATAGAGAGCGTATTTTAACTACCATCTGAATTACCGCTACAATCACATTTTATTCTACAAATATATTGGCACGGTACTACACAGTATTAATTCCATTTCAGCGAGGAACGTAATCATTTTGAAATTATAAATACAAATATGAAAGCTAAAATTAACTGTAGGCCTGTACATATTAGCATGTTATAAAGTCCATAAATATAATAAGTACTTCAGTCTTGTTTACTGCGGCTTAAAAGATAAAATTAAATTAGTCTCTACACGGTATAGTACGAGGAAAATTAGGTGCCAACAATTTTACATTAAAAGGTGATAGAATTCAGTCAGTGACAAGAGCCTGTTGCCCGATTATATTCAAGTCAATTGGCTTGATGTACGTTTGCTTATTCCGTTTCATCTTAATGTTAAGAATGAAACGGCTCGAAACGTATCGCTTCTGGAATAAGATTATTTTGTTGAGGGCTCATTTTGAATAATCTACTTCCGATGCAAAAGCAACTTCCGTCTCGCTTAACTGCAGCAGTACACCATTCATGCGACAAAAAAAATGAAATTCAAATGGTAAATAAGGCAAAAGTTTCAAACAGAAATGGTGACGTTTATATGAAGAAAACTATGAATTTTTATTGTTAAGAACATCCGTCAATTAAAGTTCGATCTTACCAATCAGATGACATCAGAGAATCCAGAGGTTCGTACGATAATCTTATATTTATTTTACTTTGCTAATGTTAGTAACAAACTACTATCTCAGTTACAGAATCGGAAGGGAGCCATATGTACTAAATATTTAATTGTAGACCTCTAATTTGAACAAACAGGTGCCCCAAAAATGAATACACAATGCTGACGTATGTGATAGTTGTGTGTTATTGGGACGTGTATTTTTGGCTTGGAAATCTTTTGTCTCATCACTAGTTTTCCAGATGGTCTAGTTCTTTTAAATAATTTGCGTAAAAGACTAAGCAAATTTCTTTTGTCTTCTCACTGACAAACATACCAAAACACATACTGTAAATAAAATTAAACCGAATTACAAGGACCGTTTTATACAAAACTGTTGAATCATGTAGGCAAATGATTTAACACGCGTTAAAACACCAGCGTGGCTAATTTCTGTAAGAAGACCCTAAGGCCTTATATTAGTGAGACTCTGTATGTTACCAGGGATAGATACTATATTGCTCGCTTATTTGTGGTAGTAAAAACACACCCAACTCGAGTATGAATTTTTCTATGGTAACAGAACTTCAAGAATATGCGTATTTTACTAAGATCCTAACTGCGGAATGTAAAATAGCATCACAATAGCAGGATACCATCTGTTGGCGGTAACAAACCATTAAAGCTAAGCATGAGAACTTCAGTGTCCATATGGACAACATAAATGATAAATTTAACATATTCTGAATCTTTACTAGCAGATACTGCGTACAAAAATGCATCAGAAAATAACAGAAATATGCTAACTTCAGCATAAAAATTAGAGCTTCTTAAAACTTGGTTTTTTTTTTCGATTTCAATAATCGTTCTATTACTTTCAGTGGCAAAGGAGGCAGATCCATTGACCTCTTTACTGAAAACCACTTGTTCAGGTTTCCATTTATGTGGATTACATTTCTTCGTACGTGTATATGTGTCTCGTTTTGCATACGTATAAAACTGAAAATTTTTAGTGGATCTGTCAACTCTACTTGCACACTCAAACCCACTGTAATCATAAATAAATTGTCACTCTGAATAGAGGACAAGATATTACAGTTACCCTTTAATGTTATTCCGAAACTCCTTACGAAGGAAGCGACATGAATATTCTAAGCAGATCTACGCCTGTAGCATGTGTAGGCTTCACGTGACATGATTAATCAGCACCTATATCACAAGCAGTCATATTCAGACCCCACACGAAGGAACAATACGGCGAGCGAAATGTTCATCGTATGGGCTGGTACCGACATTAATCTTCCAGTGTTATCAGATTACCGACACAACTCAATGAATATTCTTTATTCCATGATGTACACAGCATACTGACAGTTGCAGTAATGACAAAGGAAGTATAGCAAAAGGTGACATAGTTTACAACAATCGCTATATCATCATCCCATAATAATTTTTATCCAACTGATCGACATATATGGCAGCCCCGCCTTAGTACTTTTCAGTTACCATTAACAATGCCAACATGGCGGCTATGGAAAGCTTGGTAATTTCCTCATTAAAATGCAGGGTAATTCAAAAGGTTAGGGCCAAACAGAAGGAGCGTATAGAGGGACTTAGAGAGAACAACTTTCGAATAGGAATCCATGTCCTCCGAAGTTGTCCTAAGTAAGTCGAGGCCATTGAAGGTAGGGAATTCTGATAACATACAGGTGAAATAATCGTACTTTGCTATTCTCCTACTAGCTTAATTTTGAATCACACGTATCCCGTCAGATTCTACAGAGGCCCCTAGGCTGTGAAACGATGATCAAAAATATTACGACATTAATTTGTTGAACGAACCGCGCGGAGACCTTGAGAAGACAGTACATTCAGCTAGTCAAAAAATTCCTCACCTTTCTTGAAAGCCAAATATTTATTACCCTGAACAGATGGTCCCCACCCTGAGACCGCTGAATCCAGTTCACACCCTCCCACACTGTCTCCTGAATATCCATTTTAACAGACTCCTATTATCCTCTCTTGTATATCGATGTCCTCAGTGATATTTTTCATTCAGGCCTCCCAACTAAAACTTTGTACGCATTTCTCATCTCCCAACGCGCGCTACATGCCCCGCCCAACACATTTGTTCATCTCCATAATATTTGGGGAAGAAGCGAAATTATGGGGCTCCTCATTACGCTGAAAACCTCTTATAAACTACCGCGAAATGACGACGCGTGAACATCACTTCCTCAGACGAACTTATATGTCCCATTCCCTGCCAACTGATTCATGCAACTTGAAAGCATAGACTGTAATCCCGCAGTTCTCTGAACGCCTCTTAATAGGCACAGTGATAGAATCAATAGAAGTCTCATCACAGTATGCAGCGGAAAAGAGATCAAAACAGAATATACATTCGGCTCTGAGAAAGATAAATGGAAATCGCTCGGCATATCCGTAGAGAGCTAGGGCGGAGAAGTATATAATGCTCTGGAGCTAATGACATACTGATGAAGACGAAACACAAGCTACGTTGAAA
Source organism: Zootermopsis nevadensis (assembly GCF_000696155.1). Next base: position 83,665 of record NW_019059784.1, on the reverse strand, counting down.
TTAAATTCTAAATCACACAATTTTGGTGTATCTACTAAAATAAATTTATTACATCCATTGAACATATGCAATTTTACTACAAACGCACAAGCTTTTGTTATAAAAACAGTTTATGACAAATTATCGTGTGTATAGGCTATATTAATACGCCTATATGTAGAACCTAATGTCTTATCAAACTGCTACTAAAACGTGTCCATCAAATATGGGCCTGAAGATTGCTATATTCTGGGTTGTTGCGCTGTGTAGTATGGTAGATGTTAACCAACGTTTCAGAGGTCATACTGCCTCTGAAACGTTGGTTAACATCGACCAGACTACACAGCGCAACAACCCAGAAGACGGAAATCTTCATACTCACCGCTGTGAGAACCTCAAGCCTTA
>NW_019059784.1:66219-83193 GCF_000696155.1 Zootermopsis nevadensis | reverse complement strand
GTTGGTAAACATCGACCAGACTCCACAGCACAACAACCCAGAAGACAGAAATCTTCATACTCACCGCTGTGAAAACCTCAAATCTTACATAAATATGTGCCTATTTATAATAGAAAAATTAATGATAAGTTTTACCCTTTAAAGCCGAAGTTCGTCTAAATAATATTTAAGAAATCAGTCCGTACGCAAAGGAAATAAAACCATTCACCATTATGAAGGCCAGTCAGTTAACAACTATCGGTACTGCTTAACACAAAAATTTATGAATATTTAGTGCTTTCTCTTCATTTTAAGTACAGAACATTTACCTTACTCCAATTAAAAATGAAGTTAATGTGTGTTGGAACAACAAACCTACTGTAGGATTTGAGGTTTATACGGCGGTGAGTCTGAATATGGCTGTCTTATACCAGACTACACGGCGCTACAACCATCACTGTCCATTGTCTGATAAACTGATAATGGAGCATGTGGGTCAAATGAACATGCTACAATGGAAAAGGAAACAAAATAAACTGTTATTCACCTTTCAGTTAATTTATAATGAACTCTGCCTGCGCGGAACCGGGATGGAAGATAAGGTAACTGAAGGATTAAGATACAGAAAGATCATATGTCAGTAAACGAGGAGAGGGGGGGGGTTGTAGAAACAGCGTTGCTACAGAGCTGCCGAGAAATATGAACCTTTAATTAGCCAAATTTGTTTCTCGAGTATCACGTATAATTTTTAATATTTTGCCACTTAACTTCTGACTCTTGTTGTTGGTGTATGAAAACAAGGTGCTGAGGGAAATATCTATTCCTAAGATGGACGACTATCTAAATTCATTATCAAAATCAAAATAAAATATTAATAAAATGAACAATTCTGGAGAGGAAACGAGAAACTTCGTAAATTACGCAGATTCCTAGTATCATTATCATCGCGAAGTCAGCGATTCTACTATGACATGGCCAAGCAGCTAGAATGAGAGTGCCAAAGAAAGAACAGAATTTCTGAGAAGAATTCTGGCAACTGCCCACTTGTATGACCAAGGAGGAGTTTGAAGGACAACATTATGCTGGATCTTAGGGATATGAGTCGTGAGGATGAGACTGGATTGAACTGGCACAGAATAGTTTGCAGTGATGAGCTACAACGGTGCCAAATATTGGTACCTGACTCTATTATTAGTAAACCCAGCCACTGGAAGCTACTCTGATCCACTAATATCCCCACAAACTACTTCCCTACGATCCATATTTGTGTCATCCTCTCATCTTAGTCTTCAAACTCACATTGTCCAAGACGTTTCCCCGCTATGAGTCTATATGCATTCATTGTCTGCAGTATCCTTGCCACACGCCCGGTGTATCGCAGACTTCCCGAATTTATTATTCTAACACTTTTTCTCTGAATCGAAAAATAATAACAGACCTATGGCGACCTTCCTAAATACGACGCATTTACTGTGCTGTGTTGCAAGCACCAAAATAACGTAGGGAAAAAGTTGCAAGTTACGCCCGTATGGTACGTGGAAACGATTCTATAACTCGAGTCTTAAGGTACAATTTGGCTGCACGCGACAGAGACAAGCGACCGAGGCAGGCGACAGAGTTACGAGACCGAGACTGGTCGCTTCCTGTCTGCTGTCTGTACAATCGTATGAAGTACAATTACGAGGGCGAGACAAAGACAGGCGACAGAGACAAAGCACAGGAGACCGCTCTAGGACCAGTAGTGTCTCGCGACGGGCTCAGGCAGCACGTGTGTTGTTGAGTAAAATAATGGCAGAAATTAAATTTACTGGTGACCAAGATGAGCAATTGGTAGAATTAGTAGCAGAAAACCGACCACTGACCACCGACAGAAAGATCCTTCTTCACGTCTGGTTTTGAATATTGAACTCATAGGTTTTCTTTGTTTCTTTCGCAACAAATAACACAGCAACACATCATCTTCTTCTTATTCTTCGAGTAACCTTTTTAGAAGCATTTTTGTACTCATTTTTCACAGAATATGTGCACGTATGTCTCAACAAAACAAAGAAAACAAACACTTTGCCGCATGTCTCGGTCGTCACCTTAAAAGTGTGTGGCGACAAGCTGCGATGTGTCCGTCTCCCGTCTCTGTCGCCTGCCTCGGTCGCTTGTCTCTGTCGCGTGCAGCCAAATTGTACCTTTACGCTGCCCCGTGCTACGACACTAAAACAGCCACTTTGATATTTCCGCGTCGCCCACGCCACCCGCACCGGTCGCATTTCATCGCTTACGTAGGACGACGGGTAAGTATCAATTCTTTGTAATTTTTAATAAAATCTATTAAAATCAGATGTATTAAAAATCATAACAGGTCTTCACCAGCCTTTACTTAACGCTCTTAATTAGACGCGTTTTTTTCTGATTAATCTCCTGAATGCATCTTTAATAAATTTCATAAACAACGCTACCTTAAACATTAAATTAGGTAAACAAAGTTAGCAAAGTGTAACAATCATATAATGATGCATTCCCACATATCATTAATTTTAAATTCTAGAAATGATAATTAGTGACAATATGGATCTTTTCTATCATACCACACCGTGGTGCCACATAACACTTATAAATATCAAACAGATCGATGTATGCATTGAACTGTATATGGTTGCACAGCTACGTATAAACACATGAAAAGACAAATGAAATTGAAGAATTACACAGTTAATCCGTATATAAGTCATATAATGAGAACAAATAAAGACACATCATTTTGTTTTGCGTATTGTATTGTACGTAACCACTCTTTGATGTTTAATATTTCCTTGTGACATGGAAATTTCCTACAAGTAAGAAAGATCACAGCAATTTCACTAAATAAACACCACTAATTAGAGTGACGAAATGTACAGGTAATAAGCCGATTATCGCAATATTTATAAACAGATCCGCAGCTTAATTAATTGAGCGTTAGTGCTGCTTTATGCGGTATCAAGTCTGCAATATAACTGTCATTAGGAATTTATATGAAATTGTATGACTGCAGTTTGAAACTGTAAATTCAGATAATATATCACACTACTCTGTCGCTATATTATGGTACACTCTACATTCCTCCTGGGCATTTCAGCATCGTGTCCAACTTCATTTCTTGTTCAAGTTGGCTTCTAAGAGAAGAGAGTGTTTTGGCCTGAGAGGCCGGAGTCCTCTTGGGATTTATGAAGTTCTCGTTAACTCATCATCGTCATGACACTCATTCCTTAGGTTAGAAGCAGGCTAGTGGCATTTTAACAGACTCACCCGTACACACTAGTGATGTTGGTTTAAGAAGTCGCTAACTTAAATTAATCCTACACGATATAAAAATGCATTAGACTGACAAAATTCAAATTCCTCCTTAATGATTTGAAAGATTTCCTACTTTTGCAAAGTTCAACATGTAAATTACTTTGCTCTTATACGCTGTTTACTAAATATGTAGTTAAAAGTCTGAGTGTTTCATCCTGTGTGCAAAGATCATATGGAACCTCACGTTTTAACTGGCGAGAGCTTGTCCAAAAACCATGTGCAACATATTTTTCATCTAATTCCAAGCATTAAGCTTACAAAGTGAATAAGTCATTCGTAGCACAATGAGGATTAATCCTTCACGCAAAAAGGCCAAAATTTAAATTTTGTTATTTATATTAATAGACATACAACAAATTGTATCAAAGCACTACAGATGTTAAATAATTGAAATCATATCAGAAAAATAAAGATAAAGTTAAGGAGATTTATTTTATTTATGTGCAAAGAGTGACTAACAAGTAAGCTGTAGCTTGCTGTTTCATAAAGTTACTTTTATAAGTAAATATTACTCTAAACTACCTATAATACAACATGTCACATACTAATTTAGCTTCTAAGAACCACAGACGCCAAGAAGTATTTAGACGGGGTAATGGAATTTAATAATTTTGTGCGTCTTAACTGCACTGTTATTTTATATTTGGAGAAAAATATGCAATTGACAAACACTTATTACTTCCTAGATGCATTAGGCCTAATTTATAAAAGGAATTATTATCCCGGCAAGTGTTCATAAACTGAGGAAAAGTACTAAAAACCTCAATCTTGACATCCGACTTCCGGGTCAAAACACAAACCGCGGACCTCCAGAATTTAAAGCAGGATACTAATCACTTGGCCACGACATTCTTTCTGTCAGTGTTGATTTAATAATATTACATAATTTTCACTCTGCAAGCTACATAGGATCTAACACAATTGCTTTCGAGACTAATAAATTCGACAGTTAAGGGTAAAATGATAATGCTAATTACGAAGAGTAATGGAAAAGTCGTGATGTTTATTAAGTCCGTTTCAGGCACATACGTAGAGTTACTTGAAAATCCGCTAAGATATAATCAAACGCTCCGGTAGAAAATTACATTAATAATCAAATTGGATAATAACTTGAAAATGCAGACATTATACGATGCCCATAATATAAATGAACCAACGGAATCTATGAACGCGGGCTTACATACCATAAACATTAATGTTAGTGTTATATTACAGTTCGGTATGAAATTGTCGGTCAATTAATTCTTAAACAAATTTCTTCTCTTGCAACACTATCATGACTCTACACTGTTAAGTCCCAAGTTTTAAACCTCACGAAAAAGAACGAAGATGGACAAAAACATACGAAAGTAAGCAACGAACTTGGTGTAAAGAAGATCCGTGTTTCTTCCTTCGAATTTGCTAGCAAATTGTAATTAAAATATACATTACTACCATGACCACAACACGTACAAGTTCTTGTATTAATTACTTAAATTAAATTAACAGAGATGACACTGCGAAGACGTTTAATGAAGAGCAGATTCTAAGGAAGCAGGAAAGAGACAGTTAGTTTCAACGGGCAAGAAACGAGTTACAAAAAGGAAATCAATTAAAAGAAGTGTTGGACTCTCTTTTTCCTTCACCAAAAACAATTTCTGCTTTATAATACCAAAAAAACTTAAATTTAAAGACAAACAGTGTGTTTTAAATATGTATCAATATTTTAAACACAATTTAAACGATCGGCTCATTCTTAGGATATTTGGCAATGCTGGTTCAACTGTATGTGGTATATGGCATCAAACGGGGTCGAACGATGATTGTAATAATTGACGTATGGATCTGAAAGGAGGCTGTCGTGCCTCATTTCAAGGCATTCGCCTAGAGAAACTAAGGTAAACGAAGACATGGATCATATGGTCTCAGCCTTCTAAGAGTCCAACATCAAAATTCTTAAATATACCTATCTTTCAGCCTTACGTAAAAAACTCATTGTAAATCAGCAATAAAATACAGGGGTTGACAAAACGTATTGTAAAACTACAGAAATATTGTTATGTTTCAAGTTCTAACGACTATCATTAGTTCGATTAAATTGTATGGGATTCTTACTGAGTTATTAAAGTAAATCATTTCTGTCCTAGTAAAAATCGTCTCAAGCACTGCCTGGAGTTTCTGCAAGGTGAAACATTATGTTTCAAACTAAAACGTTAATACGAATGAAAATGTCTTTATTATGAGGTAAGCATTCAGCCCTACTCTTGGGAAAATACGCCGCATATACCATGATTAAAAGGACAAAGCAAAACTTTTGAACGAATGGTAAATTCACAGAGACTATATAGATTTTGAAATTGAAAAAAAATAAAATAAAAAAGGGCATTGGAAACAATGCAGTATTCGCCCATTATCATGCAACAATATACGCTGATTTTAATGAAGTATGATTATAAACAGAAAATCTACATAACACATATTTTGATAAAACTAGGAAAATGTAATTTTGTTGCATACTGGTGTGCTTTCATCGACACATAACAAGTACATTCGCTTCTTGTAAAGAGAACCGCTTTGTGTTCGTGTTATCAAATCGAAAATATAATCTGTGTCCGGGACCAGCCTCGCTCAAAAAACACGCCACTAACGCCACGGCGAAACAGAAAAATCTGCACTAGGTGATCATTATGTTCACCTGCTCCGTAGCCCCCAGGTTTTAAAATTATAATATTCAATTACATAAAGTAATTTAACACTATTTATAAACAATTACGTGCATAGAAACTGCAAATATTATAAAATACTTGGTACACTCTATGCATGTAAATCAAATCGAACTGTTAATTTTCTATGATATGTAATAACGACAAGTATGAAGAGTGAACACGTACAAAGGAGAACGGCTACCACTAGGGTCCTGAAATTATGTTATGGTAAAGTAAATTGAATATTTAAAATTGCAAACAATATTACAAAATATGACCCGACGGGAATTCAATCGCATGACCATCTGTGCACAAGCCTGGACAACTAATTCGTAAACTACATTGAATTTTATTACTACATTATAAACTTAAATTATCTAAATTTTACATTAAAACAAAAGATGTGTAAATTATAAATATAAGCAACAAGAAAGTAGTTTTAAGTTTGCCAGTTAAGGTACCAGAATGTAGGACAATAGAATCTATCATTCCATCACAAAGTTCTGCAGCTTGCATCAGAACTAACAAAACAGGTCATTAGACCTAATCACTTAAGTGTATAAATGTTATTAAATCTAGCGGTAGCAATAAAATCCAAAATAAATCAAATACCTATACTAAATTCCATCTGGATTCTTATACTTAGTATCCTATACACCAAACATCTCATTTCACAGCTTGTAATACTCAAAATTCCTGATATAAAACTAATTCAATTATTTAAATATAAACGCATACCATTACCAGATATGTAGGTTTATTGTAAATATAATGAATTATTCTGGGGTTACAAGCCGTGTAAGGTGGCTTAATAAAGAAAACATCAACGTTTCGAGAACAATTTTCATCTCCGTCCTAAGGGTGCTTACAGACAAAGATGGTTCTCGAAACGTTGGTACTTTCTCCATTAAAGCCCGTGAAGAATTCATTATACTTAATGGCCGTGAAAGCGTCAAATCATAGATTACTGTAAATGTTGTCTGACAAGCTGTTTAAAACTTGATGAAATTTCAGGTTTCTTCTGTGACGAGTATAAAGGCGACTGTCGACTGTCCTCTGGGATGTTGCGCTATGTAGTCTGGTATGTACTGACCGACGTTTCGGAGGTGGTTACTTCATCCAACATCAGACCTATAATGATGGAGGCAATAAGCACCTCTGTAAAGTCGGTCAATTTCTACCAGACTACATGGCTCAACATCCCAAAGCACATTTATTTTTATTTCGGCTTTAATTCGGTGGCGATTCACTGCCATTAAAATAAGCAATCGAAATTTTCAAGCTCTTAAAAGTATGCCAATAGGTTACTGTTATTATACTTTGTCATATGTTCCACAAAATGGATGTTTCTCCTTCTTGACACTCCTCCTAGGTATGTGTTTGACAGATCAGCGTCAGTATGTCCCTGACGAGTCTTTTTATCTGCATAGAGTTTAAATTAATCTCTAAGGACGATGGTACCAACAGCACTGAAATGAAGCTTTTAAATCCTTTATGGGCACTCTCTGTGTGTGTGTGTGTGTGTATATCTATCTGGGTATAAAAGCGGCGCTACCAAATTCTGCTCCGTTAAACTTTAACGGATAAAATTGTTTCCTCACACTGAAGGAAGAACGAGATAAACCACTGGGACACGTGGAGTGGAGGAATTGCGGATATAGGGAAGCAGGAATAAAGTAGACCGCCACTTTTCAAAGCCAAATCTCAGCGTCAGAGGTTTAAATAATTAAACACTACGATTTCCAACTCTCAAAATCCTTTCTAAAAGTCACAGAGGATTGCGGTGGACTTACACACAAAATCTCTTTCCACTATTGCTAGACAAAGGCTAAGAAAGATGTACGAAGCGACTAAAGGCAGAAAATTTGAAGATGAGATGGTTAATTAATAATCAGGGGCTCTGCATTTTGTATTTGTGCGTTTCGTATGATTCTCAGAATAAACAGGGATTATTTCCTTTAACAGCATTAACCACTTAATATTTGTAATGGAGAAATGCTGTATTTTCTTTGAGGCACGGACTTAATTAAAGCCAGGGTATCTCAGTAGAATGCCGGTGTTCGATCCCCTGCAGTGGCGAAGTGTTATTCTTTTAACCTCTGTGTCCATACCGGCTCTGGGGCCCATCCATCCTCGGGAGACCCTCTTTTCCCAGAGGTAAAGTGTGATTGGGATACTTAAGCAAGGTGATAGGAATATGACAGTTTTAAATCCTTTCCTTTTCACTTACCAGAAAATTTAAAAAGACTCACGCTGAGGTACGTAGACTGTACATCTAATCATTCGATTTAATATTTACACCTTTTTAATTCTAAGTCTGGCATGAACGCATTTATTACTGATATACATTCCATATAAAGTGATTACTTCATATTAATGGGCTCTACGAAATACCGACAAAGTTTCCAGTCGAGTTTTCTTTACAGCAGACTGTATATCATTCAAATACATGCTCTCAGAAACTTTAAAGATGAGCTGAAATTTCTGTTGACTTTGACTGTTACATATTTAATCGCTTCATCTTTTACATACATTACCGCTCATATTATTACTATTCAACATTCTATGAATGTGTTGTAAAAGTAATGAATAGGCTGCCATAGCAACGTAACGTTACATTTGTATCATCATTTATACCATAAGGACTATTTGGTTGTGGATTTCTCATTTCACATCGACCTTACTGTGCATGAAGTTGATATTCTGGTATCTTATTGTCAACTTCTGATAGAAATATGCTCCTTTCGTGATATCCATGTAGCATGAATATCAAATTACAGAATTATGTAAGGTAATATACAATTTTCCTACAAAGGCGTACTGAGGTTTATTCGGAAACTGAAGGAGCCTTTATGTTCGGAAAAATAAAACCTTTGCGTTTTGTATAATATAACTACGTCCTTGTAACAAATTAAACTAAACGAATAAATACTTTATACACAACTTTAGTCAAGTTAATTTTTTCCATTGATTTTAAAATAGGCACTCTGTTTTACCAGCCGGCAGGATTAAGCTGATTGAATTCAAAGCTATGGATAATACAAGTAGCATACTAAACAATATGAATTAAAATGGCATGGCTATTATGCAGGTAAGTAATTTCGTTTAAGTTTCTTTTTTTATATAACAGTGCTCTACAAATTTCGGAGATGGTTTTCCATCTAATGAGAAATAAGTAGAAAGATGATAGACGGTAAGATACTTTTTAAATTCGCTATTATTAATTAGACGTGTGTACGGATAAATGACACCACGGTTCTTATAGGACCATCAAACGAAGAAAGATGACATGGGCTGGACACGTAGCACGTATACCAGAAATTAGAAATGTTTACAATATTCTAGTCGGAAAACATGAAGGAACGAAGCCACTTGGGAGACCTAGATATAGATTACAGCATGACATTAAAACGGATACTAAATAAACAGTGTCTAAATAACATTCAAGTGTTCACGATTGGATCCAGTACAGAGTTCTTTTGGGCACAATAATTAATCTATGGGTTTATGAATGTCAGGGAATTCTTTAGCTGTCTGAAGAACTATTGGTTTCTCAATAAAGACTGGGATTCATTGAGTTTTTTGATGGTCAGTAAACTATAGTACAAAATGTTATGGGATTAATTTCAAGATATAAAAATTCTTATGAGAAAAAATTAGAATATTTTTAGATCTTAAAATGAGCAGAAGACACATCATTTTAGACCATATTATTATGTGATACTATTTCAGTACAGTTTATTTCAAAGTACCATAAATTCTCAATGCAAGGACGCATTTCTTTCTTTATTAATATTAAATTCCATAAATTACTTGCCCAACGCTTTATTTCTAATGAAATATTCCCGTTGATATTGTCATATCCCTTTTTGTGTTTCTCTGGTAAAATAAGAAACGAAGAGTAAGTACAAAAAATAAATCAAACATTAATTATATCCACAATAAGCAAAAATGCCCACTGCGTCTTATCTTAGGACGTCATATAACAAATTAATGTTATTATAGGTAATTACACCACGGGAATATTTAATGTTTCCTTCTGTAGGACGCGCAAAACAAATCTGTTGTTCTTGTACAGCCAGTATCAGGTGTGCAACTTCCTGTCTTCGTAATCAGCACATAAACAAACAGAGATATTTTGAAATTAGTGGAGTCGGAGTACTCTGAGAGGTTTTGCATGTAGCACTTTGTGACAATTATCTCTCCTCAGGCTTTGTCTGGTCCTGCAGACATACTATTGCGGCCACGTAAAAAGCGTTACCAAATATACCTGTGGCACCAGATGTCAATGCAGACAAATGGTCTTTTGTACTTATAACAAAAATAACAATACAACAATAATTTCCATAGAGAGGACACTCTTTTAGAAGCTGAAGATTGCTCAGCTGATCAAATATATCCCTGCCTCTTAAGAAGTACGAACTCTGATTATGAGATAGACAAATCCCGTTCTTTATGTACTTGAGACCTATTTTAATACCTTAAATACATTCAATGACGCCTGAATGTCTCAAATATTATCTCTTCTTTAGGTTTATTGCGTGCTACATGTCCAGCCCAACTCATTCTCCTCAATTAAACTGCGCCAACTGTATTTTGTAAAGTGGAACAAATTACATATTTTCTTATTATGTTACTTTTTCATCTTCCCGTGAATACTTTTCTCTTAAAACCAAATATTCCACTGAGAACTGTGTTCTCAGACATCCGTTCCTTGACGCTTGAAATAAAATTATTAACATCTAAATGAATTTTACTAGTAATTATGTTCTTAATCCAGGTTTCAAATCCACATAAAAGTAATTGACAAAATTTTATAAAATGTAAACTTTTCTCTTTACTTACTTGTACGTACATAACCTGAAGCAAAATTAAAATCGCTGACGATTAATTATCTGTTTGTCTTTCGCCGTTATAAATAGTAAATGTACCAAGAAAACGTTTACCCACACGAACTTTAATATAGTACTTTTAATATTTTTTACTTCACTTAACAAAATCAAAATTCGATAAGAATTTTGTTCAGCTCTCTTCTCGTAGGCACTTCTAAAGTCTATAAATTACTAATGAAAGTAAAACAAAATTCAGAATCTTTCTGTAGGGGATCCCGATGAGGAATATTTGATCGGTAACCGAGTTTCCACTTTGAAAACCGATCCTGATTCGCCCCAACAATTTGAAATTACGAGGTGAGTTAACCGTGACAAAAAATAACAGCTGACGTATCGAATCTAGTTGATAAGAGTGAAGAGTAGTTGAGTTGTATATCAAAGTAACGTAGATCTTATTTAAGAGACGGGACCTATATCACAATAATAGGAGTTAAGTAAAAGAATCCTAGTGTATTAAATACAAAATTAAATAAATTAACAAATAAAAATATTCGACGGAGACAAATTATGAGGTGCCTCACTATGTAATTGCCTCCAATCACTTACTCCCAACTTTTTGTTACATTCAAGTATTCTCGCCTGGAAACTATTGTCAGACACAGCAATCTTTCTTCCCTTCAGGTGAGAAGCCATATCACAAACCTGCTCAATGCAATGTGTACAATTATTTCCTATTTAAAACTTTACAGCAGGCGGGAGGCCAAAATATTCTGAACTCACTCCTAATATCTACACGTAAATTTTTATAATGAAAGTCATGAATACAGCACTCCTGCTTCGTATTTTGGAGGTCTTGGGTTCAAATCTTGACCGAGAGACCTGCTATCCTAACTCAAATTTTTAGTGGTTTTAATCAGTCCTATAGGAACAATACCCCCACGGTGGTCTAGCGGTTAGAACGCTGGCCTTGTAATCCTGGGGTCTCGGGTTCGATTCCCGGCGGTGCCCGAATTTATAACTTGTGTTGGGCAAGGCCGTGGTCTAGGGAACACGGAGTTTTCCTCCGGGGTCTTCCCCAGTTTCTCCGTGGCATCCCAACAATTACTCCATTCACACACAGAAGAAGGCAATGGCAAACCACTTCTGGATCATCTGCCAAGAACATATATGAACAGGTCCCAGTCCGAGAAAAGGATGGAAGGATCCTGTTCATATGGACCTGTCGTCAGACAAAACACTAAATAAATAAATAGGAACAATACCGGCATAGTATATTAAGTTGTGCTATGATGAATCCTTCTAGATCTTTTTCAAATAAATATTATTAACAATCCTATTATTCGTAGTCTAAGCTACATAAAGCTTCATTAAATAAACCGTAAACAAATATAAACAGATTTATAAATACATGTTCCTGTTTTATGATTTTATGTTATATATCACCAAGGCACCTCAATGCGACTATTTTATGTAATATAAGAAGAAGGTTATGGGAACCTAGCAATCGGACCAAGAAGAAAAATAAATAAAATTGTAACGTAATTCGTATCTTGAAAAACGTGACTTTTTTTTACACCGTATACTGAGTCTTCAGGGCAGCGTAAAGTTTTAGTTTGTCAGCTTAATAGTAACTACCGATTTATTTACCAATATGAACATTAGGCACTGTACTTGAATTATACCAGGAGTTACAGTTAAAGTTGTCAATTCCCTCTGTCCATTTAGACAGGAAGTACTCAGTAAACAACTCAGAGTTTGTTTAGACATTTAACGTGAATGAATAAAGCCACATGATAGAAAATGCATACATGGCGTGACACGATCTTCACGCAATTTGGGTTATGTGTTTCATTGATACCATTCAATTATTTGTCTTTATAAGGCGACATAAACGATGATGTGGTATCACGGAAAGAGGGTTTTACATGCAGCAGAGAAGAAACGTAAAGTGTAAAAATATGAAACAAAATACTGAACTGCCGAGTACGCGCTAAAACACCGCTAAAATATACCGAAGTATGCACTTATAACCAATAGATCTCTATAACTAAATATTCTGAAAAACCTAAACCTACTGCATATAAAATTTCAGGGCCTGAATTTTATGTGACCATTACGAAGATCCAAGCGTGGGTTTAATGACATTAAAATGGATCTTAAAGTAGTTCGATATGAGAATATGCTGAACCTCCTGTTTCTATGAAAGACGATGAATTCCTTTGTTAATTCAACTAGACTCATCTTATCAAACAAGACTGATCAACGTAATTAATTCAAATTAATTTAACAAAACTGAATAAGGTTTATTTACACGAATCATATTGAAATACGCCATCAGTTCTGCTATGAAACATACAATGGGATAAAGTTTTCTCAATTTCGATATACCAAATGGTTTCATCCCTAAATTAAGTTCGTATTTACGTGTCTTTTATTTTATAGATATCTGAAGTTTACTTCTGTGTAAATTTGATCAGCAATTTGCTCTCAGAAAAGGTCTGTATGTCTGATACACACTTCCACTACCTCATTTTATGGTTATCAACAAAACAAATACGCTTGTTAAATAGCAATATGAAATTTCGTGATGTATATATGTGGCTACAACATAATTTTACAAGAGGCCATAAGAGTGTGACCTATAAATTTAATATAAGCCCACAAGAGCGCATTACTTGGGACGAGAGTGAAACCGCTGTAAGAGCACAGCCTCGTCGTCTTTGCATGAAGCACATAAAATGAATTACCAACTGGAACAGAACTAGAAGTGTAGACTAAAAGAGAACGGATAATGCAAGTGATGCGATGGTCCAGTCTGTCGGTCCGAAAATCATTATTTTCTAAACTACTGAACGGATTTCGTTGGCATTTGATATTGATTACATGACCTGGAAGTTATCGCGTGAATTTAATTTTGGTTCTAATCGAGCCAATAAAACTTCGATTCTACATTAAGCTTAAAATGAACGTTGACGATTTTCTCAAAACTGCCTCACAGGGGAAAGAACTGCTTTACATATAAACCTTAACATTAAGGTATAATCAAACTCTATAAGTTTTATTTTGATATATTTTTCATTATTGTGATACTTAAAGAAACAGCATACTAACGGATGAAAGTCGCACGGTGTACACTCCAGTGCGATTATGTTTTCAACAATAAATTTGCATATTCAGTAAATAAACATGAAAGGGGCAAACAACTTCGAAGACTGCTAATATTCTATGGAAGATAAATCTCAGCTTGTCTTCTTTTCGCTATAAGTAAAGTAAAGTTTGTCCCACTATACGCCATGTAGGCGTTTGGGGTGAGTGGAGGTATAGCTCCTCTCTTTCTTGACCTCGGCACTAGATGGGGGTGAGTGGTCCGCATCACGCCCCGGCCGGCTTTACCCCTGGGAAAGGACCCGGGTACCCATTGTAGAGGAGGCTGGGTGGGCCCCAGAGCCGGTCTGGACGCAGAGGCTAGAGGAAAAATCCTCTGCCCCCGTCTAGGACAGAACCCCGGTCTTCTTTTCGCTATATCTTCGATAAAGAAGTTAAGGAAATGCTTTAGTGTGTGGATTCAAGCAAACTAACTTCGTAAAATCAACTTTTTTTAGTGTGATTTATAAACGAATATATGAGCTTCCTACAAACTGGACATATAAATTATACAATACAAATCGGACCTGAAACATACCTATTAATAGGCACACATTTATACAATCCGTGGCTTCAGTACTAGGACTTTATTATTAAATCGACCACTTTTCGACACGTAGTCAGGAATATATGTATTTTCGAATAAAATATTTTAACTGAATAAATTATTATTAATCTAACACAATAAATACTGAAATTAAGAACGTAACATGTAACAAAGAACTAGAACTAAAACTACGTTATTCGATGTCTACATTACACACTTTTATTTTAGACATATGCCACTTTTTCATACATTAACGACAATGTTCGCGTCGAATAGAGAACACGTTTGTGGAGCGAAAGCCTATATTCTTGTCGGTATTATTTGTCACTTCACTCTTCTCTGTCTTCCTGTAAGGAAAAAGGGATAATATAGTGTGAGAAAACTGTCAAGTGTTGCAACTGGCTAACATCAAAATAGGCGTACAATTTCACGCAAAACACGATAATATCGAACGCAAACCCTTAGCCGTATGTATATTTCACACGATACAACCTCTTTCGCTTTCATCCATCTGCTTCGTCCGAGGTCATGACAGTCGCAGAAGGATACGCCTCAATACGGAGAAAAATAATGTACAGGCCGACCCCCACAATAAGTCCGAGGTTTACTTTCATCCCATAAGGAAATTGCGGGTAATGAAGTATAACTTCACCCGAAAAACCAATGCTTCCGCATAATTGTTAAGAAGTATTTTTCTACGTTCGTTTGTGGGCATTGAGTATTATTCTTGTATATTGTACGTGCGTGCTAGTGTACTAAGTGTACAGTTGAGGTCAAAATATTTGTATGGTACGGTACCTAAATTTATGCGGATTATTTAAATGTATATCCATTAATAAAAGTTACATTCGATAGCGTTTCTTTTTAATTATCGTCAACATCGTGCTCATCGCTTAGACTCTTTAGCCTGTTCCGCCCTAAATATATTCTAAAAATCAATCTTATATGTACCACATTCTTTAATAACGAATAATTGCATTTTGCTCACAAATTGTAATTCTTATTTTTACGCGTTACGATAAAACAATCCGAAATATTTTTCTCGGTGATGTTTCAATGGTAACATTTTAACCAACACAAGAAACTAAACTAGATTTGAGGTTCTCACGGAGGTGAGTACGAAGATGGCTGACTTCTGGGTTGTTGCACCGAATAGTCTGGTAGAAGTTTGCAGACGTTGAAGAGATATTTGCTGCTTCCATCACCGGTAAACTGCTCTCAGACTACAGAGCCCAAGAACCCGTAAAACAGAATTCTTCGTACTTTTTCTTACGAAAAATGTACGTTTCTTTGGTCAGTATGAAATTTCGGAAATGTTTCTATTTTGTGAACAACTGGCAACCTACACTTTTAATATTACAAAACAATAAACAGATATGTTTAGCATATCATGTTATTATTATATATCCATAGTCACGTAATTTAGTTATGTAGTTGATGGCATCGATCGAAAAAAAAAGGAATTCTCAATAACTAACTTGAAATGTTGTCACAAAGTAAAAGGTATTATAGCATGTTTCCTGAGTTTTAATAGAGGAAAGATACAAGAAGGTCTTAACAAATGTTGCATATTTAAGTGACATCAAGATGTTTGTATCTGTAACAACTTGCGTAGAGTGTTTATAGGATTATTACATTCTGTTCATTGTTTTTAACATCACTTGCAATAAGCTTCTTATGCAAGATACAAAGACAAGAAAACGAGGAAGGCAAAAGAATCAAACTCCTTCTTGTGCCTTTATCTTTAGAAACGAGAGGAATTTAACTGTTTGACATAAATGACGTTAAAGTGCAAAGACCATCACACCGATGTATTAACAATTTATTCCAACTTTTATCCATACCTTTTGAAGATGAAAGTAGTACGAACTCAACTTACAAATAATTAACATATAAAAACGTAAAACTGCCGACCAACTTAACATGACTATTATTCCGGACATTAACCACCATCGGCTTGGCTTTCCCAAACATAACTTTTCTGGAACTGGACTTGTTTGAGTATTCAAGTATAAAAGGGAAGTAGAAGAAAATATTTGCTTTTAATTTTTAATAACATTTCCGTATTTATCGCCCGTTGATGACATTTGACGTCAACAGAATACAATTCATGTGTACCTACAAGAATAATTATAGATTATTTTACACATTTGTGGCAAATCATAATTTCAAGGTCAGTCTCTTAGCTAGACGTGTTTCTACTGCCAATTCTAACTAAAAGAACACCGACATTTTAAAAAAAAGATTTTATTTCGCTTTCGAACATATAACATTACTTACAGTTAGGCTTCTTACATTTTCAAGGAGATTCTTTTTATAGCTACTGTTATTTCTTAGTCTCTTGAGTCGTACGAGCGTTTTCTTTTATCTTGAACACTTTCTTTTAATGCCTGACTGCAATTGGCCTTCTTCGACTGTTTCAAAGGTCATGAATAGATTAATTTAATTGAAATGAACTGAA
>NW_019059784.1:55788-66198 GCF_000696155.1 Zootermopsis nevadensis | reverse complement strand
GACCTGACATCTAGACCAGAATTCGTCAATGGCTGGGAACTTCAACGACCCAACACTTACTTGGTCTCCGAGGACGTAGATTTATTTTATTCCGAAAAAGTTACTTATTTTACACACGCTACACTGTATCAAGAGTTCAGTACGCGTAAACATGCTGTTAAATCAATAGCTGTTTCGCTGCACATGTTTAAAAGTTTCCGTTATTTTAATATAAATTCTTAACATTTTCCTACCCGCATCTCGCTACAGCGTAGCGAGACATGTGATATTACACTAGTGGAAAAAAATCCGTTGAAATTCAACGGTGGATTATTTCTTTTGTATCTTTATTCATCGCTCCATTTCTTCATCTCCCTTATCCTTTTCGTCCGTGTTACGTGTCCCCCCTTTCTTTAATATTAAACGTATAACTGCTTTTAAAAGATACCTAATAGTATCAGCACCACTATTGTACAGTAAAGACTTTCTTTTGTAATTATTTATGGATGTAAATCAGATTTTTATTACTTGACAAATCTGAAATTGTAGGATTTGAGAATCTCACGGCGGTGAGTTTGAAGATGGCTGTCTTCTGGGTTGTTGCGCCGTGTAGTCTGGTATAAGTTTACTGACGTTTCAGAGCTCCTTGCTACACGGCGCAACAACCCAGAAGACAGCCATCTTCAAATCTTAACTTCACATAGCCAATGCTCAAATTCATATAAATGAAGTACTCGTGTATGACAGAATGCCTTCCGAAGCGAAAGCGTAAGTAGGAATTTATTGTTTTACATGCAGACTATCCACGATACAAAATAGCAAGCCGACATAAAGCTTACATACATAGTGAGTGGGTGAGAGGATATTGGGAAAGTGAATCGGGGAACAGGGTTATGCAGCAGGTTGAGAGGTCTGAGGATTTCAGTTCTGTGTAGTTGATATAAGAAATGGGAGGGGGGTGAATCCGGTAAAGAAAGCAGAGAAAAGCCGCGCAATTTCTTCCCCCAGGAATCCACTCCCCTTCTGCACACAAAGAGGAGGAATTAGCCCGTACGAGGAAGCAATGTAGTGTGTATATATATAAAAAGAATGCTGGAATACAAACACAAGAGGAAACGGAGAAGAAAATATATTTAGATGTAGTAAGGTAATAAAGAATTTGTACAAAATATATAAAGACTTTATAAGGTACTGGAAAGTAAACTACAGACAGAAGAGTAAAGAGACATGGGTGACTTCACAGAAAGGACAGATGATTAAGTAACGAAATTCAACTTAAAAACGAAAATTAAGTAGGTTACTAAGTAGGATGATAATTGAAAACATTCACAATAGGGAAAGCACAAACATGTACTTAGTAAAATGAGGTACATAAATGTGAAAGCGATATTTATAATGTATAGAATATTAATGATAAAATTAAAAGAGTAACAGTACAGGGAATTGTTGATAAAATAGAAAGCTAGAACAGAAATATAAATGATATATGAGGAATGACAGAACATGATATAAATGTAGGATGCCGTGTTAAAAAAAACCCAACGTAAAGAGGTATAAAACGGAACAAAAGAAAATGGGGTGAAAAGCAAATGAGGAAAAGAAATTTACAGAAAAGCTTTGATGGTTCGGCTTCACAGACAGTAAGAATAATCCTGTCTGAGAGCATAAGGAGGGGGATAAGTAGAGAAGGGAGTCACATAAAGAGGGTGGAATGAGGGAAAAACACGAGACTTCTAAGTAGCGTAATGTGTTACATCAGGAAATAATCACAAAATCTGTGGATAAGAGACGAACCGAGTGAAACTGGGGGTTTCGCTGAGAAGCGTCGTCTTCATGCACTTTCATATTGGCAGATTATTTCTACTCAGCATGACACACCAGACGATCTGATAAACAGCAATTTAGTGTTTGGTATATTTAAATTAGGTCTCCATATTTGTGATATTTCAGGTTCCCACAGCGACGAGTATGAAAATGGCTGTATTCTGGGATCTTGCGCTGGCAGATATTCAAAACCGTTTTTTCATAATAGTCTGGTACACCGATTTTTCAGAGGAGGTGACTGCCTCAATCATTCTGACAATCCAGTACGTAAGCTAATCTGAAACACCAGTCAAGAGCTACTTGACTACCTGATGCAACATCCCAGAAGACAGCCATTTGAACTTACATTTTTTTCAGGGAACGTAGACGAAAACTAATCTTCTTTCAGTATATTTTCATGGTAATGTATCATATACACCTGTTCATAGATGACGGGGTAAAATATTTTGCTGATCTTCTCAACCAAGTCAAGATAATCCCTGCTTTCAAGCGAGATGCCTCATAATTAACAAGATGAGGTAGTAAGTCACACACATTATACAATATTAATTCGACAAACACGTTTAAAGCGAAATCCTACAACATAATTAAATAAACTTTTAAACAGCGAGAATGGTATTTCTACCAGTTATTTAGCAGAGAATGTACACCAAAGGCCAACATATGCCAAGAACGTATAGTGATTATTAGCGTAGTACGACCCGTCAAAGTTTGTGGTTGTATTTAATATAATTTAACACAATTTACTACAGCGTTATATTTAAAAAATCGTACTTAAAATACAGAATTTAAAAAATATTCAAAAAGTATATTAAGTATAAAACACCTTCACGGCCAATGACACCAGGTCGCCAAACTAAAGCAACGTAACCTAACCTAACCCAACCTTACCCTATCTAACCTAACACAACCTCCTTCCAAACGCAGTAACACAAATCCACAAGCCTCAGTCCACACTTCTGCCAAACGCGTAATCCGTCAGACCCCACAATAGGCCCCCAACAGACTCATTTGCATTTCTTGCTTACATAGTCGTCGCCGTCAGACGTAATTTCAATTTTTTTCGCATCGCACAAACAGCGCGGTTGTACAGTCAAGCATGACGGACATTGACTATTATATTATGAGTAGATCATAGCTACCGTCACCGCCATCAATAATCTCTGTACTAATTACTCGTTGAATAATTAACATAACATCGGGAAGCTCATGGTTGATAAACAGTCAGAAATAATGGTTGTGAAACAACGCATTTAGAGTTCGAATCAGTGATTGTATCCTCCCACCACCAAGCAATACCTACCGTTCCGTCCTCTCTACCCAGTAATGAAAAAATAGCAAAATCAACCGATGCTCTCGCATTGGCAATTACAGTCACTAATAGGTAAAAAACTGTTCGAGCACTTTCGGCACCAGTTAATTCAAAAACGCTACAAAAGACCCGTAAAACAACTGAATATAAAATGACTTGTATGGGCAGAAATCGAATGATTCCTGCTTACGTTCGGTGATGTTCAACAACCGTTAAAGTAATTAATTTCACCCGAATAGGCGGACGTCCCACATACGTCAAATTATGTAACTGGGTTGCAAACGAAAAGTTACGTGATCTAACGAAAAGGACATGAAAATAAAATGATTAATACTAAGTGTAGTTACGAAGTTCACAAAACATTTGGACACTTTTATTGTCCCATTTTTTATTAAAACACGGCGCCTACATAATATTTAAGAATTCAGTCCATACTGCAAAGAAAACAACTCTTGACCATTACAAATATCAACTGGTTAATGTTGCTTAAGGAAATAATCCATATTTACAGTGAGAATAATTCGAACCCCACTCATAGAAATTAAAAGTTATTAATTGTTGAAGCAGATGAAACATTTATTTACCATTAGGTTTAAAAGTGTATAACAGTCGTGGACATAAAATACGAGAGAGTTTTCCAACTTGGGATTTGGGCGAGGACTAAACCCGTGACCGTAAATACCTAGTATGTTATAAACTATTGTATATGGCCTCAGTCTTGGCGGGCTCTTATAAACACATTAATAAACCTTTGCGTTCCATGACTTGACTAGCGTCAATAAATATTAGCTTGTTAACAAGGACACTGCTCCATGCAGCTATTTACTTGAACAGTTTAATAACATAGGTGATACTGAGAGCCTGCTTATGAAACTTCTCAGGTAATTTTCGGAAACATAAGCTATATATTGCTAACCAAAATTTATAAAAAGTGCTGCATATTTCGAAGTCCGCGTATACATAAAACAGTAATAGTAATGTAAATTTAAAATGACAGTAAATTAGAATAGCATTCCATATTACGTATATACAAATAAATGCCTACATGCAAATCCAAATGGACCGTCATAGAGAAAGTTATGCTAGGAAATAAATTTAGAATCATCCTCGGTTTAAGAGAATAAACATGTAAAGAGATTCGCAGAAATACACTTGCAAATTTAGATGTTTTCTTTTGAAAACTAAACCATATTTTACACCATATAATAATCCAGTTCATAAACTATAAGCCACTGCTTTATGTTATGTTATTTTCGTTTAGTATCTTACGTATAATAGTGATAAATTGTATGAATGAAACAGTCGCATTCATCTCCAAGACCTAAATTAAAGTATCACTCATTAAAGTCACGAATAAAACTCTTTTTAACAAATTGGTATTTGCATTTCATCTCGTTATCTACGAGAAACTTCTAGTCACTCGCGTATACATCGTTAGGTAACAAATCTTAACTGGGGTGTATTGACATTTCACTGAATCTCTAAAACAAACTGTTGTCAACTTTTATAAATCTGTTTAAGTATAGACTACTGGACCTAAAATAGTAACGGGTTACTAGACTATGGTTAAAATGTATGATTATTATTTCAATCTTCTGTAGTGATTGTTTAACGTTTACTACATTATTTTAAACCCGTTGCCTAGTTCAATAAAATCCAATCAGTTTTGCAAAACAACTGTAACAGTGTTTAGTTCCCACGTCAATGTTCTGGAACAATGTGTAATAAGCGCGTGACCTCCATGTTTACCATACTTCAAAACAATCAGTTTATTATACACTTAAGGCATTTTAACAATAAATGTGAACGAAACGCAAGACAAATTATTTAAGTCATCACACACGTATGGCTAGAACCTAACTTCAGAATGAATTTCCGTCTCTGACACTGGTTTGGATGCTGTTGTCTCCAACAAAATGCGTGAAATATGACTGATTATATAATATGTTAAATGTGCATATGCACTGATCATTTAAACTTCATTTTTTTCCTCATGATACACTTTTATCCTTTAAGTACTATCCTTTTATCTTCTGGCAAGTATCAACAAAGTTAGGAGAGGAACATTCATTTGGGTAAAAAGTCAAACATAAAATTATAATGAAATTCGTAGGAGGATGCTAACGCTATAGGGAAAATTAAACACAAAAGAGTGGAAAAGAAAATGTGTAACACTTAAAAAGTGCCAATAAAACAACTATAATAATATTAAAACGTCTTACAGAATTTCCTTAGGCATATAATAAGATTGATAAATATGTCCATATACCGCATGATAAATGTTATAACTAAACAACAGGAGGGAAATGTACAAAGTTCAATTTTTATTGTGTAACACTTTGAGGAAAAGTTTAACATGTAAATAGCATTACTAAGGGCAAGAAAAGTGGATATGGCTGTCTTCTGGGTTGTTGCGTTGTGTAGTCTAGTAGAAATTTATTACGTTTCAGAGGTGCCTGCTGCCTCCATCATCAGGGCGATTATAGATACATCCTCGCTCTGCTGATAGAAGCAGTAAGTGTCTCAGAAACGTAGTAAATTTCTACTAGACTACACGGGACAACAACCCAGAAGACAGCCAGTCACCTTTACGGTCTCAGTCGTGAAAACCTAAAATATCACAAGACGAATGGATTTTGAAGAAAAATATCTAATCTGTTACAAAATAATTACTTTAAGTTATATTAAACAATAACTTTAATATTTTATCTGCTTCTTATGAAGTTAACTCTGGCACTATTAATAATTCGCATCAATATCAAAAAAATGAGACATGATAAATAAGTTACAACATTAAAAACAACGCGTGTGTAAAAAGTAAAGCTGAAATTTTATTAAGTGGCAAGGTTATCCATCAGTTTTGACAGTTTTGTGTGGAAATGAAAAGAAGAAAACATTTAACAAAACTGAAACAGCGGAAATTAAATTGCTAAAAAGTGTAAAGATATGCACCGCATTAAACACGTTAACAACGAACATGCCGTATGCCTAACGAGTTAGACATTTATTCAGATTCAAAA
The DNA here is from genome assembly GCF_000696155.1 of Zootermopsis nevadensis. The sequence continues at coordinate 60,063 of NW_019059784.1, read as the reverse complement.
CTTGCACTTCATTTCAAACTAACAGAAATACACAGAGAACATTCGAGAGATGGCGATGAATTCGTAACAGGTTTTGAGTCCGCTGAGGGGGAAAGATACATAATAAATGTATAAAAATGACAAGGAAAGATTCCATTGTGGATAACAGCAATGCACTTAATATTTACGGAAATGTTGTGTATATAACCTGAACGCAAAGGTAGAAGAAATACGTTATCCATAAAGATCAATACTAGAAGAAAGGAAATGTATTTGCACAATGAAAGACGGAAGAAATCATACATAATAAATTAACATGCTGCTCATTGCATACAGAGAGTTATCGAACAAAACGCTCTAGCTTCGATCCTAAATACAGCCATTCTCTAAAAACACAGGCAAATGTAGGACATGACAGCCACATTCATTTCAGGAAATATATTCGAAGACAAATGTGACATGCAACTCAGCTCCTCTCATGCACGTGAATGGTTTATTGAAACTGTAAGGACTTCAACGAAAGAAATTTTCGGAACAGTTTCAGACAGAGACGTATATTAATACACTCAGTTCTGTCCGTATTTCATAACAAGCAAAGGAAAATGAATTCAAACTAACACTTCTTATGCAGTACTGCACGACGCATTAATTGATAAGTTATAAGACTTTTATCTCCCGCGTTTATTTTCACAGATCGGCTCAAATTTCTTCACACACATTATTTTTGTACGATAGTTATTTCGCTCAAAATTTTGTGAATTTGTAATGGAAGGCTCAGAAAATTTTTCATCACCGAAAATGTATGAAACATAACTAAACAGAATACGCAAAAAAAAAAATTTACGCCATGCAATTTTTCTCCACATTTTGCACAATGACGTGGAAATGGAACTGTTGGTTTTCGATATTATTCAGTCCAATGAAGCGACAAAAAGCCCTCACATTATTACATAATTTAATTAATTACACAAGAGTACATAAGAGGAACCACAATTGATCACCTTCGAACGACCAAACTGAATTGAAACGGAATGTTCTCTTTTGTAAGACCTACGAAATTATGACCTGTATCATGACAAGAAATAACAGAATGGTTTGTTTTATTCTTCTGCCCTCAATGGATTAAGCCATTAACCATCTTAAATAACCCCTTGTATCACTTCGCTTCGCAACGAAGTGTAAATTTTCAAAGCATGTGATTTTTCATTTTATTCAACTGCGTTAACCATCTGTCTCTCTTACCTGTCTTTTCATTTAATGATTCAACGCTTATCTCCAACATAAAGGCTCTATATATCTTCATTTTTTAATTTGGTCTGTTTTGGTACCTATGCTGACACATCTTAAAAATGTAATTTTGCTGTTACAGTTTTACAGTCACTTTTGTTCTTAACCCATATTATGCTTTCATAAGAGTGTCTGCACTTCCTTCATTTTACAAAATTTCAACTTTGTCTCTAACATTACCTATCAATTTAGTGTTTTATCTATAGTCTCTCGTGTTTCTTAATACAAATGTATGTTATCATTTGCACGATAGTTAGCTTTGTAAGAAATTTTACTTCCCACGCCCTTAACATGTGATACTTATTCCGTAGTCAAATTAAAAATAAAACTTCTGTAGCAGTTTATCTTTCTGCAAAATTCAATATTTTTGTTTTGGTAACAACATGTTGGTACTAAACTCCTCACTAAGAATCTGTACGATAAATACAATAGCACATAAATACACAATTAAATAACACTAAAAAGGAATGTAATTACTTTGGCAACGGATTGTTTAAAACAACTACGTCATTGCTAGAATAATAGTGTGTAAAACTGTTCTTTTGGACTATGTTTATTGTCTTAATTTTAATAATACGTTGTTTCGAAAGCTGTATTTGATTCCGTCTTCAGGTAAAAAGAGAACCTAGTCCAGGGAGCCCATCAAATAGACTTTCTGTCCTCTTTTTCCAACTTTCTTGCATGAAGAAGCAGACACAGGTTCCAAAACGTGTTATTACTTTGTAACTTAAGATCATGGTTAAAGCCCTAAAAAGCAATTTTACATTCTACACCCAACCATCGTCACAAACCTTCAAACTTCGACGAGAATAACATTGCTGTACAGCGGGGGAATCGATTAGCTACTGCATTCGTACACGGAAGATTGAATTAATTCCGACATTACAAGTGAAACAATTTTAAAAATAAAATGTAGATGGCATTAATACGTACGTAAACGTTTTTGACAATCGACAGTTCACAGAAATGGTATAACATATCAAAATTGTAACTGAGTGACTTTTAAATTCAGTTGCAGACATTTATTTCTGAAGCAAAGCAACACAAGCAAAACCTGAATTTTTAAAAATTAATCAAATTAGGGCTTTGAGTTCCTTTTTATCAGAACTGTGCAGATCCATACACGTAGCAGGTCATGCATGAACTACAACCCGCATACACGCGTTGCAACAAAGCTTGAGTGTCGGGCAATGTCTGATTCAGTCAAGTATGAACATACCTCAATGCAGTAGGGGGGCACAGCCTGTCCGATACACCTGCGCTGTTTGTAGCCACGACTCTCAGACATTCACATGAACCTGTCGTACAGGATCAATGCGGCATTCTAGTTCATAAAGCCCATTGAAATCAACAAGAAAATATTAATTTCATGTTTTCAAAACCGAATGAGTTCGTTTCAGTGTTTCAAGGCAGAACATAAAATACTTCTCACTACAACGCTTTTATTTAAATGTAAGTGGAACTTTCAACCCTGGTTCGAATGAGTTCAGAAAATATGTTCTCTGTACATACGATGCTTTTCATGGCAGGGGTCAACACGCTTACAACTGAACCGTGAGACATTTCCCCTTGATCAAGTCCGATGAATAAATCAGACAATAACGGCAGCGCTTGTTCTTGCATGATGCAAAAGCTGTAAAGGCGAGATTTACAACTCCATATAAACAATTGATAATCTGTGTTCGTGTTCCTCTAGGTTATTTAACGGCTCTTTAATAACTACCAAGGTTATTTCAGTATCAGTTATGTTAGTGACGATAATCAGAACAGTGGTCAGTGGAGGATATGAGAAACAGAAAACGAGTCAGATACGGCTCGAGTATAATCACTGTTTAATATTTAATCTGGTTTACTTTAAAGTACAATTTTTGTTTTGTCTAATAATTTATTACTTAGAGGAAAATGACTGTCTTCTGGGTTGTAACGCCGTGTAGGTCTGGTAGAAGTTTACTGACGTTTCAGAGGTCCTTGCTGCCTTCATCATCAGGGCGATGAATACTCATAGCCATGATGATGGACTCACATTAGTAAAAACCTCGAATTCCATTTAATGTATTACTTAATTTTTCATTTCACATTTTAATTCAATTTCATTCTACAATACTTTCCAGTTTAGCTTAATTAATTCAAACTGATTCACTTGAGCCTATTACAGTCTGGTTCAAAGATGGCTGTCTTCTGGGATGTCGTGTATAGCCTGGTATAAATTTACCGAGACGTTTCAGAGGTGTTTCCTGCCTCCATCATCAGGGCGATGACTTATGATAGAGGCAGTAACAACCTCTGCAAAGTCTCGGTAAATGTCTACCAGACTAGAAGGCGCGACATCTCAGAAAACAGTCATCTTCAAAGTCGCCGCCGTGAGAACCTTAAATTTCACCTGGGCTGTAAATGGCTATTATTTATGCTCGGGGAAACAAGGTTACAAATACTATTGTCTCACCGCATATGCGTGTGTCTGTCAACAGTAATAGTCTATGACCAGAACAGTGTTCTGTTCTCCTTCATTAATCGATTACGTCACACTACTATACAGTCTTCGTCATATGACATGTTATTTCACACGTATAGTTAATACGTAATGCTGCAAACACCCTTCAGTTCCACCGTCGTGTGCAGAATGTCCTGCATAATTTCAATTTTAGTTGCTTTCAGGCACAAAAGTTTCTGTATTATAACGTGGCTTTTGTCTCCAGATGCCACCGTATTAGGGTTGCAGACTGCAAAGATGTGCTTCATAAGATAATAAACTGTAACAACATATGCTATACCTACGTAATTATGTCGTGTGAACCATAACCTAATTTAGACGGACTTACCTGTGGCAGAACGCAGTCACTTCGTTCATAACCAACAATGGTGGTATCAAAGTATCAAGTAATCAGGGTCCTCACGTCGAGCGAGTAAGTTTACATTTATAATAAGCTTAATTTCGTAAGGGAGGGCAAAGAAAAGGAAGAAACGAAGGGAAAGGGGGAAAACAAGGAAGGGGGAAGTAAAATATAATAT
>NW_019059784.1:21290-55764 GCF_000696155.1 Zootermopsis nevadensis | reverse complement strand
CAGGGTTGTTTGTAGGCTGAAAATCACTGTCAGAAAAGAACTGCTAAGAATTTTTGAATTCAGAAAAATCCGAAATGTAGACGGCGAATTGATTTTTCTCTACGTGAAGAACGACGTTTTCATATGCCAACAGAGAACGTTTTATCACATCACTGATAGTGAATCTATTCAAAACGTGCACGAAGCATCGTAACAATCTTACAAGTAATCAAAAGGCTAGTTTAAAACCTCAAACTGACGACTGCAGAAATAAAGCCTGAATCATATTTTCTCAAACTTCTTCAATAACCCCATCCAGTACAGTCTACCTCAAGAACATGACAGTCGTTCTTCTGGCCAAATAACGGCTGTCCTGTGAAACAAAAAGTTCGAAGTGTTCATGAGAGCCTCCTAACAGATATTATCTTGAACAAATTGTATCCGGTCCCCATTTATTTTAGATACATTTTAATATTATCCTATTATACTTTCCGATAGAAATCACTACGTCTTTCATGCGTGTTGGACTGCGTTCCCAACATCACTCACCCACAGTAAAAAACCAGAAGAAGAGTCGCTGAGAAAATGAAACTCATTCGCCCAACAAATAAATTCAAATAGATTTTATGGGACCTGATGGTTCACAATGCGATGACTCAGGATAGAGGCAGTAACAACCTCTGAAACGTCTCGGTAAATGTCCACCAGACTAGAAGGCGCGACATCTCGGAATACAGTCATCTGGTTCCAGCATGAACCAGATGAATCCAGTCCACACCTGGTTAATTCTATTTATTTAAGACAAAATATTACCTTAAATTTTAAAATTACCCTTTAACGCACTCCTATTTACTTAATTTGGCCATCCTTAGTTATCACTTAACTCCCATACTCTAAGTTCTATAGAAGGGAATATTGTTATTCATCATCTGTCTGAAAAAAACAAACAAATAGTCACCTGAAATCGTTATTCTTCCGAAAGAATAAGAAGAAATTTATAAAGAAATAGGAATATTCTATTTCGTGTTTTATGAGCCTTTATTACATTTAAAGTGAGAATTTGGTTCTATTCATGTAGGCCTGAGGTAACAACCCTAACTAATTTGGCCTAAACACGTATTACCTGTCTAAATATAATATTTATTTACTATTATTGTAAAATAACTACAAGCATTATGCATCACGAACATATCCCACACTGACACAGGCGGTTCCGCAGATGAAAGTACATCTGCCCTCAGTAACATGTCATTTACAAACAGATGTGATTTGTCAGTGATGGTTAATGAAGAATTTTAGATTTATGTAAAGCGTCGATGTAGTAATCACACTGCCCTTCGAAATCATAATTAAATGCAATAGATTAAAGAGGATTACATTTCCACTGTCATATCACTTCTTTGATCACTTCATTTTGATATTTATTAACATTCTCTTTCATACTGATCCTTAATATGCAACGAAACCATTTCCAGCGTGTGTACGTCCTATCTCGTTTCTGATACAAGTCTGTGTTAACTGCACAGTGTATACTGCTAGGGATGGTCTAGCTATTTAAAATTTAAAAAAATACCAGGCAAAAAGGAGTTCAAGCGCTACAGAATTATCTACCCCTAGGAGAAACTGGTAGTCGCTCATCTAGCCAAGATATTCCCATCCCTTTACGTGTCCCCAAGACCCACCATATTCTGAGACAAATGAATTCAGTCCACGTCTTACTTCATGCATATTTCAGGTAGATTATCATCCCTTCTATGTCTAGGTCTCCGAAGTAATCTCCTTCTGCCAGGTTTACCGGCTGAAATCTAGTATGCATTTCCATCATCCCAATCCTGCTACGTACACCGCAGACCTCAACGCAGACTGTCCAAAAATATGTATCAGTTTAGTGAAAAATACAGTTCTTAAACTTCCCTGAAATGCACTGTTCTCTCTCTCTCTCTCTCACTCCTTGGTGCAAGAAGTCGTATCTTTTTGAAAATATAAGATAACAAGGGAGTTATAATTAGAGACTATAATCCATTCCACGACATTCTTATGCTCTTAATTTCATAAATATAATCTGATTTGTTACGGCAGGAAAGAAGAGAATGAAGAGAAATATGTAAATGAAATAAACACAGACAGAAATAAGTAAAATACAATTCCCAGTGCAATGACATGAAAAAGGTAACTTAACCTGATGAAGGCCGCATTGGACGGAAACATGTTGCTCAAGCAAATGGACAGTGAACAGTGTGTGTGAAAAAAAGACAACGAAATAAACCTGCCGTTAGTAAAAACATCGCCACATTTACAAACAGTTTATGATAAACTCTAATAATTATTGCGATATGAGATTTGGGGTGCTCATAGACTTCAGAACGTCGATGGTGATCTTCTGGTTTGTGACGCCGTGTGGTCTTGTAGATCGCTAGCTATGTTCCGAAGTAACATGTCATCTTCAGAGTGAAATGCAACGATACGTTCACCGGAAACAGTGTTAACCGCCCACAAGACCACATGGGGTCACAACCCAAAAGACCACATTCGTAACTGTCGCATTATGAGTGTGTTCACAAGTCTTGTGCGTCTTTCTTAGTATCAAAATGTCACTTCTTTTAAAACAATTTCACTCATGTCCCCTTAGTTATAATTTGTTTTGCGTAACAGTTAAACGTAAAAAGCAAACACATCTGGACCAATTTTACATTCAACTACAATCCTTCGTGAATTACCGCAGACATTTCTAATAACATACTTTATCTCACATATAAAACAAACTATTCATTATTATTTCCGGATATTCGAATTACGTTAACATTATACATTCAGGCTCTAATTTTTATTTCCAAGTGAATAGCTTACATATTTTAATGAATTTCGAAGATCGAGTTACATGAAGGCAAAGAGCATTCAATTACAGCCACAGTGGTACAACAAATAACATGTAATACGGATGCAATGGCGGTATACTCACTCTCTGATGAGACCAGAATGGAACAGAGAATCCACCACCACATTACCAGCAATGGCCGATGCATGGTGCTCGCACGTATCTGTAAAATAATCGTCAGATGTAGCAAACAATTAGTCACGACACTTTAGAAACACGAAGCGTACAGTGCAGAAAATTATTTCAAAAAATTATAATAGACCATTACGTTACTTTTCCCATCTTTTGTATAAAGAGTTTTCCATAACCCATTGTATAATAAGATACAACGGTAAAGTAACAAATTTCCGTCGAGATTCAACACAAAATAATTTATTTTGGTTCTTTCATTCTTTTATTTCCTTCCATTTAAAACTTCCCTACGTCTGTCTCTTTACTCCTTTTCTCCCGCTGTCATTGCAAAGCAAACTCAACTATATTACCTTTAATACGTATAGCTAAAACCAACTAAATGACTGGTTATGCCATATTTCTTTTTAAATAATTTCACAAACTCGTATTAAATAGAATTATACATACAATTCGCAATGCATAGAACATCCATTACAAGGATCTTACATCCTTTATTGAATGCGTTGAAAACATCGAGGCAAACCAACCAGACTTTTACGTAATGCATATAAGAAAATAGATGAAGACAAAAGAACAGATCAGAATATTGACAGTTTTAACACATTTTTAATTATCTTCATGAATTAAATAATTTCATGGAAATACTTAAAAATGTAATACATAAATCAGAAGAGTCTACCACATTATTTTAATCGTACAGTATAGTCTGAACGCAAACAAAGAACAAAAATTCTTTCCTCCAAACTCAAATTCCAGGAAATACATCAATTAAATGTTCACGTCCGTCATATAAGCGACAGGTGACATAGTTTAATTATATTTCACTCCAAAACTAAATAAAATAAAAGTCACCATGAGCAATTAAACGACTGCCACACATTACCATTCCACAATGCCACTAATTACGTTTGAGTTTAATTAGCGAATACCAATACTTGTCATCTATGTCAGTTCCGTTATTAATCAGATGTTAAATTTCATTAGTACGTGCAGTCCGCGTATCCTTGACCATTAGTGCATGGATTGGAAGGGGGGTTGATCTACATGACACCCTCTGTCAGGCGTCCGACCCATGAAGTACAAAGCTGGCGAACTAGATTTGGGTTCAGGGCTTATAAAATGGAGGATAACATTTACAAGAAACCCTGATAAGTTAATTATTGAGCTACAGCTCGAAGTGCAACACATAACATTTTATTTCCAACATACATTTATCTGAAATATAACAGCAGCTAATTTTAAAATTAAACCTCCGCAATCTTATAATTTAAACGACTGATTCTTTGAACCCATTTCACCAACCTCTAGAGTTCAGGTTATTTTATATAATCTATGTTTCAAGATACCTGCATCTTCACCTCTCACATGATAATTTAAAAGAATCACAAAGGAACAAAATAAAATTAAATGGAAATTAAGATTTAAAAACGATCACGTCTTTCGCAGGTACTGAAGACGCAAGAAGGAAACTATATTTTACTATTTTATATTGGAGCAAGTGGACACTTTATATACCGTTCTTGGCTTTTAAAGAGGGCGTGCTTTATCACCACTGAAACTACCAACTTTCCTTTTCAATATGATACTGGGAAGAGCTAGGAAAACCAGGACGAATGCAAAGTGAATGGGGTTAATCACCCGTTGGCCTACGCCGATACGAATTTACTGGGCTGTAACTTGCGTACCACAAAGAAAAATGCAGAAACTCTGTTGGGTAAACTAAATGTGTGTTCACATCTCGTCGCCGGCATGCAGAAAAAAAATACAACTATAAATATAGCTATTAAACCGTTTAAAAACGAGCCATAGGGCAAATATTAAGGAAAAACATTTACAAATCAAAATGAAAAAGTAAAGGTGTCCCGCTATACGCCATGTAGGCGTTCGGGGGACAGGGTGTATCGCTCCCACTCACTTTCTTAACTTAGGGACTAGATAGGGATAAGTCGTCAGCGTCACGACCCGGCCGCGTTTTACCCCCGGGAGAGGAACCTCGGTACAAATTGAACAGGAGGCTGGTTAGACCCCAGAGCCGGTCTGGACACAGAGGCTACAGGAAAAATCCTCTGCCCATGTCGGAAATCGAACTCCGGTCCTCAATTCTGTAGTTAGTTACTGTACTACAGAAAATATTCGGATAATGGCTGCTAACATTCAGTTCGCAATATTTTGTGCTCCCTTTTGCTATAGGGCTATTTTAAATGCTTATAGATGAAAATTTTACTTATTGTTTTGTATGGGCGTGAAATGTTATCTTTTATGTATAGACTCCTTCATATTGTTCAGTTATGTATGAAAACACCACATGATCCAACCATTAACTGCTGACTTTTTATTATACAGAATGGGACAGCGTGCATGCATAATTTTTACATATACACTAGTCGACCACAGTTTATTCAAATTTATTCTAAGTAATGTGAATTGAAAGACAAGTGTTTCCCATTATTGTAGGCCGTTATAACAAAGTTAATTGTTAAGAATAACACCTGCCAGATGTCGTCAAACAAGACTGATGCATTCGATTCACAACACTTTACATTACAAGCAGTAACATGGCCAAAATAAAGGATGCGATACACCCATTGTATCGTATCTTAAATATCCCTGTTTGGTCTCTTAATCAATAGTGTTTCACGAAAGGTTTGTATAGTTTTGTAAACGGTTTCCAGTTTGTCGGAATTTTTTTAATACGCCTGACACATAGGAGACAGCCGTCCCTATAAGTGTTCTATAATAAAAAGGATGAGCATTTTCCGCCCATTTATTGATGACGGAGTCAGTGAAAAGATGAGGATATGCGTGCACTTCAAACTCTGAAATGGAGTACAAATTTTCTCCAAATGTTATTTACGACTTGCGTACCTTAATTGGCTTGATGTTTATTTGTTGCGGATAAAAGTTGTTGCAAAGCCATTCGTATTACACCAGCACAGCAAAATAACTAATTTTTCTTTTTTCGTTTATGTCTGTGTTAAATAATTACAACACCAAAGGAATGTTCGCAGAGAAACATGTAGGTTCTGATCCTCTGAAGACAAAGCTCGTCTAAATAATATTTAAAAATTCTGTTCGTACCGCAAAGAAAGCATAACGTGTTTCCGCACAAAGATAAACTTGTTTATACTGTTTACAGAAATAACCCCTGTTTACAACAACCATACGAAAGACATAAACACAAAACGCAGAGTTACTATCGAAAGCAGGTGTTACATATGTTTTCCAATGGGCTTTATAGAGAACTTCAAAAAATATCACTTATCAATTTTTTACGATGGGCCGTGTTTGAGAAAAATTATGAACTTCTATAACAGTTCCGTGTAAAGTAGGAGTCATAATAAACTAATTTAAATCAAAATCAAATTTACTTTAAAACTTATTATACAGTTCCAATACTAAATTTAATCTGAATCAATCGAGTATTATCAACGATTAAATATGTGGACAGGTGAACGGACACAATATCTCATTTATGTACCTGTAGCAGTCTATCTCTATTTACAATTTTACTTTCATTTTTGTATCAGTCTTGATTTTTCCGCCCTTTTGCTTTGTCGTTCTAGACTATTTCCCTTTGTTTATGGAATAAATATTCTTAAGAGACTACCATGATGTCTGTGGCTGTCCGTATTCGAACAAACTCACCGATTTTATGGATTTCATACCTCTGGAGGCCCAAGAACCTCGTATTTTTAATTTCCAATGCGCAAACGCGACACTAACGCCACTTAATATAGCTTCCTAAAATTACGAATGAGGCCAACATGTTACTGAGGAGCATATAATTATTTACAGCAACTATCTTGTAAAAGACAAACCGTGACGGCCATATTAAAACTTCATTTATCTTCCAGTCTGACATCGATAATTAACGAACCACTGGAGCTAGACATTTGAAATTTATTAGAGAGATACATCGTGAAAGTATACCTAAGAATAATTCTTTCATTAATTAAAAATGTCACTTGAACGAGATTCGATCGTTAAGAATATTTGCGCATGAGCCAAGAACCCCAATACATGCGTTACATTGTATTCTATCGCTATACAGTAAACTTAAATTACATAAATATCACAAGATGCGTTTGGCTAGAAAACTGGTCTACGGGAAAGATTTCGTGAGTTCAAGCCAAAAATCCCCGTCTTGTTCTCACTCAGTCTTATGTTTGTTGTGTTAGCTTCCTTCTTTGTAAGCTGTGCTAACACCACTAATTCTTATGCATCTATTCATTTCGGAACTAAAAGATTATATTAAAATTGAAATACAGCTGCAAGCCTCAACGACGATAATTGGGACAATTCGTTCTATAAAAGACTGTAAGCCTGAGAGATGAGACATCATTTCTATCTTTATTAAAGAGAAGTAAAAAACATCCGGATGCCACGTTCTTCAACACTGACGTCACCCAAGATAAACTTTCTGCTAACGTTTAAAGAAATCATCGCTTTTATTATCCAGTAAAAATCGAACGGTTTTCTAAACGGGGGTAGATTTTCATCTTGAGGGTTATTTTTCCTCGTCCCTCAATGGCACATTCTTATTATTATGTTGATATCGCGTCCCCCCTCGCTTGTCCTTTGCGCTGCGTTGCTTTTCACCGGGACTCAGCTCAACTTTTCAATTAACCTTTCAGATCTCGGTTCAGAAGGGAGTTGGCGTGCCCTCTTCCTTCTGTATCCCGCTCACTGTATCTGCCGACATTAGTTATACCTCAGAGAGTTCGTTCAAGAGTATGAGCAATACCATAACCCAAATATGTGTATTATGTAATTGCCAGTAAACTGTGTGTCAAGAATGACGGAAATTTTAAGTATGAAACATGCATTGACGTAAATATTACCCCCATAATGCCCAAAATCCCTTAACATCATCACCGTGGTAACTGTAATAACCACAAACACATCATAGATATTACCTCATAAATCCCAAAATCCCTTAAAAACAAATGATCATCAACCACTCAAGCTACCAACCAACAATGCTGTTTATATATTCCTCATAAATTGTCCATTAAAAGGCATGTGTAATGACATGTTTTGCCCAGAACGGTCAAAGTATATTATATAAACGCTGTTTAACTACACGTAGCAGAACCCTCATTAAAAGTCTACAGTTATTTATCGCATCAAGGAATAAACCGCCTTTTACAGAACCCGAAAGACCATCTTCCAGGTCATATTTTCATAATATCTTAAATTTTTAAATCCTTTTCTGTGTAGTTCGTCTTTCCTCCAAATAAATCCAGATTTAAAATCGTCCTTATTTCATTAGACATACACAACATCCACAGGTGTTACATTGTCTTTAAATAACCTATGAATGATTCAACTTAATAAACTTGTAAGATAGATGTATTTTAGTGTTTAACAACAACGGAATGTCACTTAAATTTTAGCAATGTCAGTTAGTTTTCTAACAAATGATCACATAATGGACGTCGTGTGTCTCACTTCACTGTTATCATCCATGATTTGCAGCAGCCTCGGTGAACCCTATCAAACGCTGACCGCACAAGCGTGCTGGTCAAGTTGAACACTGAAGTCAAAGAAGAACAGATGGATGATAAAAGTAGAGGATGATAAAGGAGTTGGTGGACGTGGAGGAAGAGAAAAATAATGTAAGTGATGGACAGAGAGGGAAAGAAGACAAACGATAAGAAGAAGAAAAGAGTAAGATAATATCAGAGGAGAACATGGAAACAAAAACAAGGATTATGAGAGAAACATACGACGAAAGAGGATGAAAGAATGATATTAAGGAACAGGCGAAGAAAACGAATGAAATGATAGGTTACGAAAGATAACAAGAGAAAGATGATAAACGAGGAGGCTAAGATTATAAATTTTTTTAGTCATTTTTATATTACTTCACACTTTTCTCTCATTTGTATCTCTTACTACACATGACTGAATTCTTCCTTATGAATTGGATGTTAAGGAGATAAAACCATGAAACTATTAAGAGTGTATTTAACATTCTTCTCTGTTGTGCAAAGTTACAGACACGTGGTACGATGTGTTCTTTAATTACCTCGTGTACAACGAGTGTTCCTGAGTCACTCATCTGAGTGCGAGACTAAACAACAAATATTAACAACGCGGAAATTATTTCAAGATGTACTCATAACCAGGATCATTCATCAACGTCAGATCTCAGCGAACCGCTTTCATAGCGACTACTACTAGTTCCGTTCGATAAAGCTCGAATGGAGGAAGTGCTGATTGCATTATACACACATTTAACGCCATTTTGATACGCTCAACCGGGCATGTAACGTTAAATTTTTACATGTCACGAACACTTCTTTTCACATATCCTAACCATTCATCCCAGTTTTTTTCTTTCCATTCTCTCTTTCCCCTTTAGTTCATGTACTCGACTACGAAGTGAAAAATTGAGAACCCATGTTTCGAAATTTGAAACCACTCAAGTAGCAATATCTGAAAATCAATTATAGCGTTAATTCACATATCACTGACTCTCGAGAGTTCCTGCAGTGTGCAGTCTCGAGCGCCTCGCATTATAAGCACGCACGAACATGCACAGGGCCTGTACCAGAAACATTTTCCTGATTGCAGTGTCGGCGCATTCCTCAGCGTCTCCAGGCAAAAGATAAACTGAAAATAAAGAGGTCGTGGCCTACACACAAATCTCTAAAAAACTTTTTGAAATAACAAAACGGTGGCCAGATCCGATCTTGGGTTTAAACTGGGCACTTTCTGAACAGACTTCAGATATTTTACGTTGGATCAAGTTATTTTTAGCCTTCAATAACATGTAAATTAAATAAATATTCAGAGGAATATAAATTGAATATTTTATAAAATAGGGCATGCCTTGTAATAAAACAGACTGTGTAATACGTTTCTAAAAATGTAACAGATGCGCATGAAATAAGAAAATAGGTAACCTATAAATGTCATTATGCAGAAACTGTTAAGTCTGCTTGTCGTTTTATATGGGTGTGAAACTAGGTCTGTCACCTACAGCAAGAGTTAAGTTGAGAATGTTTCTAAACGAAGTCCTTGTGTGGATATTTGTATATATGACAAGGAAGTAACAGGAAGGTGGTAAGTTTCATAATGGGTGTCTTCATTATTTGTAAACAAACAATTAACAGAATGACAGTAACATCTGATGGGTGGAACATACAGCATGCATGGAGAAGATGAAAAATTCAGAGTATTAAAATCTTAGTTGTAAAACCTCTAGGAAAGGAAACTCTTGGGGGTTGTGGGAGTATAATGTAAGGGTAATATTAAGATGGGTCTCTTCTGGGTTGTAGCGCCGTGTAGTCTGGTAGAAAATTATCACCGGTCAACAATGTTTCGGTAACATAGATAAAATATGTGTTTCATATTGTATCTTTTGCGCAAAATTCAAATATGGCCTTGAACATTTTTGTGTTATTTTGTCTTAACGTCTACCAAATGAGTGAATTTTTTGATTCCATAGGAATATTTTTTTGCAGGTTGGCTACACTGGCAGTCTCCCATAACCTCACTTAAAGTAAGAGTTTTGGCGTTTAAGCACATGCCATTGTAATGACATTAATGGCCTTATGAAAGAAATAGGAGTCATTTATGATCCAAAACAATGGCGACTATATATAAATTCGTCAAAGTTCAGCTTGAAGGCCGTGCTGTTACACAATGGGAATGAAAAGGCTTCAGTTCCAGTAGCACATTCTGTAGGCCTAAAAGAATCCTATAAAAATATTGAAAGAATCATCAAAAGTGTTAAGTACGAGGAACACAAGTGGCAGCTTTGCGGTGATTTAAAGTCATAGCGTTGTTACTCGGTCTCCAAAGGGGATCACTAAATACTCTGTTTGCTCTGAATGTGAGACAGTAGAGCAACAGAGAGGCACTATGAAACATAAGACTGGCCGGGAAGAAATTAATTAATTCCGGTAAAAAGTAATATCAAGTTCAAGCCTTTGGTTGACCCACAAAATGTTCTCTTACCACCACTTCATATTAAACTAGGACTTATCAAAAATGTTGTTAAAGGAATGGACAAGGATTCAAATATCTGAGGGGATTTTTTTCGAATCTTAGTGATGCTAAGTTGAAAGAAAGAATTTTTGTCGGGCCTCGGATCAGAAAACTGTTGGACGATGGAAATTTTGAAGTCAGACTTTCTGCTAAAGAACTCGCAGCGTGGAAATCTTTTGTATCTGTGGTGAAAGGTTTCCTTGGAAAGCGAAAGGAAGAAAACTACTAGCAGCTTTGAAAATTAACCCATAAAAATGACATTAGTAGTAGGCTAAACTTTGTACTGCGTACGGAAACGAGAAAAATTAAAAGCTATCGTATCAAAACATCTTACGTGTTAGGTGTTTTCAAGGTCATATTTGAAATCAGAGCCCCAAAATTAGTAAATAACACTGAAAATTGTTCATGTTACCGGAAAAAGTGAAAAATTGTTGCCCTGTATCAGTGTTTTAGAGGTCCTTGCTGCCTCCATAATCAGAATGATCACAGCCCACATAATGGAGGCAGCAAGGATCTCAGACCAGAAGACAGCTAACTTCGTACTCAGCGCCGTGAGAAACCCAAATCCTACTAAGGATAATATTAAAAATATATTTAAAAATAGGGTATGGACTAGATTCAACTCGCTCAGGGTAGAGCACAGTGGCGGATTATGTTAAAATGATGATAAATCTTAGAGTGCATGAAAGGTGGGAAGTTCCTTGAACAATTTAAACTTCTAACGATGGACTGAGATGATTGACGTCAGTCAGTCACACACGATTCTGTCATTGTACTAATGTTCTTTCGTTCCTCGACATATCTAAACGACAGACAAGTTAAAACGAGAAAATTGAAATACAGGTTATTTATTAGATTTTAATGAGCAATCCGATAAACAATTATTAAAGCTTCTGTCATCATACCAATGCTCTTACTTCCCTCGACGTTTCTAACGACAGACGAGTAAAACAAAAAAGTAAAATACAAGTTATTTATTAGACTTCCATAAGTACTCTAACAAAAAACAACCGTTTTCTTTGTTTTGACGCTTTAATGTTCACTTGTTCGTAGATCTACGAGCACAGCGTAACTAAAGTTCACGTTTTTACTGACATCAGCATATTGAAAAAACAATGTCCAGCTAGCGACCCATAAACAGCAGTACGTCCACTGACCCACGACGCGGCGCTTGTGTCAACATATTTATTATGAAGAATTCCCCAAAATAACTTCAACGATCAAATTACAAAAAATTTTCTTTATTGACAAGAAATGTATTTTAAATAGTGAACATGTTTCATTCGTAACCAGTTCGATTTCAAATAGAAATCTAAAGTACTAAGACAAACTTCTTGGACATTATCCATCGTCTTGACTTCAGTTAAAACTACGTTTCGGAGACTGTAAACTGTCTCCATCCCCAGGTAAAACACACACTGTTGGGTTCAACAGTTAAAGTTTAGTTGAAGACGCAGACAGATTCCAGTATCCGAAACGTCGTTTTTAATTAAAATTAGAATGATTGATCGTGTCTAACAAGTTTACCATGGTAATAGTACACCACAGACACAAACTCACAGATTTGATCCCAAACACAGATTTCCCTAGCATCTCCTGCAACTTGCTTCACCATCTTCCAAAGCAAGGAATAAATTACACTTCAGCAAGAGTCGAAAGGTTAAACTGACACATTACGAAACGCACGCAACTAAAGATGCATTATAAATTCCTTAAATTAACGATGAAGGGGGACTAAACAAGAAGCCAAGGACAACGGACATAAAAAAAAGATATACATGAACGGGTTCACATAGCCCAATTACATTGTGAAATTTATGATAATGATGATACTTCGGATAGGCTTACATGTGCGAGGATTGGGATTCTTATTCAAAACATGACAATGCCTAGTTGATAGAAAAAGTCTCCTCCTCCTATGGAACCCGAATATTCATTGATTAAAAACGCCACCTCTCCACATCATAATCCAGCAACGTTCTCTCACTCCATTTCTTTGAGATTCACTTCAACATTAAGCTGTGGGTATATTCCCTAACTCTATATTCTAAATTCATCACACCCTAAACTCCTTGTGGGGAAGGATCTGTAAAGACTTGTATGTAACTGGCGTGTTTCATCACCTCGGAAATCGAAGGGAGTGAATGTTAAAGCGTCAAAATTTCAGTACAAGACAAGATTTTGGATTCATTTTACTTCTAAAAGCGTTCTGCCAAATTTTGATTTGCATCATAACAGAACACAATAAAATTGTAGCCTATGTTATATGTTGTCTAAAACAAAACCGGAATGATACAAGCTCTACGTCATTAAACAAGCCAAAAAAAACACGATGATACAAGTCTCATTCATGTGTCTAACCTATGTACATTTCCCCATAAAAGACAACTAAAAGTGTCTTGTTTACACTAACGTGTGTACGTCCAGCCTAAGTAAAACTGCGCTACAGAAATTTAATACTTTTATTTCAAATCAGGTATATTTACAAGAGTTTGGTGATTAATGTTTTAGAGAGTAAGTTGAGATTTGTAAAGTATATGATAATACAACAGCATTATTTTGTATGCACTTTAATGGTCACGAACAGAATAATTTAATTTAAATTCGTAACGACACAAATTGCATCCATCCATCTGTCGGAGAGATTAAAGGTGTATGAGTCAATCATGCTCACAGTTATTACATTCATATGTCGTTCAAAACTGGAACATTTTAAAAATATTGCACTTTGAAATGACACTTCTGAACCACATTCGAGATTAAAAGTCGTTACTTCCACTTTAAAGCATAAAAATGTATTCATATTTCATGAAACAGATTGCGGATGACAGGTTATGACTTTTGATTGAGACATATATAAGGTTCTACTCACTGACATGATGAGCGTTCTAGATATTCGTTGCTAATAGTTCGCGTGCACTATGCGTCAAAAATGTCTGACGTTTGTTAAAAAGCAAAAGTGAAATTTAATATTTTACTTGAGTTTTCATGTTCTCAAACTTCTATTGCTGCCGTCCAGTAGCACTTCACGTGAACGTTTGCCCGCTTTTGGAAACCATAGACAATCCTGTGTGTGTTCTACAATATTTACTTTTAGCATCATCTTTTATTTTTCGTGTTCAGCATCATACTTTCAATTAAGTTAGTAGTGAATTTTAATGTAACAGTGATCTGCACTTCATTGTAGAGAGCGCGCAGTAAAATACAACCACCTGATTTGAATAACACGACAGCAAAAATGATTTGCCTGGAAGATTCTTTGAGATTAGGTAAATACTAATTAAATAAAACAGTCATTTTATGAGCTATGTTTCCTTATCCGCAATTTACTCTTAAGAGCAGTAATTACAGCACAACTCTTTAAGAAAAAAGTTACACGTTAACAAATCCCACGGGAAATTTAGTATGAAAACCTTTCCTTATTACACTTAACATTTAATGTTATCTGAGTGCATAGGGCTCAATTTGAAAATTTACTTCCTTTATGCATTATAGGAACAAACTAATAAATCATTAGGCACCTATAACAAAGAAAAGAGGTTATTTTTATATATTTCATAATTAAATTATTGCCGTACTAAAACTATTTTCATTTAAAAATCAAAGCAACAAAAAAATAGGTCTTAAAATATAATAGTAAATGCTTAAATGAATTCAATTAATAGTGAATAAGATGGAAGTAAATAATATTCAGCCTTAATTCACAGTGGTAACTAATGCACCATCCGTTATAACATTCAAAAACTGTGCAGTATATCTGACAATTTTCAAAATAAACAGGGATAATTTTCTTAAAACCAGTGGCAAATTTAGGTTACGAAGGCAAATTTTATTAGATTTAAGAAAGCTTCATTTTTAAATATTGTATAGGCAAATATCCTGTTCCATATGGCACAATAAAGGACATCAGATTCTTCTTTTACCACGTGGTATCCGGTAGAATTAACTCATTTTCCCTGACTTAAGGTGGAGCACAACAGGTAAACAATGGATACAAGAAATATATACTACTGGGCACAAAAACGCTGTGGTAAACAGCACTCCAATATATCATGAGAGGTAACTTTAACGTCATCATGTAAGCTGTAACAAAATTATGAAGGCAACACTACATTTTGCGTAGGATAAAATAGTTATGGAAACCCGTTCAGCACTCAACTCCGACATACTGTTGCAAGCTGTCTTTGAGTTAATTTATTTAGTATTATGCTGGACCAACGAACAGGAGTGTATCAGAAACGTCATGGAGTTCAACTTGTTTTTCGTTGTAAATGATTTTTTATTAAACTCGGCAGGTACCAGGCAGACAAAATATTCTAACGAACAGCCCATTAAAAATGTTTAAACCCTGGAGAGTCCTAGTCTGTATATGGTTCAGCTCACGACAGCTTCGGTTGTCTTCCTATATCCAACAAGAGGGAACGAGCTAACCTGCTATTACGTCAAACTGATAGGCCGACAGTGAAATAGGCTCGGTAGTTTTAATGATTACTTCACCACCGTTTTCTAGAAACTTGTTACTGGTCTCGCATTTAAATATGTACAGTATTGGTTCGCTCTGATATTACAGGTACGTTAAACTGTTACTTTGTGTCAGACAAAAGCATTATCTGGAAAGATTATCATACGGGTGAGTTAAGGATTTACGTCAAACCTTCCTCCTCAAAAAACTTGTTTTAAATACTGACGACTCTTCTGAGATGTTCTCTGCATAGCGTAGTAGAGGTTTACCGATGTTACAGAGGTATTTATTGCCTCCACCATCAGGGCAATAACATACCAGAAGACAGCTGTATTTATATTCACCTCTATGATAACCTGATATCTCATAATTTTTAATACGTTGACGAAAATATAAGCCTAAATAACTTGATTTATTATCATTTAGATTCGAGTTTATCTGTCTCCTCACAGAAAACCCTAGTTACAGTGCACAAATTCAGAAATACGACGAGACAAACTAAATAAAATACAATAATGAGTCACCTGGATTAATAGTAATAATCTTACCGTCTAATAAATCACGGAAGATAGAACATCATGGTTATTATTAACCCATGAACAATATAATTCTCTTTTAAAACATTCTAAATCTAATTTCCTTTCTGTCATTTAACAATTGATTTAATGCCCATGATTTGTTACGTTTGTCTCATGTCACTAATAGCAGGCCTATGTATGAATGAAGAAAGGTATCAACTAATTTTACACCCATAGCATTAACAATACCTCAGATTAACCCCATGTCCAGAATCATCCAGAAACTAACAGAACTGTTCCATCTTTTATGGAACTCGAAAGTTTGCAACCTTCTTCGCATAAGTTTGTCACTGGTTCTTACAACAGCCAAATAAATAAATCCAGTACACACAATTATTCATTTAAAATAAGCTTCAACATCAAGCTACCACTTACGTCTAGGTCTCCCAGGTGGCTTCTTCCCTTCGGGTTTTTTCGGCTAAAATTGTGTACGCATTTCTCGCCTTTTCCATTCGCCATTCAACGGTAGGAACAATGTAAATTTGCCGAGGATCTTGGAGTAAACCCTAGTGGCATAATGTCCATATCTAATTTAATGAAAATCCCGTCTAGCCCTTCCGGAGTTCTTACATGCGTGATGTACGATCACAGGCGACCATGGGTTATAAAAGAGTTTTAACATCCCACCTCACGCGTTTGAGCACCCGTCACGTTGGTTTCAAAAATGCTTGGAAATTGAAATGTACAAGTTTGGAGTAGTATCTAATGACATAACGTTCGAACCAAATTTCATTAAAATCTGCTCAGCAATTCTCAAGTTGTTATATGCGAACGAAAGGAGAAAGCGAAGTTATTATGCGCTTCGCACAGATAATGACGTACGTAAAACTAAATTTAATAATAGAGTAGGTTATCTCAAACGTAATGCACCCAACATGCATTACTGAGGAACCAGGTTGGAATCCCGGGTTGGATACAGGTTACTGGAAGATCTTCAATCATTGTCCTGTTCCCAGTTTGCTAATACCAAGACATTACCTTGAAAAGGGGCAGGACAAGAAAGGTATCAACTAATTTTACACCCATAGCATTAACAATACCTCAGATTAACCCCATGTCCAGAATCATCCAGAAACTAACAGAACTGTTCCATCTTTTATGGAACTCGAAAGTTTGCAACCTTCTTCGCATAAGTTTGTCACTGGTTCTTACAACAGCCAAATAAATAAATCCAGTACACACAATTATTCATTTAAAATAAGCTTCAACATCAAGCTACCACTTACGTCTAGGTCTCCCAGGTGGCTTCTTCCCTTCGGGTTTTTTCGGCTAAAATTGTGTACGCATTTCTCGCCTTTTCCATTCGCCATTCAACGGTAGGAACAATGTAAATTTGCCGAGGATCTTGGAGTAAACCCTAGTGGCATAATGTCCATATCTAATTTAATGAAAATCCCGTCTAGCCCTTCCGGAGTTCTTACATGCGTGATGTACGATCACAGGCGACCATGGGTTATAAAAGAGTTTTAACATCCCACCTCACGCGTTTGAGCACCCGTCACGTTGGTTTCAAAAATGCTTGGAAATTGAAATGTACAAGTTTGGAGTAGTATCTAATGACATAACGTTCGAACCAAATTTCATTAAAATCTGCTCAGCAATTCTCAAGTTGTTATATGCGAACGAAAGGAGAAAGCGAAGTTATTATGCGCTTCGCACAGATAATGACGTACGTAAAACTAAATTTAATAATAGAGTAGGTTATCTCAAACGTAATGCACCCAACATGCATTACTGAGGAACCAGGTTGGAATCCCGGGTTGGATACAGGTTACTGGAAGATCTTCAATCATTGTCCTGTTCCCAGTTTGCTAATACCAAGACATTACCTTGAAAAGGGGCAGGACAGTTGTCCAGTGACAGAGACTAGCTCTATCTTAGGGACCCAACAGAGCAGGTGCCTCTCACCTGAAGACGAAGACAGAACCAGCCTCCGAAACGTCGTGGTTTTAAAGAACAGACGATGGGAAAAGTCCTGACAATGAATAATTTTAAGTGTAAACTACCGTCGTCAAAACCCTTTAGAATTGAATTATAGTTTTATCTCTTTATTTTCAAGTAAATGCACACAATCTCCGTTTCAACTCATCCGAAACCAAACATCCTATTCAGTAGAAACAGTGTATTTAAATAAGCCACAAATTAACCAAAGTGGAAACAAGATTTACTTCAAACACTGTCCTTACCCTACGGGCATGGACGGACTAATTAGCCTACGGATTTCCCTTCCAAAAGCCAACATCAGCGTGAAACAGTTCCTTGTGTTAACACACAAATCCGACCACAACAACACGATTTCAATTTAGTACGTACAAATGAACCTAAGTGAATGTGTGGAATCCTGTTAGTGAACTGTGTGTTCAGAATTAGCGACAGACATGCGCATCTTGTACATATAAATTCTCATGACTTGAACAATAGCACAGCTGGATCTATAAAAAATTAAGATACCTGTTAATTCCTCTACATATGAGTCGTTTATGTTGTACTGTTGCACCTCAAAGCCAATATACCGTATGAATAAATTGTGATGTTATGGTTTATTGAATGTTGTCAACTTTTGGCTAGATATGCTTTTAATTTAAACATTATTTGAACCCTGGTTAGTGTTTGTGAAATTAAACAGTAATGAAATACAATGCAAATCTACTAAGAGAGCACTATAATGTGGAAAAGACAAGTTTAAATAGGCCTAAAATAACTGCCCAACCAACTTCATAGGATAGGTTTTCCTTAAAATGTGTAAATATCTTGCGAGTCAGTCGGTAAAGTAATACCCCCTTTTTATGTAGCCTAAATGTCCATTACCGTGTTTACAAAATCTCGCCACTGTACGTTGACCTGGACCAAATTAATCAAGCCCGCTCCTTCAAATTCCATTCTTCAAAGATATTTTTTTAATATTAACCACATATCTATACTGAAGTTTCTCAAGTGCTCTCTCGCTGTTGAAGTTATAGGTAATGACAGTCGTTTTATATGCACTTCTAATTATCCCCAGTGTGCTACATGTCTCACCTATCTCGCTTTCCAATTTTCTCTCATTTCTATGACTTATAATCTTCAAAACAAGAGAATGTCGAACAAATATAGCATGCCATTTGTAAAATTAACGTGAAAATCCTAAAACATTATCTTCATTAAATTTACACAGAATATGTACGTCTAAGAGTGAAGACGTCACAGAAGAACACAGAAAGCTGCTATATGATCTCTCTAATTAACAGACAACTGTCGGTGATCATTCATTCATGGCCTATTACGTACGTGGACTTCTATCATGGCCTACTATGCACTCGTACCTATAGGCCTACCTCTATACAACACAGCACAGTTATTACAACCTCGATATAAAATCACATTTCACACTGCCTATATTAAATAGAATTATTTTTTATTACGTTAATATACGTCATTACTTAATTTCTTGTTTTCAAAGTTTCTTAATTTTATTATTTTTATGCTGCTTTGGGGATACGATGTACTGAAACAAAAGACTGTTTACTCATCCATGGCCTACTATACACGTGTACTTATAACACATCGCAGCAAAACACATATTTACGTGTTAATGTTTTCGTTATTAAGGTAAAACAATTACTTCAAATTTTATATTGTTTTGTTATACTTTTAAAGAAATATACACTTTTAATTACTACTTTAAATTTTCCCCTCATTCTTAACGAACGATTTGTACTAAACTCAGTAATTTGTTCTCTCCGCCTGAAATTAACGGGATGACCTAATCAAGAGAAGAAAGATAGGCGGGTCATATAACATGCATGGGAAAGGTGAGAAATTCATACAAAATTTTAGTCAGAAAACTTCAAGGGATGATGTCCTGAAAGAGCTAGGCGTACATGCAAGTAGCTACTATATTAAAACATACGTATTTCGTCAGTAACATTTTACACATGGCAACGATTATCCAATTCTCTGTCAACATGAGCCCGTTATTGAAGTCAGAATCAGAGGCACTAAAATCCAATTCCGGAATTTGTGATGTCCAGAATCATTCGGCGTATCTTTCTGCACTTCTCCATCTCTCTCTTCCTCTTTCTGTCGACATATGTAACCGCCAATTAGAAACATCGGTCCCTTCCGATATTCAATCAATAATAATCACTGCGACGGTCTTCAACGCTATCGTAATTAGACTGCAGCGTTGAAACTAATAAGCCCTTGCCCATGCATCCGCGCCCCTAGTGAGAACATCCGTCGCTTCCGTCTCGAGAGTATTCGATTCGCTAATCTGTAAATTATTTATGGTAATTCTAATAGCATCTACAGTACCTATTCCATTCAATGTTTAGGTTAAGTGAAAATGTTGTTATACTGATCGGAAGCTAATATCACCTGTCAGGCTAAATTCTATGGTAATTATGCCTCCTCGTACTTGATGGGTAGTTGTTATTCTGTAGAGGAAAAGCAATATATGTGGGGGTCAGAATAACTTGTATGGGTATACAAATATATGACACAAAATTGAACCGTGTAAAACATATGTAACTTAAAATCTGAATATTAATCTGAGAGATATCAACGAAATTTAGAAATGCAAACGAGGATATGGTTTGTTCTGGTAAAGTCTGCGTTTGATAATCACCGTGAAGATGGTTTAACATTTAGTTGTATAGATATACAAATATATGACATAAAACTGAACCGTGTAAATCATATGTAACTTAAAATCTGGATATTAATCTGAGAGATATCAACGAAATTTAGAAATGCAAACGAGGATATGGTTTGTTCTGGTAAAGTCTGCGTTTGACAATCACCGTGAAGATGTTTTTAACATTTAGTTTACTTTATAAAGAAACTTTGTAATTTTTTCGATGCGATTTGCAAAGATAAAATTCAACAAATTGTATTAGTGTTAAACACAGAAAAGTTTATTCCGTAATGTTTTACAAGCCAAACTGTGATAGTAATATTTTATTCACGATTTCTTTCAGATTCAAGTACTCCCTTCCACAATATATTTCTAGACAGGAATCGTCCACAGGGCTCAAAAGACACTTCGAGATAAGATGTAAAGTGAGGAACAAGGCAGAAAACACCCTTTAAAACCCCTGCAAACGACGTTAAAACATCTGAAAGTGTGGGGTGGGAAATGATCTGCATAAATGGAGCCATCTGATGCTGTCTGGGAAGAAATGTGTGTCCATTATTAAACACGCTGCTTTGCCCTCCTGGAAATGAAAGGCTATCAAAATGTTGAGTTTATTATGGTTTCCCATGTTGAGTCGTATACAGACAAGGATCAAGCAGAGAGACAACAGACTTATTCCAATACGAATGGGCATGGATTTACGACTACAAACAAAGTGCAGTTGAGGTCTTACTTGCAGTATTTGCCAAGGAATCAGAACCATTTCATATGGTCGATTATATAACAGAATGCCTTCCAACATATTTGTTCTCGATTAAAAGGTGTTAAGTCGAGGAACAAAGATTACTTTTCTCAATAACTTTAAAAGTGTAATCATATTTATTTATACCACGGTTAGTGTATGTATATATATATATATATAACAAATTAACCTTCATTACTTGAACAATAATTTGTAATTTTCCTTTCGGCTTACGTATTCAGCAACTATTCATGTGACGTAATACTGAAATACTGAATAAACAAGACGTAAATAAGTGACTCACATTCCCTTTCAATGCCTGTTTCAATTGTAGTTACTTTCCCACTTTGAAGCCAAAGATCGTCTAAATAATATTTAAGAATCCAATCCGTAGCGCAAAGAAAACAACACTTTCCTACAACAAAGATCAATTCGTTGACTTCGTTCAAGAAAATAATTGCTGTTTATTCTCACAAAACACTTAATACATAATGCAGAGTCGATGATTGATGACGGAGGTGGGACACATAATTACCATTGGGCTTTAAAGGGTCAATTATAAATATCAATCATTGTATTTTCTTGCAATACTATAATGTGTTTTTTTAACAGACAACAGGGAAGGAAATACGCCTACGTTTAATACCAATATTATTTCCGCACGTTCGTAGATGTAATTCTCTTATTCAGTCTAAGCGAAATCAAAAATGACTTTCCTTTTATACAATATTCATCATACTGAGAATTAAGAATTTCACACAACTGAACAGGCTCTGTCTTAATCTTATATACTTTATAGAGGCGGAGTGACTGACAAAATTACATAATTGGTATCATTCTAATATTTTGTAAACACAACTCTAGGATAGCTTTCTTAAGTTTAAAATTCACTTTTTATATATATATATATATATATTTGTGTGTGTGTATGTGTATAACACATTTTTGGAGAAAGCTAAGCCATATCACAGACAAATGAAATATTAATTTAATCTGGACCAATATCGAACTATTATAATGAATTATATCAATATAAGCTGGCAAACTACAGCTTCATAAAAAGTAGTGAAACACGTCATAAAACTCTCATATCACATCACATCAAAACAAATTCTCGAGTATGATTCCATCTGGAAAGCATACATAAAAGCAAATCACATTAACAGTTCATATTTTCACAAGAATTATACATCCGGTAGAGAACGCTGTAACTTTAATACTGCCTTCGAACCAAACCATCCTGTCATAATTATTTTATTTACTCTGAACACACCAACTAAAACGTCACGCAATGAATCGGACCCGAGATGAAAGAAAAATTGTTGGATCGTATTCTTCTTCCTTGCACCCCTGTTCACGAGCATTTCCTGCTAAAGGTTGACATAAAATACAATGATAAACACAGTAAAACCTTGCACCAAGCTTTGGTTTATTAAATAAAATGTACGGTTTATTTTTTCAGCGGTTATATCCGATCTACTTATTGCATTCACATTACATGTGCCATGTCACAAAATGTTGCCAGAAGTCTCTTGGTTGGCATGATAGCTTAAATTACTGCCACGCTTATAGCATTCTCTTGTCTATAGTGGGATTTGGCTTCGGTCATTGGAAAGGCTGATCCTTGATATCTAAGGCGAAACTTGAAGTATAATACAGGCCACAAAGCTTCCTTCTTAATTCACACCATATCGCTTCTGTTATAGCCATTATTCATACAACGACCTCGGAGTAAAACTAAGATGTAAGATACTGGGAACGACCCGTTCTTCAAGTGCTTGAGCACTGCGGGTCCCAACGTTTTCGTTGGCTTTGATCTATAGACATTCGATAGGACTCCTTGGATGAGGGATCGGCCCGTCGCAAGGCCTCTACCTCTACACAGGACAGCACAACTCAGAAAGACGCGGACAAACATCCATGGCTTGAGTGGGATTCGAACCCACGGTCCCAGCGACCAAGCGGCACAAGGCCCACGCCTCAGACCGCGCGGCCACTGCGGACCCCAAATTGGAAGAAAAGAATGTAAAAAGGAGCGAATTAAAAACAAAGGGAAATAAAATTAAACAGGACATACATATTAGACAAATATGTATCGCTGCTTCTTGGGGAAGAGAGTTGATCAGAATCACATTAACGAAGAAATTAAGAGCTGATTCGGTTCTAAGAAAAACGTCTACCATTCACTTCCGGGTCTCTAGTCTTCCTGTCGTAATTCTAAAGACGAGAGAAAGTAATTTTTGCCTTATTTCGTGTGAGTATGAAACATGGTCCGTCACTCTGACCAAACAACACAGACTGACGATGTTTGAGAACAGAAAACTGAGAAGAATATATTAACCTAAAACGCAGAAAGTAACAGAAATCTGAACGAAATTTCATATGATGACCTTTATAATTTGTACTCTTCACCAAATATTACTCGTATTAGCATGATCAATTCAAGGAGGATCATGTTACATTAATAGTAGATATGAGAAATGTATACACATCTTTAGTCTAAACAACACAGGAAGACACAGGCGAGGATTGATGGAAAATATTAAAATGAACAATAAATAAACAAAGTACGAGGATATGAACTTTATACATCTGGCTCAGGATAGTGACGAGTGGGGACTGTTGTGATCACTGTAACTAACATCCGGTTCCATACACGTCCGATTATCCGACAGCGCTTCAGTTCCGTTTAGGTTGAATATCGGACTCTATTGTATCAAATTTTAGAGCTGAATCAACTACTGAAGTTACATAACATCGAATAAAGTATTTTGAAATTAATTCAAATCAATCATTCTGGAGTTAATTGAAAGGAAGCGGTCGTAGCTTATTTTACGGTACTAGCCTTTTATTTGACTGGATGGACTGAGGAAATTCACAAAAAAGCTCGGCGTGACAGCCAGCCAATTTGCTGACTGCTTTTGAATCGATTACGTTCACAATGCAGGTCACATTCTTTACCGCTGTGTTATTCCAGTTGGTACTACAGGAGATTAAGTGACTTGTGTGTCCGGCACGGAATCCTTGTTAACAAGGAAAGTAGGACAATAAAATAAAGGCTACAAACACAACAAAATTAAGGACATGGTAAGAACTGAGCGTGAAGATTATTTATATTTACCGTACAAGGATAATAATCCTTTCCGGTGCACTTACTGCTGTTTTGAACTGGTAATCAATGAGCTAGCAAACTGATAGTGGATCGTTATTAGACATACTATCACAGAATATCAAGATAAATTATAGGTCATCGATTAAGCTAGAGTCCTTTGTATCTGTCTGCTAACACTACTAGTAATTCCTCATCTACGATAACATAGATGAATGATTAGGCATAGCCAAAATTACCAAAACAGAGAGAAACTTTCATGGTTCGCATCAAACATGCTGGGTATTGTTTTAAATTAAATTCCACTCCAATAAATCTACCTCTATAATGTGCGTAAATAATAGTTTTGTGGCAGCTTAAGCCATGTCAGTTTTAATGCGTCTCCAAATCAGTCCAGAAATGGAAGTGACATTAAAATTCAACAATCTCATTATGAGATAATCCCTATGGTATTTCGTTTTCCTTGCGTCTCTCAACCGCATTCCTGAAACTACTATACAAACAGGTTACCTGCTAAGTTCGTAACTTTCGTCGGAACCGCATTTAATATGACGAGAAAGCGCTCCCCGACGACGCCAACATGACAGTAGATAAGACATTTCAGAATGTGTACCGTCTGAAAAAAAGATGGCAGCTACCTCGCTCGAGATCCAGTTGATTTTATCAGGTGACGAGCATAAATTTAGAATATTAATTTACAATAGCGGTTCGTAAGTTATTTACTGCAGGATATGAAACTGTCCGCGAGAAATAAAACATGCTAGAAAACATTTAAATAAAATATGATTATAGATTATCTATTTTAGATACTATTCTACGACGTTCGGTGAGAAGTAATGTTCTGATTAATACAGTTGTCCCCTTTTCTCTTCCAACTCTTGAAAGAAGTGCACGATTTACATTAAACATGGCACAATATGACACTATTGGAAACAGAACAGCGTTCCTTTTTAATACATTCCAGCATAATAAATGTTCGAACTTATGAGATGGAAAATTGAAGATCCCCAGATTTACGAAAGGCAATACTGAATAACCGTGTACATTTAACTGTGAAGGGTAACGAATTACTCTCACGAAACGGCGCCTTAACGTCTACCTCACAAATTTCTTCATCCGTCATTTTGTCATCACCGCTTGTAGGATATTCAAAAGTACGATTTTGAAGTCGTGCAGAATGACACAACCTCCAAATTAAATTTCATCCAAATCCATCCAGTGATTCTCGTGGTAAATCGCCTGGGCGGATGGAAAGAAACAACCAGATCTTAATTAGTTCTCGCTATGAACTTCGTGCAAGGAAAGCTACTAAAATAATCACATGGTTTAAAACTCGAAAATTAGAAATCATATACATGTGATTACAGGACTTAATTTAATCATTCACCTTAAATAAATTCGTAGGCTAACCAGTGTCTGTAAAGTGTCAAGAAGGCGTAGTTGTTACCTAAAGCTCACTATTGTCATATGTCATTTTTACTTGGACAGAGACTCAGAGAAGCAGAAACTCTCCAATGCTTATTACAATTCCTTTATGTTTTTTTTCTCAATTACGTAGTGTAAATATTGAATACCTTCCATAAAATAATCAAGACTCCCTCGGAATGTCTCCTGTATAAACTATGATGTCGACTGGATGTACAAGCCAGTTGCAGTGAAGAAATAAGTTCTTGAAGCTGTACCTCAGATTGTAGTCTAGGTTCTATGTACATTTATTTAATTTAAGCCAAAGCTAGACTCCTCAGTTGACATAGTAGATCTTGCAAAAAAAAAAAAGAAGAAGAAGAAGTGAGATTAAACATCCTAACCAGGTCACAGCTGACGTAGAATTTTTCAGTTTATAAATTTATACATCGTAATCGTTATTACTCTGCTGTTTTCATTAGGACATGGAAGATGTTGAAATTGTAACGAGAATTCGTAAATTACAGGTCTTCCGGAAAAAGAACGGTGTGGTGTGGTGTGGCGTGGCTTAACATGTTTTGATGACATAGCGGGAGGGCAAACAGCAAGCACCAAACAGAAACATGGAAAATGGTGCTTCTTGATAGCCTTATAGTAATTCAGCAGGTTAATAATTACCAGCCTTCTGTATTAATTTATTAGTGGTTTATTTAGGTACGATGATAAGAGCTCAGAATACAGACTATGACAACGAATGAATTGATGGGGAAGGAAGGAGTTGTGGCATAATTTAAGGTACTATCCTGATTGATACATGGATGAAGTGAGGAAAACCAAAAAAATACCTTAGACAGGATAGCCAGTCTCCGGGCCGAGATTTGAAGAAAAGTCCTCCCGTATACGAAGCAGGATTGTCTACCATTCGGCCCCGAAAGTCAGCTCGCCTTCTCATCTCATTCTGCAGAGCCTGTCTTCTGCCCATGTCTACAATCACTTGAATCAATTCCACGTCATCATACTCCAGTTTTTTAAATAAACCCGGGACCATGTCATAAGAAGCCAGCGACCAGTCACCTGAGATGTGACACGACCTGACTATATTAAGCCGAACCTCGCCTAAATAATATTTAATAATTAAGTCCCTACCACAAAGAAGACACACAACTTATGCATTTCAAGTACAAATTCGTTAAAGCTGTTCAAGAAAATGATCGTTGTATCATTTGAGGTTTTCGCAGCGGTGAGTATGAATATTTCTGTCTTCTGGGTTGATGTGCGATGAATCACCCTGATGATGGAAGCAGTATGACCTCTGACACGTTGGTAAACATCTATCATACTACACGGCGCAACAACCAACCCAGAAGACAGAAATCTTCAAAATGATCGTTGTTTACACTAAGAATAGTAAATACTCATAAATTGACAAACGTAGAGTTACTAGCTGTTAAAACAGGACGTACGTACAATTACAACCAAGTTTTAACGAGTTAATATTACACATGCATGGTAGACAGAAAATTCCAAAGCTAGACTACATAAGAGAGAGGAAATAAAGGACAGACAGAGACAGGTAAAAATGAAGTACAGGACAGATAATAAACCGCACTGTATAAGGGGGACCTTACCGTGTTTATTTGTGCGCTGGGGGAGTGTAAGTTGTAGAAGACGTATATTTCCACAGAGGTGAGTGTGTCAGAGAAAATAGTAGACTCGATGCTTCTGCGTTATAGAGGGTGGTTCTGTGAGAAGGGAGGAGGCGAGTGGAGGTCCATCAAAGCATGCCCTGTAAACACTAATCCAATTATGTAAATATTGTTGTGTAGGCTATTGTACTAGGCCATTGGTACGCTAGGACTGCTTCATCCATTAACAGATTTCTCTTGGTTATACGAATGGGGTGAGGCAGAAAGGGATGGGGTAGACCACTATTACCCCTAGCCTGCGGGAAGGGTGTGACCGTTGTGAATAACCCTCTGTTCTAGGGGGTTGTTATTTTTGGAGGATGAGAACATTTTATGTTATCCATTATTCTGTATTCTCTTGTAATCAACGCTATGAAATACGCAGTTGATTAAGCAGTTGTTTTTTTATAAAACATATGGATGTACTAGGTGGGTGAAATGCAATCAATAATAAAAGCAGAAGAGAGCGGAGCGAGGTGTTTTTTTATTCAGGGACAGGGACTGTCTGCTGTTTCTTTTCAGTAACAGACAGATGTGTCATTAATAAAAGGCACTGTGTGACAGGCAAAACTATTTCCACTGCCAAGTTCTGTTATCTTACATCCACTGGCTGCGATAATAGTTTGGTGCTCAAGTGGTGAAACATTTACTTTTAAATGGCGTGCCAATGTTTCCTTTGATAGTTGACACAAAAAAGTGTTTTACAATGCTCCTAAAGAGATCAGAAATTGACAAAACACTGATGCCACAATAAACAAAACAAAAAATTCGCAACTATTGGAAAAGGCCAGTTGAAATTCAACAGGGAATAACTTCTTCCATATCTCCTCTCCTTAATCCCTCATTCTTTTCGAACTTTTATGCAAATTTAAAGTACAGTACTTCTAAAAGCTACATAAAGGTAGCAGCATTTGTAAAATGGAACATTCTACCTCCCAACGCCATTAATACAAAGTGGTCACGTATAACACATAAAGAGTCACAAACAGTACATACGTCCCAGAGCTGATGTTCCTCATGGTGAAAACCAGAAGGGCGTGAAGGTTAAGATCCGCACATTCACCACGGCAGTTGGTGGAGGTAAGTAATCAAGTTCGCGCTTCCGTTACTTAAGCACCCTCCTAAAGAAAGAGTCTCCTTAATGAAATGGATAGAGAGCTAGATTTGCTGACATAATGGTGTAGAAAAAACTCATCTTCTCTTATAGGAAAATTAAATCATATAGTTCATCTGAAACCAGTCACTTAAGTAACTAATCTCTCCCTTCGACGTGCTTTATACAAAAATCCATATGTAAGTATTCTGTACAATTTATTCTGGTTAAATCAAGAGATTTGGAACTTTAAAGGCACAAGCAGCAGTGACGTCCTGAAATATGATATAAAATGTCACCAAACGTCACGATGTGTCATTCACACTGCGGAGGCCAGATACTATTCGTGGTATTCTTCACTTTTTCCACACGAATGCTGGGATAGTACTTAAAACATACCACGGCCTCTGCCTTTCGCGTCACTGTCCATTCCTAGTTTATAGTCACCCTCCCAGTCGACGATATATGGCTTATACACTTCGAATTGAGAAACGAAACAATGCAGAGACCCTACGTTAATAACTGCAGGATAACATTTATTATCAACACTTCACAATTCGTTAGTTTTACTCG
This sequence comes from Zootermopsis nevadensis, assembly GCF_000696155.1. Next base: position 26,519 of record NW_019059784.1, on the reverse strand, counting down.
AAGCTGAAAGTGTTGATGTTTGATTCTGTTATATTTTACGATTAACTTATCACGATTGAACAAATCGTTGTAAAACCGCATAGAAATCTGACCTTGGGGCTGTCGCTATCAGTGAAGAACAGAAGGATGGTAAAATATGCATAATGAAAAACTATATAATTTGTATTATTACGACGATCAAAACAAGGAAAACTGGCAACATTTTCTTTGCGAAAACCAAAAGAAATTCAGACAACGGACTTAAAGGACCGAGAATCGAAACAGGAAACTTCCGATCAGAAAGAAAGCTATCCCGGCTTCATATATAGAGAGGTACTATTAAACTTATTTTAATTAAATTTTGAGATGACGTGGACCTGATTCAGCTGTACCACGACAGGAGTGTAACAGCGGGACCTTGTTAACCTTCTAATAAACGTTTCAGTTTCATAATAGGCAAATAACTTCACCACCTGAGCGACTAACAGTTTCTCTATAACTTCGCCGATTAGTACAAAATCTGGACAATAACACGAGTCCTTAAACATATTCCTGCACATCGTGCGACTGTTGGTCTTCCAATAGAGGCTGCTCCTCGGAGGGAACATGTTACAGACAGCATAAAAAGTTGACAAGATTACAGACAGTTTCATAAACGCAAATAAACTCGTTCCGATCATAAATACACCATCACAACGACGCAGAACGCGGCTTGTCAGTCCCTCATCTTGCACAGACTGAGCTTCGAAACCGCGTGAAAAGGAAATCCCAAGAGGCCCTTCATCCCTAGTTATTTACTGCTGCATAGTCTCGCAGAATTAGTTTTGATGGTAGTCATTTTTAAATCTATTTGCAATGACGTCTATTTGGTGTGTGGCGACTTACAATTCATTAACCATTTCACCTAAAAGGATTTTATCATCTGTACATAGCATTGGTTTTCGTGTATCATCTGAAACCCACGTGTAGGCATACCTGTTGCTTTAAATTCTCGTAAGAGCTGTTGATTTACAGATTAAATAATCACGTGATAACCCACACATAACTGCCTTGTGCTTACACGAATAACAATATAACTTTATAGTTTCATGTGTATCTCTTTAAGTGACATAAATAAGTACGACATAATATCGTCTACCCCAGAATTCGAAGGGCAAAAATTTGTGAAATCGACTTTTTTCCCGACAATTTGAGTGTGACAGAACTTACTGTGATAAATAGCTGGAAACGTCCAGAGACCAGTATTAAGAAATACAGACATAACAATTCGTTGTTTACGCCAGTAACTATCCTCAGTCGACTTCCACGCAATGAATGCATCGAAGTATCAATACGTGACGCCACAGAAGTAAACAACAGAACAATGGTCACTGGGAATATTAAGATTGTCATAATAAGGAATTTTATAAGTACGTCGTACCACCGCTTATCCAGACGCCAAGACTTAAGTTCCAGTGGCTTTGAAAGGCGAACACTGCAGAATCAATTTTACTTCTATAATTCGATCAAATTAATATTATCCTTGAAAGTGTTTCATAATTACGTCGTTTGTTTGATTGCCAACAACATGTTAAGATAAACAAGGTTGCAGTCTGACTACAAAGACGTGTGATACTTCTTCTGGTATAGTGCCAAAGCCAAAAATAAGCAACTCTTTGAAACAAAGTGAGACAAATGGACGAAGACATTTTGTATTATAAGATAAGCAATTCTATCACTTTCAGTCCAACAGGGTCACTTTTTCTGGCCAAAGCAAATATATATTCACGCAACTGTCACAATAAATTAACAATCTGTCGTTTCAGTAGTTTATTTTGTAAAAACCCTGGCCAAGGTCGGGTGCTTCCGTTAGTCTATTCATTTCTGTCAGGATTTTCTTAGTCTTCGTCCCTTTAACGCAGTCTTCAAAAACTTCGTCTCATTTCTTTCTCCTGTACGCCCTTATAATACAAATGGAAATATGATCCTTTCCGTATGTAACGTTTCACACTTTTGCCCCTAGTACGATCGTTACTATGAAATTAAGGACGAAGAGTACGCATGATCGACGGATTCCTACAGATCCAGAACGGTGTAACACGTGCATCCTGTGAAGTTGTGACTGCGACAGATGATTCTGTTCTCCATCTCCTAAAGTCAATTTGACGCAAACGAGGTTTCAGGAATTTTCTCTACTCTCTTCCACAGATTTTTAAATTAATGTACGAACAAATCTTTTTTTAAATTAGTGGCGACAGCTGGGATCGAACTCGGGAACTTCGAAAAATATATTGGTTAATCTGTCTTTCAAGATCAGATATCTGGTAGCCAAACACGCTGTGCGTTTCACTGCAATAATTTAGACTCCGTGCGTCTTGAGAAAACGTCAACATGGCACGCAGCGCCGGGGTCACGTGTCCAATAGCATGTGATTGGACAGATAATGGAGCGACCTAAGTTTCACACTTCTGTCATTACCAGCCGGTTGTTGTTGATAATGATAATGATGATGATGATGATGATGATGATAATACTGTTGATGGGAAATCTCTTAATCAAATATTCAATTGTAATTTAACCTATGTTCACACTGGTTCTTCAATGTTTGATCGTGATTAATGAGAAAGGAGAAGTACATCAAGTTATCGGGATTAAATTGTGTTTAAACCACGGCTTGGTTGGACCGAGTGGAACGAACCGGGGGATTATTTTGTGAAACTGGGTAACTAAACTGCTGTATTATCACTGTCAAAGGGTGGGGTATTTGTTACGGGGCGGACGGACTTCTTCCCCCACACTCTACATATTAACCCTCAGTCGTACCCCTATTCCGATTTTCACATTTCAGTAAGCATATACCGGAACCAAAATCTGTCCACTCCCAAATTGCCTTCTCTAAAGATATTTCCTTTCGCTAAAATCAACATTTCGAGTTCCGTTAGCAAATACAGACTGCGTATCATTGTTTCTTGGATATGATGTTTGTTCCTGCATTTACCGTCCAGCATATTTTCTTGCAGGCTTAAGTACACTGTATGAGATTAACTCTATTGTAAACAAATGTAAATTGAAACTGAACCATAATGTGCTAATTATAATGTTTGTTACTGGCTCAATAACCATAAAAGTAAATTTATGCGGCGTGGACTCTTACAGTTACATTAGAAAATTAGAGTACAATTATTTTAAGACGCTAAATAATTTCTAAAACTATTTCAATATAGTATACTTTCTCAAACTACACAAAATAATTTGAATAAAAATTTCCTTGGATATTATCCATCGTCAGTAAATAAAATATAAAACGTAAAACGACATTCCGGAGATGGGGCTCTATCTCCGTCTTCAGGTTCCTACTCAGTTGGGCCCACTAGATAGAGCTAATCCCTATCTCCGGACAAAGTAAAAGAGTGAAAGTTCCAGAATACAAGAACATCACCACACCATCCATCCGTGGAGTAGGAACCTGAAGACGGAGATAGAGCCCCATCTCCGAAACGTCGTTTTACGTTTTATATTTTATTTACTAGACGATGGATAATAGCCAAGAAAATTTTTATTCAAATGACTCATCACCATCGCCAAGAACGTTTAGATTTGATATACACAAAATCAAATACACAAAACAATTATTTTTTACTCCGATAAAAATGAAATTACATTATTTAAAAACAAAACCTCAAAAAATTATTTGGGCCAAAAGAACATTAAGTTATCATCTTACTTCTTAGAACAGGCTTAACCATGATGGGAAATCCATTATCGGTCTACAAGTTACCTCTTACTCTTAGAAAAGTAAATTCAAGGGCTGGACATATGATTAGAATGGGGGCCAAGGAATGCATAAAAAATGCTATTGCCAGTGACTTTTCAATTTTTCCGTAACGTTTTATGTTCTCACATCGTTTTCCATTCGCCGTATGCGCTATGAAACAACATTCATGATCGATTGAATATAAATGTTTTGTGGGTTGTTACGTCGATCACCCTGATGATGGAAGAAGCGAGGACATCCGAAACGTCGGTAAACTGCTACCGGGCTACATGGCGTAACAACCCAGAAGACAGCCATCTCGCGGCATTCGTGGCTGAAACAGTGAGCAACTACATGTTCCTCGACAAGGAAGTTTTACCTCACTGACAGGTACTGGTTTCCAAATCACGGCAAAAACCGAACTGCTAATAAAAGTGCCGAATACTGCCGAGTTTTATAGTAACAGCTTCTTCACTTTTGTTTGTAGGTCCCTTCATACAGCGAACGTACAACAGTTTCCGTATTGATTCACGTCTGAAGTGAACGTGTGTTGGTTTCCGCCAAATCCTTCCTGTGTGCGTGCGTTTGCCTACACACACACACACAAGAAATATAAATTGGCATAAAAATACGAGAGACAGGGTAGGAACGCGATATTTCTTTCCTTCCCCCTTCATGTCATAATAATGCTATATAGAAAAACGGCAGATAAATTTTTAAGGTTTTCATATCTTCCTCCTCTTCCCCTCTTTTTGTTACAGCACTAGACGGACGACTGACACAACTCAATGTTTCGAGCGTGGAACTTGGCAGGTGCAGCACAAAACTTGTTACAGGCCACAACTGCATGCATAAGTGTAATAAAACGATTATCGCTGTCCACGTCGGTATCCAAGATTCGGACGCGGTGTGGGTTTAAAGGTATAATAGATATAAAGCTTTCCGAGGGATACACGACAATCACCTTCAGGGTTAAAGACCTAAATATGGAGGCAGTACTTTCCTCCGAAACGTTGGTATCTGCCTACGAGTCCACATGCCATCATAAGCCAGAAGACCTACGTGGACATCTTCACCGTCGTAAAAACATCATAATCTAATAAAATTTATACTTTTACTCATAGATCATTCCAATGCAGCTATTTTCAATTCATATAAATCACTACTATTGCCAATAATAAATAAATGTGGTTTACAGTTGGTTTATAACAAAGGCATTTGTATGTAGTTACTTCAGTTAATTATCAGTTATCAAAGGTCTTAAAACTTTGCATAACGTGTAGTGTATTAGAATATAAAAAAAGCAAACAAACTATTAACACCATTACGAAATCCTATTTCGTGACGTATATGTACCCATTATTTTCATTATGATTGCATTAATATTACAAAATCTATAGCGATTATTTAATGCCTACTTACTTCCCACCCATCCTGTAGATCCATGTTAATATTATCCTTCCTCTCGGCCTAAGTCTCCCAAAAGCTATCGTCTCTTGAAAATAAAAGTTGTCACA
>NW_019059784.1:0-21249 GCF_000696155.1 Zootermopsis nevadensis | reverse complement strand
TAGCTCCACAGATTCTGAATATGTAGCGAATATGAAGTACTCTGAAATGTTACGTCGTGCGAACTGATAGAAACTGACCTAAGTTTCATAGAAAACCTAGAACTCCAAAAACATCCTATTTTCATTGAATCTATACCATAATACAACTCAAAACGTGTACAGAATAAGGTTCTGTTTCTTAAAGAAAACTACAACCAGCACAAGAGACGAAAAAAATCTCTGATGAATTATTGTTAATCCTTCAAGTGCTACAAACGAGCTATCTCGCTCAAGACCATAAGTTACTTCTCTCTGTAGCATTGTTGTTTAACAATATCAGTGTATATAAATACCACCAACTGTGGCGTTTTATCTGAGAAAATTACGTTATATTTTAGTCATACGTATAAGTACTGAAACAAAGGAAAACATTTCTTCTTCGTAAAACTCAGTACATAAAAATTTAACAAGCAACCAAGCCAATGAAGATCATTTCGTTTACGTTATCAATATGTCTGTATGCATGTACCCAAATAACTCTTCAACGATTTGACGGTTCTAGAATTTTTGACATTATAGTCAGGCAAACACGCCATAAGATAGTTGATGTTTTCAGGACGATGAGTTCGAAGATGGCTGTCCTCTTGGTTGTTGGGCCTTGTAGTCTGGGAGAAGAAGAATAACATGGCGGTCACGCGAAATCTACATTTACGTTTAGGTTTGACGCCAAAAATTAATGAAGCACTTGAGTTACATGCATAAAATTTAACACGGAGATAATATATAAACACACCTGATTAAAGCATTTTTTCCGTATCAACATCTTAAAAACACACAGTCGGTGCGAAACTGGGCAAATTTAAAGCGGTTTAAATTTGCACCAGTAAAAATAATGACAGAAAAAGATCGCCTAAAAGTCGTGAGTTCTACAGATAAATTATTTTTCAAACATATAACAGAGTAAAGCACATTTAAAATCCAAATGAGTGAAGAGAAACGCCTAAAGAGAATTATGTTTCACTCATTCGAAAAGGGTTTTTAAAAGTATTTTCACTGCATCTGCTTCGATATAATGGAAACACTAATTCAGGGTACAAACAATTCTATATTTTTCAGTCTCTCGGCCAGACTGGGGTAATTTGCCTTGCAGCAAAGTACCCAATTTCTGTAGAACCTTACCCAAGCAACTAATTTTAATACACATTCAAAATACTTTTAAAACATTTTAAACTTCTCAGAAGCGTGGCAGTGGGGGCGATAAAATGTTGGGGGGGGGGTGAGTTTCCAGTACTTGTCGCGTGACAAGATGTGATAATCTAGCAGAGGGGTGTAAAGCAAGCCCCCCTAAGTAAAAAAAACATTGCAGCATGAAATCAATGTTGTAGACAAATCCATAATGCAGATCTACTAAAAGAGGAAGGGGTATGTATGAAAACCATGTTTTATTCAACGATTGTATTATTACAATCAATAATATCCATGGGATCTTAAAGCATAGAAGTAATTTAACACCAAAAAGTCTTTGATCAAAGGTTATATACCTCGTGACGTTAATCTGAAATTTATTAAACCTCCTTTAAAATATGATCTGCCAGTCTGTCATTAAAAGTGCTGTGCTGAAGATAGCATATAAATTCATACGGTATGGACTTATGAGTAGCAAATTCTCGAAATAAAATTATTACACTCCATGCAATTATGTTTATAAATATCACTGAACAGAGGTGTAAAAAATATCGACTCAAAACGTCGCGTTTTATGACATCTTACCAGTAGCTACTTATAGACTAAACTATCGTGGGAAATCTAAAGCCTGGCAAAATTTTTAAAAGGTCCCCTGTATTGAATTTGGATCAAGTAAGATTTACACTTTGAATGAAATTTCTCTCTATACATATCTGTTCCGGCAGACCGAAGGTCACAGACGAAAGGTTAGTATTCCTGGTTTGTAATCTGGAAGTCCCAGGTTCAAGGGTCTGTCCGGAGACCAGCTATCCTGACAGGTTCTGGAGGGTCGAGATAATAGACGGGCGTACTTTTACAAATTTTAGTTGCGCCTGAAATGATATATTTATACAGTATTTACAAAGTACTACAGATATGTTTGGAAATAATAAATATCTTATTTAGTGTTCTGAACTGACTCTGAAATATAATCTTTCACACGTTTGGTAATGACTTAAGTTCAAATGATTTGATTGTTTTAAATTTTGTGGAGTTATTAGCATTATTATTTTCTGTATTCATAGCACCAGCGATTGATTCTTTCTGTTGTTGTTCAGACGCGCTATCATTTTTTCGTGCACCTTATAATTATTAAAACTTTAAAAGAAAACAATAGACATATCTGTAAAGATAAATCAACTCAGCATGCAATTTTTCCCATTCATGATCACATGTCCAGTTTTATGTAATGTAAAGAATGTGTACATATTTTAGTCGAGATCAGATTCCGATTCCCGGTATGAATGAAAATTTATCTCCTCGTCACTGAGTTCCACCTAGTGAGTACCAGAGCTTATTACGCCGTGAGAATACAGCTGAGCACTCATTTTCATACATTACAAAAATCCTAGGAGTTATACTTCCACTCCTCCATACATTTTCATTGCGTGGTAATTAATTTCTCAGAACTATTCAGACCACGCAACAGAGCGTAAAATTATTCGGTTAATAGATCGGTTATTTAATAGTGTCATATGAAGAGTTATTAATATTCTAATGATAATTACTAAATCTTGAATATTACCATAATATGCGGTTCATCACACCATAAATGTCGCCCAGTCTATTGTTAGAAAACACGTAAAGGTACACAATCCCTAAAGGTTCCTTGGTCTAGCATTTTCATCAAATATCTGTTGTTATAGTTTTAATTTAATGTAAAATGACATTCGTAAGTATAATGAATAAGCATTAAACATGTTTTAATGTCAATTTCTGTAAATATCATAAATATCCTTGCAGTGCACTCTGTAACCTACAATAATGTAGCGTTTTGTTATGCCGAACCTAACTATCTCTACACTGGTTCCCCCTAAACGTTATCAACTTTTTCTAATAGCAGAGACAAGTCTAGACCTAATGCAATACAAATGTCAGTACAACATTTCCCGATAGAGAGTGTACCTGAATCTATTATTGGGCTTACATATCGTAGTCTCGTATCTCATAAATCATTTACATAAGCCATCCGAAACCAATAATGCCAATATTATCGAAATTACTGCACAATCTAACATGTGCGCAACCCTCCCACACCAAAACCCTACCGAATTATTAAAAGATCCTCCACTGAGCCCCCGAGTGGGCTTTGGGACTCCAAAACACATCTGAGACCTTCACTTGAACGTTTAAATATTTAGCTCACGCATTTCTATCTTCTTGCTGTCAGACTATTCATTTATCAATGTACAAAAGCAATTGTGCGCCATAGTTCCATTAGCTGGGTTTCTTGTACGCCTCATAAAGTGAAATATTATGCTAAAATAAATGTATAGGTAAGCTTTGGTTCTACAGTTTGAATATAAAACTTGTAGTCAATATCAATAACGATTATACGTAAAAATAACTTAGATCTGCAAACGCTTCGACATTCCCAGCAATTAATCTTCAGATTTTATGGACTGGGTCCTGTGATATGTTCATGTTAATTCTAATTTATTTATAGTTTATTTAACGACACTTTTTTTCTGTAACTCAAACTACATAGCATCGAATAAGAGGATGACAGTGAAGGATGTGGAAGGAAGCGGTCTTGGCCTACTTTAAGGTACTACCCCCCATTTGCCTGGGGGGACTGAGGAAAACAATTAAAACCTCAGAATAGCCGGTCTCCAAGCCGTGATTTGAACCCGCGACCTCCCGAATACGAAGCAGACCTTTGTAATCTGATGGTGGTTATAATAGAGACCGAAATATGTCTATATGTAATATATAATCAGAATATAATATTTTTCTGTAAACTGAAATATTATCTTCATACACCAAAATCACACAACATAACACCGGTCTTCAAGGGAATAAACTTTAAAAATAACAGCACTGTGTCGTGCCACGGTCGTCACAGTTGGTCACGCGTGTTAAAAATTCTATTCCCGTAGTACATTTTCGCTGTTTAGTTTTACAGAATTTCTCTCCTGATACTGTAAATTCACGTCATATATATTTGAAATTTGAAACAATTTATCACGTTGTTCACGAAATACTGCCAGAATGTCTGAAGGTGTAACAACACAAGTGGTCATTCGAGTAAATGCGTCATACACATAATGTTCACAAGATCTTGAGTTAAAAGATAATGCAGCGTATGACAGTGTCAGGTAAGTTCGTTGTGCTTTTATCTCACGCGTCTCCCACTTGGCTAATCCCATTTACTGACCTCACGACATTCATTTGACACGGAAAGAATGGCCAGTCCTTCAAATATATTCGCTGCTTGGTGGTTTTGCTACTACGCCACTTACAACGGAGCAAGTATTCGCTGATTGTAAGATATCAGTGACCCTTAAGTTTATATCAGTAAAGACCTACATCACTTCAAAACAAGCGGAAGGTAAATCTGACACAAGGGGCGAAAATGTACAACATTAAAATTACCTCCTTCTGACAGATAATCCTCACAGACTGTTAGGAAAAAAAAAGAGAGAGAGAAAAGAATAACCACTCATGCCTCATAACTGATAGGTCAAAGGTTCAAATTTCGGCCCGAAGACCGGCTATATTGACTGTCTTTCGTGGTTTTCTTCAGTCTGTCCAGGAAAATGCCGTGATAACACATTAAATTAGGCCGCGACCGCTTCCATACTAATCATTCCGAATTCAATATTCGACGATTGACAGTCTGAGCCACTGACAGCGTCGCTTAATAATTAAAATGCATAAAAATTACCCTTTTTATAAAAGTTATTTAAATAAACCCTTTGTCTATAATATTGAGGTTTTAGTATATATACTTTAGACGCTGTTAGTGATAAATGAATAAAAAATACATGGGGCAGAGTTAACATTGGTAAACAGATAGTCGCTCATCTGGTTTCACACGAGCCCGTCACTGGTCAATATTCTTAGATTTCAGGTTGTCACGCTGGCGATTTTGAAGATGGCTGTCTCCTGCGTTGTTGCACAGAGTAATCTTGAAGATGGCCGTCTTCTGCGTTGTTGCACAGAGTAATCAATTGGAAGTTTACCAACGTTTCAGAGGTGGTTTCTGCTTCCATTATCCGGTTATCATTACCAAACTATACGGGTCAGCAACCAAGAAAACAGTCATTAAAATTAATTTTAATATTGCCATCCCATCTACATCTAAGTCGTTCGAATGACCTCTTTCCGTAAGATGTTACTATTAATGGACTGTACGCACTCTACAGACTCACTTTCTCATACTCCTTAATTTGATTTCCATCATGATGTTCGGCGAACTCTAGCTGCACGTTATGAAGCTCCTCACTACGTAATTTTCTCCATACCTTTGTTGCTTTCTCTGTCTCCTTTCCAAATAACCCCTCTCGCAGTTTGATCTTTAACAAGCATTAAAATATCCCAAATTAAAAGTTTAACCACACAGCCAATCGACAGTACACAATTTTCACCGTGTTGTATTTTAATTATTACTTATCAACAAGGTTGCGGACTGGTTGGTTATAAGTACGACATTAAATGTGTCAAGACGTTAACAACTGAGAACATCTTATTTCCAGACTTGTTCTCTACAGCCAGTAGTGAAGATGAGAGTCTGGGATGTTACTTTTTTCTACTTTAAATTAGAGTATTAGCGACTGCGTCTACCACCAACACCTTAATGCGGCGAACATTGGTACTGACGGGACTTGGCTGTTCACGGAACTAAGGAATTGTGCGATGGGTGGAGTGGGGTGGTGAAGCCAACGAAGCCTGAAGCATCAAGGGACGAAAGGTTTTAGCCCCCGCCCTTCGTATTCTCATTTCGGCCGAGTTACTGGCTCCTACGACTAAAGCTTTTCCGTGGTTGTCCACAGTTTCTCCAGACGAAAGATGGAACAGTGCAGACAATGATTGTCTTCTCTTAAATCTATCCACTCAGAGTCCACGGCCTTACTATGGCGGTCTCATTCACCCCTACAACCAGATACAATCTCAAACACCAACATTAAATAACAATGACCGAATCCGTTTAGTCTGGCGGCTATGTAAGCCTCCCTCAGGAAAAGTTCATTATTCTTGAATACAGGAAATACGAAACAAGTGACGTGAAACATGCGGGACCAACGTGGATTGCTACGTGCATTGTCAGAAAGCGTTCCACTAGAATCAAAACTTGCATTAATAACTGTTTAAGAAAGAAATTTAAGGACGAAAAAATAAATTTAGGGTTTAAGAATCTGTGAACCGAATAATTATGAATGGAGATATTAAAAATGCACACAAAACAATGGGAAATATCGAACAGGTATATACACAAAATTACAATAATGTACATCGCGTCGTTTTGTACGTACGAATCAAAACAGAAATGATAACAAGTCTGACTTACTCAGACAATGCCTGGACAGCGTTTACCTGCTGTCTGTCAAGACGAATGTCAGGACAGTATAAGTGGTCAGTCAGTCGTCTCCAACCTCACAATTGACTGTGCCCTTCATTTAACTATGGGATAACCTCTGATTGTGTAGTAATGCACAGACAAATCGTAGTTGAAAAATCATGCTCCTGATTGGGGGGGGGAGATAAGATGGAAGATATTTTATGAGTTATAATTACACACAATAGACATAATTTCTTGGCACACGTGCGCGTGTCTGTCAGTCTGCGGGCAATTGTACAAGAAACAAATTAATAAAAGGTGTCTACACTAAGAATTGTTGAATGATCCGAATTCTCTTTTGAAACGCTTCAGAATAACAGCAACTTTAGATAATAAAACTGAACTTCGATATTTTCCCTGAAACAGATCGATGTAGAAAATATGACAAAATAGAGATATCGTTAAGATCCACAGGTTTAGTCTCGAACGTTTTCCGATATACATATTTAATGACACGCATAAGCTTATATACAGACGCTCTTATATTATGAATATTTTAACATGTTCTTCATCCTCACGAATGCAGCAAAGGGCGAGGTTAAACAAACAAACAAAAAAATAATTCCAATTCTTTGTAACATTTACAAATTAAAAACCATCGTTCTGAAAAGCATACGTATTCCTGGTGTGATGAGCTTCAAACGCCCAATGTTACACAAAGTAAATCTAACACACGGCCTATAAAACTACTAACACTTCATTAGTAGTCCTCATTCTTACCAAAACGATTCATGACATGGCGGTTAACTTCGGTAAGAACGAAAACGTTATACGCAAATCACAGTCATTTCCTTTATTACAGCTAAGTTGTCACTCCTGGTAAATATGGCTTAACCAAAGTACTTATTTATGTGGATAATGATTGTGTAAAGTAGTGGCCTCCACAGCAAGGGAGTAATTTGTTGGGAGCTCTGGATAGCATTCGATTATTGCTTTTGGCATCTGCGTGTTTATTCTTCGGGTTCTGCTACTACAGTGTTACTCTCTTTATCTCCCTAAACTAGAAAAATACATTCTAATGCCGTATCCCATTACGTGTTACCGCCATTAAACATTAGGCACTATTGGGCTTCCACATATACAGAACACGAGTCAACCGCGCTGGTAATTAACTTCTAAGATCGACTTTCGGGAACAGATGGCGTGGTATATCTCAACTCTGAAAACCCCATAATGTTTAACAACGTCCTAAGTCTTGTGGTGTTTCGTTCCTCTTCAACTCATTAAACTTGGACACTATTAGACTGTGTTAAACAACGCATAAAATGTCCCGTCTCTCCTGTACTGTCAAGTACTTAAAGACAGTAATTATGCTTTCTTATAAAAAAGCAGTATCAGCACAAACTAGTGAATGAGATACGTTAACAGTGTGAAACAGGATCCACGGTAAGTTACATTAGAGTTAAGCTACGGCTGTATTTCACGGTGAATTACGTATCTAAAACAGGACGCATGGGAAAGTAATGTCAGAAGAAAGTGGGACAAAGAACGATGTAGGTGGCTCTGGGGAGCATTTGACTGCCAGTTGAACAGTTTGTAATGATTCAACTGCATGTATCGTATATAACCTTCACTGCACGAATGTGTCTGTTTAAAAAAAATCGTTCCGAGTTACTTCTGTAGTTGAACTAAACTACCCTCAATTCGATTCATACGTGACATATACACAATACAATTAACCGTATAATGAGCACTCGACTCTTTATTATAACTTATTCCAACCAGCAAGCAGAATCACGACGTACATATACAATATTACGTTAATGAAAACCACTAGAAAACCAGGAACAATTATTATAACAAGTAGCCTATTTGCGTTTCGAAGAAACAGTTTTGCTGTTAACACATAAACATCGCGGAATAATTTTATATAATATACAAAAAAAAATTAAGTTTGAAAGCCGGTAGGGATACCACCACTCAAACGACCTACACGTAGATGGTTGGATAATATTAAAATGGATCTTTAGAAAACAGAGTTGGAGAATGTGGAGTGGATTCATCTGGCTCAGGTTACGAACCGGTTACGAACTTTTGTAAACACGGGGAATATCTTGACTGAGCGTAATTATCAGCCTTTCAAGTAGGATTCTGCTCCACACTGTATTTATACTCTGCATACGAAATAACCATAATTTTATTAACCGTAGCGTACATCCTAATTAACCCATCTGTATACTAAGTTAACGTTGAAACACTATAACTACACTTTTCATATCAGCACTAACCTACTAAACTATTCTCTCCATTATTTACAACTTCCAGTCCCTTACCTGAAGGTACTCCATTTTACGTTGAATCAAAAGTATGACGCAAACTACTCAGCCATCGCGTTGTCTGGATAAAGTTCATATTACGTAGCACTTAGTCTTTAATATAATGCTTTTATAAATCCAAGTACTGTAACACACGTCGAAGAATATTATTTCACACCTGATAACACTAAAACGATACAACGTTCAACAGAAAACTTACGTTTAACAAAACGTCTAAAACTTCACAACCAACCTTGCAAGTGTAGGACCGAACTTTCCTGCCTCCTTCACGCTTCATGAAATCGTCATAATTCGGCTTAGTTCGCGAATATTCCCGATCACAAAAAGTTATGCTTGCTGCGGGGCGAGCTACAGTTGCACCAATTGCTGCAGCATGGCAAAGGTTCGGATGCAAACAACTTTGAAATCTTTCATTGGTACCACGATGAAATTGTACCAGAGAGTCGATCTACACAAAGGAGCATGAATAAACAGAGGATCCATACGTAAATTACATCACAAATAATTTAAATGTTTTTGTAGATTCTCGTTAAGATTTTATAAAGTAGAAAGAAAGACCCAGACTACACCCAATCTAACTTTTCTAATACTTAAATCCACTGGTCTGTGAGCTTAATGCAGACGTATCTCCTTGGAAAGGATTTGTTATTCTGCTTACCTTCTTCGTTTTAAATAAAATCAAAGACGATAACAATATTTACATCTCTGCTTACCAAGAATCTCTGATGTAATCTGGAAACGCATTCGAAATAGAGAACTGTTTCTTTGCTGGACATTTATTGTTATTTTCAATTGTATTGCTTTTTAATCGGTTCAATTAATCGATTAATAATTTATTATAAGATAATTTCCTTTCGTGGTTTTTCACAGATTAAAATACGACGCAAGGTATGGAAAATTATTTACAAAACAGTACTGATTGGGTGGCAGCCTTCATTATGATTCATTGTTAGGTTTAATGACATCGTTAAAACAAGCAATGGCATTGGAAGACAGCCAGAATGGTGAGTATGTACAAACTTAAAAAGAAACCATTCTTAAGGCAATGCCCCGAAATTCCTTTGGACAAAATACGAGGAAAATGAAACACATTAGTCAGGCAGTCCAATAATCAGATTGAGATTCGAGATTAGAACATTACTCTTGAAATAAATCGAATTCCGTTACTTCAACAGTCATATTTCTTTGCCTCTTGATTACTACAGGCCTGTGCAAACATTTAATATCATAGTAACTATTTGCATTCAATGACACAATCTTTCACTGTCTTCAAGAGAACACTTCATAAAATTACTTACAACAATTACTAACTAAACTGTCTTTATGAGACCTGCCAAGTGTTAGGTCAGAGACAAATTCCCTAGAAAACAAATATTGTTTTGCGTGTGTATTTACTATGCCAGAAATAAAAGCAAATGAACGCCAATATCAGGGGCAGAGGGTTTATGTTAATCGTGTCATCAGTTTGAAAAACCAAAAATATCAAGTCCTGTGACTTACCTTCGTGGTCCAGTGGTACTCCATACACTGGACACAGTACAATTGATCAGATAAAATACATCGTTAGCCAGCCCCACGTATTGTTGCAAAGATAGAATGTTCCAGCCAAGCGGTTAGCATTCCTGTTTCGTATTCGGGAGGTCCCGGGTTAAATATTCCGACAATGAGACCGGGTGCCCTGGTAGATTTTAGGGGATTTCATTTTCTCCAGGAAAATGCCAGGACTATACCTCAAATTAGAACACGAACGCCTCCTTCCTTATCCTTTCCAATTCATTAATAATCCTGCTATTATACATTACACAGTCTGAGATACACTGATATCTTTAAATAAACTATAAATAAAAATAAATTCAATCTAGAAGATGAGAAATTGTTGTTTGTTGTTACTCAGTTAATATCCACAACACCGAAGAGAACTGTTCTTACAGTGTAATGACTTCCATACTTTGTTATGCACACCAAACTGTTTCTCATAAATCGATAATGTCCGATTTTATATTAATATAAAGTCGTGTACGACAGAGACTAAAGTCAGAGTAGCTCTACAAATTTTATGTCAAACTGTGTACCAAATTTCATCGAAATCGGTCCAGTAGTTTTCGGTATGAAACGTGGGACTTCTAAAGTATGCTTACACACTGCTGAAAGAATGCAAAATCATTGCAACTCGGACTTAAGAATTCATAAAAATTAATTAAATTCAATAACCACATCTCCAAAACCTCTCCTTTTCCCTCGTCCTATTTATTCAGTCCTTGATTCCTGTTCTTCACATCATCAAACACAAGGATAAGTTTTATTAGATTATTCCAGCTCAGTGGTTCAGCTCAGAATCGGTTCTTCAGTCCTTTGTAAAATCTGTCCCTTCATCTGCTACCTATTATTGTTTTATGGGAAAACCTTTTAACCAATTTGCCTTCATCCATTCTTTTCAAGCGATAGAACCAATTAATTTGATATTCAACTACTTTGCCTACAACGTCTTGTCTTAAGATTGCTGCCTTCTGGGTTGTTGCGCCGTGTAGTCTGGTAGATTTCCACCAACGTTTCAGAGGTCATGCTGCCTCCGTCATCAGGGCGATGAAATCTTCAGACTCACCGCTGTGAAAACCTCAAATCTTATATGTCTTGTCGTGTCTAGTTTCTCAGTTTCTGATGATCCTCTAATCTGTTCCACAGTCCACAGGAACCTTACCTGCTCTGTTTAAACAGACCTTCTCTTAACTGCGTTAAACCTACAATGAAAGTTGCAATTTCATATTAAAATCACTAAAGTGGTTAAGACTTATATTATATTCCAGGTATGGTACTTAACTTGTTCAATTAGTCTGTCATTCAGCACAATTTTCGATTTGAATGGTGACATTTTTGAATGAACGAATCTTTGCTTTACAGCTGATATTTCCGTTTTACATTCTCCTACGATCTAACCAATTAACCTTCTCATCTTGTTATTACCTGGTCGTCCGTAAATATAAATTCTGCTTCCTTTCCCTTTATCTGTGCCTTTCATTTCTCCATCTTCCAGATAACTTTACACACACGCACAAGAGTCTTTTTACGATAAAATATAGAATGTTACTGTCAAGTCTCTGTGACCTTTTCCTACCTAAATCAGAATGAGCACTTATGTTTGAATTCCGTAGTTAAATGATACCCATAATAGAAACAAACTATCTTGACTTCACCACCTGAGATTTCATCAGCCGATCTAGACAGAAAATTTACACTAAGTTAAAATAACATTCATGTCTTCCAATATTAAAATAATTCTTCATTCCAACACAATAGTAGCGAATTTCTGGTAACCTGCTGTATTAAATGTGTTCACAGCAAAGACCATGAAACAGAGTCCATCTTGAGAAAACGGATAGTGACGTACCACCTTTTATGAAATCTGAAATTTAATTAGCGTATTCAAAGAAATAAAATCCTCAAGTGGGCAGTAACTTGAGCATGTCGCTTCCAGTCCACACTCCCATCTCTTGTTTATTTAAGACCCAAATTAATATTATCCTTCCATCCAAGACTAGAGCTTCCATGTACTTTCAACCCTTAAGGTATTCCGACAAAAATCTTGATTATCATTCTGTGAATTCTTTCCTCTCTCTCTTACATCCTCGAATTCTCTCCAGCGCTCACTGGGGCAAGAAATAAAGATTCAAAAACATAAAGGAACTGTTGAAATTATAGTTTTTCTTAAGCTTGGGTAGTGAGATTTTATGTCCTCAAGGCGGTGAGTCTGAAGATGTCTGTCTTCTGGGTTACAGCGCCGTGTAGTCTGGTAGCTTTTACCGTCGTTTCAGAGGTCCTTGATGCCTCCATCATCAGAGCGGGGAGGCAATAAGCATCTCTGAAATGCCGGTAAACTTCTATCAGATTACATGACACAACATTCAAGAATACAGCCATCTGTTTAAGCTAATATATTTTAATATTTAGTCCCGTGTTTTAAAATCGAGGACAGTAATATAAACCATGCAAGTGGTTCAACATCTGTATTTATATGAAATAAAGAACAGTACTCATTTAAATCTGAATTAGTATTAACGGCTCTCTCGTAAGAGATGACGTAACAGGTGGGTGCAGGAAATTCCAGTTTTGAGCCTCAAAACGTATACAGTCCGACAAATATTTCGAAGGTTACCAAATCGAGGAGGATGGGGTATCTGGGCACTGCAGCACGCAAGGTAGAAATAAGCAAAGTGCATTATATATTAGTATAAAACCTGTAAGAGACCTACGTGAAAATGCGAAGATAATATTAAGGTGAATATTGAATAAACAATTTGCAATATAGATAATGATAACGATCCGTGCCGAACTATTGTGAACATTATAGCAAAACTTCGGATTCCATGAACATAATTTTTCTAGAGCCTCCGCCCCCAAGTAGTCTGAAATACGCATGTCCCGTTTCTCCCAAAATTGTATTTTGTAAAATAACATTAATTCTCCTTCGACCACGTAAGCACCAAAGTACCAGAATTGGATATATAAATAAAGAAACATGTAAGGAAATGAATTAGAACAATAAATATCCTGAAAAACTTTAAATGAAACAGAAACTTCTCTCGTGGATCATTCCTTGTTGTTTTCATTTCGCCCTGTTAAAAATAAAGCATTAATGTTACGTCCGTTGGTTGAACATGTCCTATTGAAATGAAAACGAGAGTTCAAGATTAGTTTCAGGAGCCTTTAGAAATCAAGGTCATAGCGCAGAGAACCAATAAGCCATTTATTTTCAGAAGTCTAGGTCAGCTGTCCTGTGGCCAGTGAAAGATGACGTCGCGCGTGTACAATGGCGCACTAAGCCGGATCGCTCAACCGAACGAATAGCTAATAAAAGAAGAAATAAAATTGATAACTTCCAACCTCCCTGCAGAAAATGAATGGAAACATAAGAAAGCGGGTGAAAGGCTGGAAAGCGATTCTTAGTATCATACAGAAGCGCCATTTCTACATTTTAAGCACGATTTACAATATTGTAGCCTTGACCATCTGTTTCCAAAAGGCCAATGAAGTAGTAGTTAATATTAAGGAACTTCATGCGAACAAATTGAGAATAAGTTTTCTCAAATTGAGCAAGTGTTTCTACAAAAAACAAGGTCATTTTCACTTCAATACACGAAAGTGACGTAACAAAAACCCAGCAACAAACTCAAATACAATTAGGCCTTACATTAAATAAATAATTTCAAATTACTTTTCCAAGAATTTAATTATGTGGGACCAACACTAACAAAAAGAAAAAGTGAGATTTCTGATTCTCACGACGGCGAATATGAAGATGGTTATTTTCTGGGTTGTCGCGCCGTGTAGTCTGACATAAGAGTACCGACGTTAGAGAGGGTGATCGCCCTGATGATGGAGGTAGTAAGAACTTCTGAAACGTCGATAAATTTCTACCAGACAACAACCCAGAAGACACTCATCTTAAAATGATAAATCTGCTGAAAGGATTCCGTCGGAACTTCAGGCTACAGCGCTACGTTCAATCCATCTGTTAGATATCAACGAGTTATGGACGCCAAAGTGGAGGCAGGACGGAAGATATTGGTTCAAGTACCAGAAACGCTCTGAAATAACAACAACGACGTTACGTAGGCTACAGGAAAGTTATTTACAAATTTAATTTTATCACAGTTTCAATGCAGTGAACCGAAGTCACTGCACATTTTTCATATTCATAATATAATAACTGGTATCTTCACTTCCAACATGACACACACACCCCTTGTGAAGTTTGAAAGTGGATTCTGCCACGTTCCTGGGCAGCCAAAACACATTGGCATCCATAAAATAATATGACTGTAGAAAACAACTGGTTCTTTGGCACGTTCATGTAATGGGAACGTTGGTATGCGTGCAGAAAGCGCGGCAGTGTCTTGTTTATGACATCCCCTGTCTGACATTCAAGACAAAGAACTGAGAAAACACACGATAAACTATTGTGATGACAGACAATTTCGGATATAGACTTTGGGATATATTTATGCAAATGTTTCATCATGGAGCTGTGTTGTTCAGAAAAAAAGTAAGAAATTTTCATTTCTAAAGGATAAAAACTTTCTCTTCTGAATCGAAAACAAAAGGACTGAAACTTAAAAAGGTTTGCGTTCAATTTCGATTCGTCATAACTGATAACATAATATTCTTTATAATTCTATTGCTTGGTGTCGAGTGATTAATTATTTTAATGCGGCACAAAATAACTGATGGCGTACTTGTTAACTTAAAGAAATACTAAAACAAATGACCAGAGCCTAATGATACTATCGCTGAAACCACACACACATACAACAGGACAAGACTGGACACTGATTTAGTATTGGTTTTCGGCTCTACTGCAAATAAAAATGTTAACCACTTCCCGATTCGCCTTCAAAAGCACAAGAAATAAATCTGATTCCTCTTTTCGAGTGGGATCCGACCAGCAAACTCCCTGTGGAGTTCTGTCTTGATGCATCTGACCTTCCCCATTGAGTCTGTCAATAGTCGGCTTCTCTGGAGAATGTCTGACGCAATGCGATCCAGCCAGCCCCACCTGTCATTCATCTGCTCAGTAATTATGTTTTTATGTGGTTCCAGTAACGGACTTCTGTCATTAATTAGTACCACGTATAATGAGCTATAGTTAAGTTGGGACGACACAAATCCTACGTATCTATAGTAATTATTCGAAAGAAAGAAGAAATACATGAAGAAACCGTGAAGAAACCTCCCTGACAAGGCGACAGTCGCTTAGCTGGTCAATAAATTACCATCATTGTAAGTTTATTGTACGTCCAGATACATTTTAATATTATCCTCCTACCGACGCATAAAAATCTAATTAGTCTATCTCCATCTGACTCTTATGAATATTTCATGTGTATTCCATGTCCCATGCGTGCTACATGAGAAAGAAAGAAACAATTTGTCGCCCTGATGATGGAGGCAGCAAAGACCTCTGAAACGTTGGTACACTTCAATCAGCGCTATAACCGAGAAGAGAAACAAGAACAAACATGTCGACATTGAAAACCGCGTGTATGATAAGAGTAGCAGCAATAGCACACATCGGTATAGGCCAGGAGAAAATATGTCGTGCGCCATTTTCCAGAGTCATTTATGCGTTAGACGCTGTTCCCCTTCAGACCCGCGGGACACCAGCCTTCAGCACGCCATTAACGCTGTACCCAGTACAACATACGAGCGAGCTAGCACTCAGCTAGTGACCGAACTAAATGGATCTCCCTTCAGCTGTCTCACAGGTGATGCCATTCAGACAGTCATCGTCAAAGTGAAAAGCCGATGCATGTTTCCACTTGCAATTACTACCATATACTGTTGCTATAGTAACATGTTTCAAACATCAATGCACAATTTGTAAGACAAAGGTAACAGGAAAGTTAACCATTTAAAGCTCACTGGTAATTACATATAACACATGCTTTAACAATCAATAACTATGCTCCTAAAAATGGTTTTCCTATAATTATCAGCGTAAACAAGTATCATTTCCTTATACAGCATAAACCAGTCGATATGTGTAATGGAGAAGTGATTCTTAAATATTATTTGGCTTCGGTTTCAAAGAATTAATATAAATTATTATAAAATAGCAACAATAAGACACCAGTGCACAATTATCAAGGTAAAAGTGGCAGGGAAGTTGAATTTAATGTGTTTATAAAATAGCTACAAGAGGCTGTAACGAAACTTTCAGACAGATGTCTTCTGCGTATATAATTCAGGTACGTGTGGATATTAGATTTAGAGGCCACTGGGATCGACTTAAAGCCATGATTTCCTAAAAATAATGTTATATTTTAAATTAATTACACCATCCTCTAACATTCCTTGTCAAATATATCGGACAAGTTTTTGCTCTCGAATTGTACACTGTTATATACAAAATGTTTTTTGTAATATAAGTTTTTATCTGCTTCATCTAAGACCATATGACGAGTATGATAGGTCCTTAGGCCGCTCTAGCTCTGAGATCGCAAGTTCGAAAACCTCTTCAGGCATGGCTTGTGAATGAGAAGTGTCCAGAATAAGAAGCATCATGACATATTTCTTCAACACTCAAAGGATTAAAAGTGATTTTTTGGGCCGTAAACCTCAAGATGACAGCATTTAGAACGAAATGTGCAATTATGGGATATCATTTAATTTTGACATCTAAATCTGAAGTAACTCCACGAATAATGAAGACCACTAAATAAGACGGTGACAAATGTATCCAGTTAAAGGGCTCTGAAACCTATTGTTCTGTATTAATAACAATTTTTAAAATATTTAAGAAAACTAAAAATTTGCATAACATCCTCTCGATAAAAAATAAGAAAATGTAGAAATCTTCAAAAATAATATTACAAAATGGCGTTCAACATTTAAAACAGTGAATTAGTGAACGGTACATTCAAACAGTTTCTTAATAAAGATCTCATTACAAAATAATATAGGCCTATTGAGAAAGCAAACTGATATTACTGAAATAAAAAACCCACAGATTTTAAGGGCAATAACAGCATCATTTTCTTTTGATTTCACTGCTTTCCGCGGCCACCACAAAAACTTCTTTCCTTCTTCCCCTGTCATTTTAAAATCAAATTTGGTTTAATGTACCACTCATACGTATCAGATTTAAATACGGACACGGGATCCGGTAATGAAATACAGAGGGTTCTCATATTACCCGCAACAACACTTTACGGCTTTTCAGATTCTGAAACCTACAGTTACAATGTTAAGGCATCCCACATTACCAAGACTATCTCATATTTACACTTTCCTCGTCTAATAATACGTTTATGGAACTATATTATAAGATTATCTGTACATACAGACCAGATGGAAGAGACAAGAAATTCATACGCGTTTCAGTGGGGAAATATATTAAAGACTGGGATCACAATAAATGGGCGGAAATAGCTCGGGATCTTATCCCGGGCTGGTTTTGACATCATATGCACTGCGTGTTCGCGTTCTTCTACCACGTGCTTGGTTACTCAGTTACTTGCAGCTATATTATGAAGTTGCTTCTACAGAAGAACGAGCGAACTTAAAAATAATACACTAACAGGTCTCACGCTATTTGTCATATTAAAATGCTAAGGGGACAGAATAAAAGACGAGAAACAAACTGAAAGAAGCCACAGAACATCGCGAAAAGTTGTTCAGTGCAACTAATGCTTCTTCTAAGATCATAAACCCAGAGTGCAACATGGCAGAACAGCTGTATCATTAGGATTTATTTGTTTTGTAGGATGACATACAAACGAATATACGGGGCGAATCTGTGCGCTCAAAAACCCTTAGAATTAAAAGGCAATTGGATCAGAAGGGTGGGGAGGGTAGCAGATAAGTAAGCATGTATTGTCCATACTATAAACATTATTTCCCAGCTGCAGTAATTTGTAGCTCGCTGTTTCGGTCCTTATGTTGGTAATGTATTTGGTATACGTAGTATGTGCGATTTCATTACACATGCAAGTTAGTAATGAGGCAAAACGTACAGATTCGCCCCGACTCCATAGAGCAGTGGTTTTTCATAACCACTCAACTAGTTAAAGAAGTTCCACCTTTTATGTAACTGAAAGCTACAGTGGCACAGGAGACCCCCAGTGCATCCTACCCTTAGCTAGATGAATCCAGTCCACATTACACCATACCCAAACAATACATGACGTGAATAAATATCTGCTCCATACATTTATGATATAAAGCAGTAATTTTAAATTATTTACCACTTACGGAAATTTGAAGAAACTGGTTCGGGATTGATTGATTTATTTAATAACAAGTTTTCAGGGGGAAAAACGCAATATCGATTCTTAGCCGCCATCAAATGTAAGACGAGCCCCAATTTCAAAAATTTTAAAATAAAAAAGTACGTCTTAAAATCGAGAAAACAGGGCATGTTGTTGCGATGGGGTAACATTATGTCTCTGTCAAACTGGGCCTCAAAGCGATATCATTTGTCACTACTCAACAAACAACTATCGCCCATCCCCTGCGAACACTCTACTGTATCATTTATAAATGTAGAAAATTGTAATGTCTTTATTTATTGATCTAATTCTAGTGCTGGGGTTACATGACATTAGTATGAAACATTTTTCATTACATTGGTTCCACTGAACTTATAACGGGCCCCGTGTCTATGCTACTTTAAAATTTCACAGAAGTAATAATACACAGACTCAAAGTGTAGATGAGAAGATAATATTAAAATAAATTAGACATGTGTGTGTGGACTGCATTCAGCTGGCTCAAGATAGGGTTCAATGACGGTATCTTTTTGACACTCTAATCAACATTCGTGTTGAGATTTTCTTGATCGGTTGCGAGACTATCAGCTCAAGAATACCCCACGGTTAGTAATATGGCCTATTAATGATGTGACATGTTTACTGTGGCCACCGATAACAGTAGTCTACAGCAGTGGTATTCAACCTTTTTTGTTCGCGTACCCCCAGATATAATTTCTCTTCAACTTTGTACCCCCAAAGTTGGTGTATAATTCAAGTTATGCATAGTATATAATCTACATCTAAAATAAATTACATTACTGATTATTCAGTGTTTATCATAAAATAATATATATATATTTTTTAAATTTCACGTACCCCCTAAGATGCCTTCGCGTACCCCCGGGGGTACGCGTACCCCACGTTGAATACCACTGTGTAAAGGTTCTGATTCATGGACCAGAATAATAACACAGGATATCCTAAGGGCGGTCCCATATTGTCACATTTTTCATTACAAGTCAAATTATTCGTAATATGTTTACTTTCAATAGTAAACCAAATAATACTAATATACTCCTGCTTGGCCATTTAATATTGTATTAAAATATAACGAAAGTCATAATAACCCACACTGAACATCCGCAAATAATAATTATCAATGCATCAATATTATAATTTAATATGTCAGACATATCCGTCTTCCATGGATCTAGGGTGTATAATGGGGTTCTGCTCCCATTTCAAGAAACATTTCAATCATCTCGCTACTACGCTGGTAACATCATTAAGACGATGCAAAGCAGATAAATGATAAAAGCTATGCGGCAATATTTACAGGCGAAAACCAGAAATAACGCTACAAGAGTTACTAGACCCAAAGAGGATGTATTATTTTTTCACCTGTGTATAACAACCGCTAAATGAAATATGTTGGCTGACAAATTATTTCAAGGACAGGTAACGGCCCCTGGAATACCAGTCGAGAAACATTGAAATAAAGTGCTCGTGCGCAAGTATTTCCCAGAGAACTGTTAATAAAGTTTGTTTAAAACCGAATGAAGATTTGTGTAGTTGGAAGCTCCGCGCCACAAGCCCAGGAATCTCGGTGCATTATACAGGCCATTGAAAACAACTTACCAGTGATGCAAGCTGATGTAAGCAAATGTCTCCGGCTGAAATATCTTCTTGTCTTGATTTACACACGTGAATTTCGTTTAGACAGTTCTGTATATATTCACGATGTTTATAAATATCTAGACACAGAAACTTTCTTAGTTACGGAAAATCACGTAACTTACAAACGCAGACTATAAATTGTTAACTTGGTATAATTTCCATGCCTCGTCGATTTCCCTTATTCGCTATATCAAGCACAAATTTAACGCACACTACGTATCAAATTTGATCTATATTAATCAATTATTCCTCTATGGAAAGGTCAGCTTTAAGTTTCAAATTATTTCTCTGGTTTACTTCATTCTACATTGAAAACTCTCGTTCTCATAGAATTAAAACTCATGCTATGTAGTTAGTGAAAAACACTCAACGTCTATTACAATTTCGAAAGCGTTCTACAACACTACGGTCTATCTACGCAAGTAAATAGTTACATAACCAACACGGTCTTTCCTACAAACACACATCAAATGTTAATTGTTGTTAAAACATATACTAATCCAATAATAGTCGTACATAAGCCGTTAAATACGCATTTATATCCGACAGTCTAGTTAATAAATACTCAAACATCAAACTCAAGTTTCGATCAAATATTTTGTGTTTGTTTATAAGCACTGCCTTCTTCGCACCTGATTACGGTAGTGATGATCTTGTGTCATGGGTTTTTACATCAAAATGTGGCAATTTGACAGCTTTAGCATCGGAAATGCGGAGCTAACTGCAACACTTCCGACACACCTAACAGTCCTTCCAAAACTGATTGCGGCTGTCGTCTGCTGCCGGCGAGTGTGGCGCGCGCGTGCTAGTAACTTCTACCGTTGGCCACAGCGAGCGCTTCAATCACTCCATGATGGCTTAAAATCCGTTAGTGGTTATGACGCTAAAAATCGTTATTACGAGGCTCAAATCCATGCGGGAATGTTTAAACGTAACGAATATTGCACAGTAATTAGAAGCATGTTACTGAAATTTTGATCGTTCAGATGTTGTCACTGAGACAAAA
>NW_019059783.1:34294-45089 GCF_000696155.1 Zootermopsis nevadensis | reverse complement strand
GTGACTTCTCAATACTTGGGACAAGTTGCAAGACTTTGAATCAACGTAATCGCGGAAGTATAAGAGATAATGTTTGCACAAACTTCGTATCTACGTGTTTGAAAGATTGTCGCAATAAATTAGTACTTTTAGTTTAAAGTGATCACGAGAGTTGCAATTATTGGGAAACCTCTAAGATTGTCTTGTATATACTTGACACTGACGGGAAGGGTTGAGAGACTGACGAAGTTGCAATAAGTCCTTCATGATTATATACGTATCTCTTCACCTAGTAATGACGAAGCGATGAGATCAAAGCCGATGAGATGGGATGTGTATGCAGAAGGCGTGGGAAACATTTTAGACGGAAATCTTTAACTTAAATCTTGCGAAGATTGGTGTGAATTGGTTTATCCATTCTCGACCGAGAAGCAGATATTCGTATTGCTTGTTCGGTCAGACAAGAGCTGCGAGATGCGCGGGAGGGATTGTAAGGACGCCTACTAAACTCAAAAACATAAGTGCAGATTGAATTACCTCCAGTGGCTGATGAACATTTTACAAAGTTTCTGTTCTATTTAATTCCCCATCGGCTTCTTCTGTAACGTCTTCCTTTCCCTTCTCTTCCTCATCACTGCTACAAATGCTGGTATCACTCGTTTTGTAAGTTAACTATAATGTGTTCCGAAACGTCGTCAATAACTGCAAGTAATTCTGTTCGTACTGACGGGAATTGTTGCAACTCGAGCGCCATTCTTCCCTAGTGCTTGCTATCCGAACAACATAAAACATCTTTCCCAGGATTCGAAGGAAGGAAACCTTTTCAGGCCCAGATACGATGGGCTCAACAGCGCCCGAGAGAGCCTGAAGGGAGGATACCTCTGGGAAGACTTCGGCGTAGGTGGGAGGATAACATAAAGATTGACCTTAGGGAGCTGGGACTTGATGGAGCGAACTGGATACAACTGGCTCAGGATAGACCCTGGTGGCGGGCTTTTTGAACACAATGATTAACCTTCTGGCTGAGTAAAGAAAGTGGGCTTTCTTTGACAATTCGAGTACCAATCGACTTCCATACAATATCTTGCACAATGCACTGTATGAGCAAGGTAATGGGGGCGTGGAGCGAGAGGTGTGCAACGGGTATATTCGAAAGCCTGTGTAGAAGAGGCCGCTGTGGCGACAAAGACGTAGATGGGAGGATAATATCTGGCGTGATCTATCGGAGATAGGAGTTGAAGCAGACTGGATTTTGTTGGCCCTGGGCAAGGTCTGATGGAGGGTTTTGTTTACTTCGGTGATGAAATATCTTGTTCAGTAAGCCGTCTATTTAGTTAGTTAATCAGTCACATTTACAGCTTTGTCATTTCTATATCAAAGAAACAAACTTGGTCCATGGAGCCGAAGTCGTGCTTGAGAATCTAACAGTAGCCCAGGTTATCAAATGTCTCGTATTTTATGAAACATGAAGTTTCATGACCGAGTTTAAAAGACCCTAGTGTGGAGGACAATGTGCACATTTATCAAGCGTAAATGCAATGTATGCCTACTAATTTCGTGATATCTGACAGCGTTTCCACTTACTGATTCTATCAAATACCTATACAAACAATCTTGCTAATGTGTTTCACACGGAAATTATTTCAGGGAATATGTTAATATGGACGAAAGATGGCCGTCTTCTGGGTTGTTGTGCCGTGTAGTCTGCTAGAACTTTATATGGCTCAATAACCCAGAAGACAGCAATATTCAGACTCATTGCCATGAAAACCTCAACTCCCACTTAATATGGACTGCTATGTTTATATCAAATAATATTTGTTTTCATATTGACAATAAAACATGGAACCATCTGAAAGCATTCTTATGAATGCGTTTAATGGCTTGTGCAACACATTTAACTCACCAGCAAAAGGGCATTGGACGTGTAACATGCATCTAGATCCACTGGATGATCTATGTATCAATTAACAAAATATACACAAAGTAACAAATGCAATGACAGTGCTTGTTATCTTGTTAGACGCAATAGACACTCGACTGAAGCATGTTCATCCTCCCTAGATACAAAACAAAATGACTGATACATTTTGTGCCAAATTAACTTATTTGAAGACACATCTGTTGAAAGCACCACAATTACTTTCGGATATCAGAGAACAAATTGCAAGTAGCTCCAAATACTTGAAATGTCTCTATAAATTCACTTTCTGAAGCATTTCAATGCACTAGTCTCTGCTGATTCAGTTGTCCCATGTAATGAGCAAGTTCTGAACCTATGAACTCTGTCTCATCCAGGTCTTGTAAACTGGAGTTGCTAATAGTGCTCTTGGCACTGTCTGCACTCACATGACCTGGTGTCCCATGCTGTTGCTCAGTGATTATGATCTTTGCGTTACCATGTAACGGAAGACAGCTGAGCTTCTTTGCTAACACACCGATTGTACCGGCATGTGGTACAGCCTTCAACCTGTTAGTTATGACGGTTATACTATTACGCCTGGGTGGTTCAACACAATTACTATGACACTTTAGTTTCCGCCTTTCTTGACTTATAATGCTATTTTTACCCTCCGTGTATTTAGCTATATCATCAAATATCTTGATCTTGCAGTCTTCAGTAACTAGAGGATCTAATTTGGATAGTTTACAATGGCCATTAATCGTCAACGATCCATCGCGTGCGGTAGTTTCTTCACTGACCGGTAGGGCTGTTTCCGATTGACAGCTGTTACTCCCTTCTTTCAAACTGAGTTTGCCCAGTGACGTAGTTACAGTCGTTTGACCGGAGTTCGTCCATCCCATTGGACGATGAACGTACGTGGGAAGCGAACAAGACATAATGGTGTCCACAGACGATTCCGCTGGTCTGCCGTGAAGTCTGCGTTCGATCAGCGCAAAACTTTGTTCTTCATCATCTCCAGAACAGCGTCTGTTGCGCTGTTGGTATGCCTGCTGTCGTGTCTCGTTCCTTGCTGATTTCTGTTGTTCGGTGTTTGCGAACGAGGGTGTAAGGAGATGTTTCTGAGGGTCGTCTGAATTATTTCTGTGGCCTTGCAGCTGACAGTTCTGCTGTAACGACATGTGTCTGCTTGTCTGCTGACGTCGCAACACACCGCAAGTTGGCCTACGTTGTGTGACTGAAGCTTTCCGGTTATATCCACACGGATCTGCTAACGTCGACTGCAACATGAACAAAAGAGAGCCGTATTTAGGAGGAAGGAAAGGTCCAGATTCTGAAACAGTTTTCTTTTCATTTCATTAAACACAACAAAAGTTTAAACCATTAATGAGATGTCTGTATCTTACAACATGTACCCTCTTCCGCCACCATAAATAGTTTTCGAAGAAGTCCTTACTTTCTTTACTCTATAAAGTGAAAGAGGGTTTGTACTGAACCTAACTTAACCAAAATAGAATTTGTCCAATTTTAATCCACTATAAGATGCAGTTTTTCTTACAGTTTTATAATGCATAGTTTCCTACTAGTTCTGAGAGGGCTGTTAGGTAAGTAAGGCCATAGCTAAGTAAAGCTGTCCCGCTATACGCCATGTCGGCGCTTGTGGGGAGAGATGATATACGAGCTCTTAGTGGTAATGCTGTAAAGAAAACATAATTTTTAATTACGTCCTCTGTTCCTCTCAGAGGGACGGCTTCATGTTTACAGAGGCCGGCTGATGGATTGCTCTTTATCGTAAGATAAAGAAATAAGTTCTTCGAAAATGACACTGTAATTTAAGGCATGTTTCTCCTACAGATAAACACCTTTATCCGAGCAGGGTCAGGACCAGAACTTCCGCATTAGAATTACGTCAGCGATCCATCTGTCTTTAAAATTTTCACTGGTGGTGCCAAATCAAAATTTTCAAACTTTACGTAAGTTATCTCCGCGATACTGGTGATTTGTTTTGTGTGTTGTGAATTTATTGAAAAGGGAGTGCATTTAACTGCCCCCGCGATTGGATGGTATTTTGAATGCATTAATAGGTCTACGTCAGAGGACTAGCCTTACGGTGGGCAGATTCCACTCACAGAGTGATTCGTCACTGTCCAGTTCAATGAATTTACTAGGAAGAACGTTTGATCTGTAGTTAAGGACTAATCTATCATAACGCAATTTACACAAGTTGACCGTTCCACTTGGGTGATAAAGTGCGACATAATACACACCCCTGAGCGCCTACGTGGCGCGTAGCGAGATAGATTTACTTTCTTTTTACTGTTTTACATCCAGATGCTCTCCAACCAGATGTCAAGTGTTTAGGTGCATCCTGTGTTTCTGTTTTTAAGATCTGTGAGGATCCTCGTTTCAGGACCTGAAAGAATGAAATGAAATTGTTGCTATTATTTTCACTTTCGCAGCGGTTTCCCTGGCAACGCGGAGTACATACACAGAATTGGATCATCTCGTCTTGCCGACGGCAAACAACTTCCCCATTTGCTGTCACACGATTCGATCATTTGCTCCAATCAGTTCTACTCCCGACTGTGTTAAAAGTTCCCAACATTTTTTCAAGAACCAGTCTTACTGAACAAGAATCCATTTCGCAGACCGTGCTTCTAAAAGTTTGACACAGAACTCAGAAAGGATGCAACCGGATGTAAAATATTTCAGTTCCACGTTTTCTTCAGTAATGCGAATCCACACGGCGTTAGTATCAACACGTACAGAGGAGACAGCTACTCCCTTCTTCTATAATTTTGAACCCAGGGTCCATGTCTCGTGCTTGCACACGAGTCCGTCGTTAGTTGGTTGGTGTTTGCTACGAACCTGGACTGTCTTCAAACTGCACAATCCTTCTTGAGAAGGACTAACAGTCGCTCAGTTGGTCTTTTGTGTACCTCGAAGTTCATTACCGCTTTCACAAAAATGCGTTCCTTGTCACTATTCTGAGACACAGGAATCCACTCCGCGCCCTGACAAGTCTGAAGGCTTACGTCTGAGAACGTACTGTAATTATTATTATTATTATTATTATTTCCCCCACTGAGTACAAAGAAACATAAAAGGTAGAACTACAAGGAGGAATGGAAATGTATTTATTTCTCCTGCACAATGCAGCGAACATTCGAAAGATTAGGGGGCAATGCCTCTCTATAGCCGTATCTTTACTAGCCACGGAACATTAAGCTCACAAAATACACAGAATCATTGTTTATGTTCACACAACAAATCCAGGCTTGCAAGCAGAGTGGATGCCAGTCCGAATGTTTCATCGTCTCTGAGAAAAAAAGAGAGACCAATGCGTTTCATAACATTTTTTTTTAACTTCCAATAGTTTCAAAATGTTAATTCAGAAAATGGCAACTTTTCCGAAACTGTTTGGCGCCTTGTTTCTTACAGATAACAGGACGGATATAAAACGGTTTACAACTGTATGGACATGTTACAGCTCTGAACACATCATCACAACAAATTTCAAGGCCGACTCGAACTTGCCATCTACAGTAAATTCAAAAATGAGTGTTTTCATTTTACTGTAACCAAACTTGAACCGGAACTGTTTTGTGGCTAGGTTAACATTCTCACAACAATAATGACAACAATTACAATAATAAAAATAAGGCACGAAGGAAACAGGAAGCTGTAAAATAGAATAAAAAGAAGACAACAGAGCTTCGTCCTTCCTTCCTTTAGGTTTAAATTCCATTAGAGAAAAGCGACGTCTAGCTTTCACCGCGGCCTTACCTTGAACGCCTCCCTGAACTTGTGCGACATGATGTGATACAGCACAGGGTTCACCGTCGTGGACAGGTAGTAGAGGACGCCGGACGTGTACGTCAGCGTCTTGTATACGGTGAGTAGCACTGGGCTGTCCGATTTGTTGGCGCGGGCGTACACCGCCAAGAGGCGTTGTGCGTGAAACGGCGCCCAGCAAATGAAGAATGCAACCACCACCGCAACTACGAGAAATAAATCAAACGTCAGAGGCTCACGGCGTCGTTAAATGGACACGACGAGAATGTGAGTCGTCAGTCACCAGCCTCGCGTCAAAGTCCTTTACGTCTTTCCTTCATCTTTTCGCATGAAAATTGCTGGACGAATTTGGCTGAAAGATAGAAGGGATTGGGGTTTACCAAAAAATCGTCCCTCGCGTGTTTCTTTATCAGTTCGCATAAGTTATTTACGTAAAATATATTTTTTTATATCACGATTACATATGTATCTCAACTGATCTCCTTCCGTCAGGATTACCAGCGAACATTTTGAATGCAATTACTGTTTTCCAGTGCCTCGCGTCTTTGATTCAGCCACCGCAACATTCCGCAGGCTATTAAATTTCTCCATTCTGCTGGTACACGATTCGTGTCGGCTGAAGACATTCATTCTCAGACACTTCGGTCTATGCCCCATCTACGGCGTGACCGTTTTCCACCAACCTTGGGAAGAGCGAGAAATGTTTTATTATTCTGAATTAAAAGGAAGCATTTGATTTCCGAAATTAAAATAAAAAAAATAAAAAATTCATAATGAATAGGCCTATACATAATGTTAGGTTGTTATGGTAATTGAGCAAGGAACGTAGGATGGTGTTTTTATTTATTTATAGTTTATTTAACGACGCTTTTTCAGTAACTCAGACTATATAGCGTCGAAGGATGGTGCCATTAAGAATGTACACGTCTCGTTATTTCGAGAACATTGGGGGGGGGGGGGGGGGGAGAGAACTTCAAAAATGTACGGGCACAATTCTGGATAAATATAAAATGGTGTTCAGAGAAACAATTTCAGTGGACGTGATATCAATTGTACTGGCACGGTTTGTGGGTTTTGTGACAACGGAAATGAACCTTAGATTCTATGAAATAAATGTCTGAAGTGCGTACGAAGTTATACGTGATTAATTACAGTGCACGACTACACGAATTAAAGAAAGTGGCGTAAAACTGCGCTCATACATTCCGTTTTGCAATTGTAATCAAGATATGAATTTACTAATTACAAGTCTACCCTGAATTAATGAAGCCAATTGGTTACAAAGATAATTTTTACTGACGTTCAACATCGCATATAGAACCTCCCTCTAACAGCTAAGTTGCTTTAAGTACAGAGTACATTAATGAAGGAATGTCGACGAGCACACAGTAACAAATCCTTGTTCGCACTTGCACAAGCGAGAACTCTGTGACCTAGAAGTGCACTGCGACTTATGAATCACCCTGTACTAGTGTGTTAAGACTAGGTATGAATGAGCAAACGGTGAACTGCATGTAACATTTCTTCAAATCATGAATGATGACGGGACAGCAGAGCCAGACCCTTGGCACGGTTCCTTCCATACGCAAGTCCATTAAAATTTGGCGGAGATGCACGAGTTCCAGGTCACGTGTGTGTGTGTGTGTGTGCGCGAGTCAAGACGTCATTTAGAATAACAACCTCACCAGGAGTGGGTACAACTGAAGACAGCTCATACCAGTTTTCGAGACGCAAAGAACTTTTGTATGACCAGGATACTACTTTAAATTTCTAGAATATCTGCAGTGACAGTGTCTCAGTTAAATATGGAAATGCAACTGTTATTGAATAAATGATTCAGAGATGAACATGCAGTCCTTTTTCTGCTATATTGGATAAAAACATGGATGAGGACATTCCACTGAAACTAACCAAGACACCGGTTCTAAAAGGTTGCAACTACGGCGTGTTACATTAAATATTGTTTTTTCTCGGTTAAATTCATCGTTCAGTATATCAAAATGATGCCACGACGTTCCAGAGACTGGGACTATCCCCTCCTAGCGGACCCTACAAAGCAGGTTATATCAGCTGAAGACGGAGGAGGAAACAGCCCCTAAAGCCCATTCTGACGTACTCAACGATGAATCCAGTCCATCTGAATTAAACCGAACGGTCGCCCTTCTAAAAAAGTTCTCTGCGATGATAAGCCGCGTCCACAGACAGCAAGATTCCGACGTCACTTGATCATGAGATTGACTATCCAAAAAAAATTCGTTGTATCAAATGGAAACTTCAGACATTATAACTCATATCAACCTAACTAAATAATTAATAAATATAAATGCACGAGAAGCCTGAACACAGAACAGCAGTAACGATACAGCACAGTACTCGCCCCCCCTCTCTGCCCCCCCCCCCCCCCGGAACATCATGCTTTGTAAACATTCAAGAGTAGCCTTCCGGTGATACCAGCGTTCTTGGTCGGACGGGACCGAAGTTTACTGAGAAAAACAGAAAACAAAGTTCGTTTCTCTTTAGAAGCAATTTTGAATTCCGTCGTGGATCATTTGCTACCGAGAAATTCAAAACATCTTACCAAATGGTCGCACGAGTTCCATAAAAAAGTTTCCTAACATACAAACTGTAAATTTTACTTTCATTGCTACATGGCTACATACACACAGCTTGCATTGTTAGGTTAGCCCGCATCTCAAAATGTAGGCTTTTTACGTCGTGTGAACTGCGACGCCATCAGAGAAGATGGTTCTTCGGTCAAAATTCGAACCGGGTACCAAGTAAAAATGATACTCATTATCCAATCTGATATCTGCATTGATACAATCACAGAAGTTGAAACAATAACACACCAAAATTTGATCTGAAAAATTCAAATCCGACAGAATGTAGAGTAGTCGGAATGAAATCACGCGTTCCACGGCCGGGGAACGTAGATGGCAAGGAAAGCTTAGTTTATTTGTGAGGTCAAATAGAATCAGTCGAGGTGATTCCATTTTTGAATCTCAGCTGGAACAAATGATGCAATTTAAGATCCCTTTATATTCAATGCACACGAAATATACAAGATTCTGCTTGGTCTTTGTAATATTTGTGTGGACGCTGAGCATCGCGACGCTTATAATCGTCACGCAGCCAGGGAACGCCGTATTTGTGGAATTTGAACCTCAGGGGTCATCTGCAAAAACGCCGCTACGCTGAGAAATCGACGCCTGGCATATCGTATCAACGTCGGGAAATGACGTCGAGGAGACTAGATGAACATCGACGCGAACGTGAAAGATAAGCGCTGATCGTCGCGGCGTGGAGCACGTTTCAGCTCAGTTGTGGGAAGGGACCTGAGTAGAAACGAAATGGTGCAGGATAAATCTTGCTAAGGAAATTACAAAGGTCTGATGAGTGCCCCGAGAATCGTAAGCAACTAGACAGAAAATATCCGGAAAGTAATTCGAGTAACAAATAGTTGACAATCTTTCTCGGTAGAAATTACTTTTCTCTAGTAAGGCGAAGCACTGTGTATTCAAGAAAGGCGAATTGCTGTCTTCTGAGAGCCGAGTGCTGAGGAAGACGTAGCTGGAGGCTGCTGAAAACTGCATGTTAACAAGCTTCAGAATTCATGATCTTCACATAACAGTTTTAGGGGCAAATAAATAAAGTAGGGTTTGATGGACGGGCATGTAGCACGAATGGTAAAATATAATAAATCCATACAACATTCTGATCAAGAAGTTTGGAGTGAATAAATCACCCGAAAAAATGTAGGCTACAAGAAAAATACAGTATTCAAATAGATCTTGCAGTAAGGGAATATGAGGTAGGCCTGTAACATGCCGGTTGATCCGGACCTACCGCTAAAGTATCGTACTCGGACATAAGGCAGGGATCTCTGCGAAACTGTGGTCACATTTTCTGAGGCCACTCTGTTCGAACCAAACACGTCCTAAGAATAAGCTGTGTACACAGAGCTGTCTAAACACGCAGAGGAAGACCAGTTCTTCTAGCTGATGTGTAAGGCATTCTATCGTTTGAACGGAGCGATAAATAATATGAATGTTTTAAAACCGAAAAAGCTATTCAGGAAGGAAGGCGATTTGCAGGAGAGATTTCACACTCTTACAGATCGTGATCTGCTCTTACTCTGTGTGTCTAAGAAGAGAAAATACCTGTCTCTTACGCCCTTCTAGGCATGCTTCTTTCAAGTCAATGTTGCGTTAATGATTGAATTGTCTCTTCCATCAGGTCATGAAACCATCACTTTGAACGTCATGTCACTCGTGCGTACTACACGCCCAGCTCATCTCATCCTCAACTTCATGGAATTTGGAAGGCATACTTAAAAGCTAACTTGTGCAGTGAATGAACTCATATACGTCCCAATGACAACTTACTTGTAATGACATTATCGTTATGACTAATGACTTTAAGTGTCGTAATATTTATACTTCAACATTTCATCGGTAGGTAGCAGGAAGTTGCACTCCTGATGCTAATCTATGCTTCGTATTTGCGATGCTGAACCTCTAGAATATTCTAGCATAACGTTAGTTTATGCATAACTTTCATATCGTAGATCGGCCCTGCGCTTCCAAGCCACGAGTCTAGTCACGGGACGCAGTGATTTACATGAGGACATTTGTCGACGTAGCCTGCAGAGGAGAGCCCTCGCATGTCGGGGATGCAAGAAGGAGGAGGTTCCTCGCTTCACTGACCACCTTCCACGTGTATGGTCACGTGATGTGGATGAACGAGGCTAAAACTTACTTATTTCAACCTGCATCGTATTAAGGGACAGATAAAGGAAGTCACTGCCGTCTATTCACAAAATAGACTAAGTCAGATTAGGCGGAAATATTCTCCCAGGCCGAGTTTATGACGCAGATCCAGCTGTTCCAAGTGAGGGTTTTCGTGGTTGACCTCAGTTTCTC
Organism: Zootermopsis nevadensis; assembly: GCF_000696155.1. Next base: position 34,490 of record NW_019059783.1, on the reverse strand, counting down.
CATCAGAGTGGGTACCTCGAAATGAAGCAGGGTCGGTTAGTTTGTCACTTTTCCAGGTTTATCCTTTTGTCTCAATAAACACTAAATAACTCACACAGTTGATACAGCGTATGCACCAAAAGTACGAAAATAAGTAAAAGAAAACATACACGCAAGATGGAGCTGAGTAATTTGGTTGACACGATTTGCAATTATC
>NW_019059783.1:22792-34282 GCF_000696155.1 Zootermopsis nevadensis | reverse complement strand
CACTGTTTCCACAGCAACGTCACTCACGGGACGAGAAAATGAACAGCGACTGTGCAGGGACTAGACAGGCGTCTAATCCTAGCAGCAGCGTGGCTTCTTCATATACGCAAAAATACTGAACGTTGTGGGGTGCACAGTCTAGTCTGCAAACTGCGGTCCATTGTTTGAAGTCGAACACAAAGAAATACGCTGCGTAGGTCATGGCCTGACGCCGTATTCAAGTTATCAGAATGTGCTGCAGTTGTTGTCAAGGTGAGGTGACTCATTAACTCTTCCCCTCATTGTTACAGCAATATCCGCATTCCTGACGTTCAAATAACTCACTAGATCTGCGTTGCAATTCCTATTATATGAGCGATTCAATTCAATCAAATATTTTATGAACATCGGACAACATTAAAATTTCTAAGCTGGACAGGTTTTCAATTGAAGTTTTTCAGCGCTTAAGGGCGTCCTTCTGCTATAAGTTCATCGACGTTTCAGAGTTCCTTGCTACCTCCATCATCAGGGCGATGATTAATCGGTTTGAGGTATAGGCAACTGCAAGTCATGGCTAAGCCTCAAACCGATTCCACGGGCACGGCTTACCCATCGCCCTGATGATGGTGACAGCAAGGACCTCTGAAACGTCGGTAATCTTCTACACGGCGCTACAACCCAGAAGACAGACATCTTCGGACTCACCGCCGAGAAAACAAAAAATCGTACTTAATAAATTTCCTCTGCAATTTCTCACTTTCTTCCCAGTTTCTTCACCGCCACTTAAAACTGTCTGCAATTTTACATCTCTGGCCGTCAAACTTTCAACACACGGTAAATTCAGTTTTGAGTAAGTGAAGAAACATCGGCGTAGAAGAAAAAAAACATGGAAACTGCGCGTTACTTATTTCGCCAGGATCTTTCCGGGCTCGTCAACACTTCCGTCATTCCTTAAGTCGATGGCTTGCAGTACCACAGAGAAAAATATCGTAAATTCCGTGAACACGCGTCTTACAGCAGACTCTTTGGTCACTTCGTTATAAAGTTTTTACCTGCTTGTACGGGAGATTCAAATTCAACTGCTCATTATTCAAAATGCAGAAATATCTCTTGTTCCTTGAAGACCGTAAGATACTGAATAAGAAAACAAGAAAGCTTGAATGCACTTATAAAAATAAGTTACTGGGTGCACGAAACTTTGAGCTCCATTATGTAAACTGCGGCTTGTTGGAAGTGGGTCCTATGGTGCAGACTGTAAAATTATTCGCATTTATTTCTTACGATGCAGTCTGCAAAGCAAAGCAATGAAAATAAAATAAATCAATTACAAAAACAAAGGTTCGAGTGAAGTCACAGAAGGCGCCAGAATGTTGTTGATAAACCAGGATAACAGAGTGGTAATTTTAAATTACTTATTGCCTGTGCCTACATTTTATGTGGATTTAGGAAAACCTAGATGACTACAAGGACATTAATAGGACTCGCTAAAATCCTACAGAGGACATTAACATTTCAGCGAAAGCGAGCCCAGGTCGCCACGGTTTGACGAAAAATGTTCAGAATTATTGGACAGAAGAAACAACCAATAAAAATGCATAATATATGGGTTGGCCGCACCACACTGTAATAAGTTTTGCAACTGGTCACAATTCATATTTAATGCATTCTGTTTCTATGATTAATAGATTATCATCACAGACTCAACATTTTCTTTTAAGAAATGGCTCATGATATTTTGCTTCCAGTGTGTATTCTTTGCACAGGGCAAAAGAACAGACAGCCAGGCATGCCAACTGTCGCTTTCTAAACTCGTAAACGTCATATTAGATTTAGATGAAATTGTGTACGCTCTAAAATTTAGTTCTAAACTACAACTGTCCTCTGTCTTGTTAAAATCCTTCGAAATTATTCGACAAATACTTTAAAACACCCGTAAAAAATAATTTGTTTTTAAGAGAACAGAAACAGATTAAATGATAGTAATTCTACCACTGATTACAGCGCGTAGAACGCTAAAGTGGGTTTGTTAAAGTGTTTAGTTTTACTGCACTAGAATAGTTTTTTAGAGATCACATTAACATCCGGGCACTGTATTTTACGGAACACAAAATTTTCTTTAAATCTGACAGAAGTTTCAGGACTTGAAAGAGCGAGACGCGTCTTTTCAGACGTTAATTTTCTCTCGAACGGCAACCAGCACGCTGGAAATGAAACCGACGAGTAGCAAAACGACGCGGGATGACGGAATTCCAAAGAGATTTTTGAATATGGAACGGAAAGGAAACTCCCAGTAGGGAGATCGTGATAAAGATGGCAGCAACAGGTCAGGAGAAGGGAGGAAGTGCAGAGAAACTGAGGAGGTGAAGGAGAAGCCGCGGAAAGACAAAAGACCGAGAGGCTTGGTTATCAGACGACCCACTTAAGAGCGAAGACGTCTTAGGACAAAGCGGTAATCAAGGGTACAGTTTGTTCAGTCGTGTTATTTCTAGTTCCTTGTCCCATTACAACAAAGATTCAGATTCGATAGAAATGGAGAAAGTTAGGTGAATGAAGACTGAGAAGAAGGCGAGTAAAAATTTGGGTGGAAGAATAAGGCGGAGAAAATGATGTTAGGTTCGTTTATTTTGGCGTCGGACACTAAAAAGTAGGCAAGTTGAAAAATAAATAAATAATTTTATATTTACGACGTATAAATTACATGCAAACTGAGCATGGCAGCCTGATGGGCCTCCAGCCCCACGGGGTCCCACCCACGAACTGCAGCTTGAGTCAGCAGCTTCGTCCTTGATCTGCATACAATCGGACAGTGAATCTACTGAGACCGTGTGGGTGTACAGGTATCACGTAGTTTTAAAATATACAAATATCCGTCAGTCTGCACCACACTGCAACGGAAAATTCTGTTCCTGTTATGTTTATTTCGGTCTTTTTTGATAATTATATTCAAAGATGCCTGTGACGTAACGTCCAATTGTACTGCAGAAACTCCGAAAGGTTTATCACTCATTTTCATTTCGTAGTCGAAGAGTTCAACAGCAGAAACTACACGGAACTGTTAACATTGTTTGTATGGAAACTACTTTCTTACCACATTATAGTTCTTACATGTTTTATTATTCGTTTATTTAATTACGGTTTTCAATCGCTCAAAAGTCAAATATCGTTTGTCTCCACTCGACTCGACGCTATATTCCATCAATGCAAGTGAGATTTTCCACTTATCTCTTTCTTGCAGATAATATTAATATGTTACATCTACAAAAACCGTCTTTGAAACGTTCCCATCTGCACAAGCTATTGTCAGTTCACACAACATCGACGCTTCCTAAACGCCAGTGTAAACACCTCACAAAATGACGGCTGGCATCACAAAGCAGGTGCCTAGTTTAAAATCGTTGAACGTAACGTTTGGGGAAGTCCTAAAATACGTCAAGAAACAGCCGAATTCCTGTTCACTCACGCAAATGATGAAGAATGAGGTTACGTGGGAGGTGAGACCCAGAGGCTCGCCGTTCGCACTTAATTAAAGTGATCGGACACGGGTCTCACGAGGCGAGAGCCACAATTAGACCATCGCCCGAGGAACTGCAGCTGATCCGTCCTCAGGAACTCTGCCAAAACTTTAGGAGCGCGGACGCCGTTCGCGGCGCTGCAAGGATTCAATAACAGGCGGTACCTGCCTTCAGTACCAGAGGAAAACCACGAGAACTTCACTATAAATGCTTCTGCCGACAGGAAGAGGGGAGTGAACGACGACAGAACACTGTCCCATGCTATTATAATTGTCGCTGCCTAGGAAATTTTCAGCGGAAACTCACAAAGGGAAAACCTGCATCTATTATTTTTAACGCAGTACAATCTAAAAACAACATGGCGTGAGTAGGGGCGACACTCTGATGTAATTTAAACTTCGTTTCAGTGGCTGGTGTGTTGCTCAGAATATCCACAGGCATTTATACGTTCCCGTCCCGCGCCGTAGCCGTGCGGTCTGAGGCATCGTGTTTCGGACCGGCGATACGGAACGCGCGCTGGTTCGAGTCTCAGGGAAAGAAATTTCCTATGAGATTTATCGACCAGTGTATGGGACCGGTGCCAACCCAGCATCGTGAGGAAATTGGGCAGCTACAATGAGTAGCGTAATCCGGTCATGAAAACTAGCAATGGCTGGGGGTTCGTCGTGCTGACCACACGTCACCCTATATCTGGCTGGATGATCGTTCACCTCTGCTTAGGCATGTGAACGTGAGGCCAGCAGTCAAGCTAGTCGGCTTTGGCTCTCAGAGGGCTCTTACGCCACGGATTATTATTTACACGTTTCCCGATTCACGATTAGGTTAGGTAAGCACGAGTGAGCCACTGCGACTGGCAAGCCATAATGCATACGCTTGTAATAATCACTCTGTGTACAATTGACACTCCGTAAAGGCGTATAGGGGATGTGGAGGCAAGGCAAATCACTGATCAACTCTTGGCCTTATACAGTGATACTTCTGCAGACTCAACACAACGTTGAACCAGTCGTGTATTTATTTACACGGGTCAGCATCGACACAAATTCCGCGTGAAATGGAACGCCACTGCGGATTGCAAGTGTTACATGTGGGAAAGAAAAGCAAACAATCCAAGTTGCAAAAAATGTTATTTCCGATTCGAATTCTTCTACAGAAACACAGTTATTTAATCCCCAGATCGCATAACCCGCTGAAGTGAAAGGAACGTTAAGAAAAGTGGCGTGAAACTTTCGGATCGCTTCTCAACTTATCGCTACTTACTTGAAAATGCTTATTTATGAACTTCTTTCTTCTGGTATCTCAAGTACATATAGGGAGACAATATTATTCCTCGCCAAAGTGTTTTAAGATCTTCAGTAGAAGAAATCGGTGTTGTTTCTTTGTATCAGATTTATTGGCCAACTTACAAACTGAGCCATCCCGAAAACGACACTTTCTGTGTCGTGTCATTTAGCACATTATAAGATTAAAGGCACGTCGAAACGCTGACTTACCACGAACTTCCGCCCTGTACGAAGATCTGCCGAAAGAAGTACGCCTATGACAACCATTTCTCGACAAGAAAGAAAGCATAAATTTTAAGTTGTGTGGCATTCACGTTTTAAAAATGGCCGAACCTCTGTCGATGATGACGAGCGTTCTGGACGACCATCTTCGAGCACAACGCCCGAAACTGTTACGAAGATCGACGTCGTACCATCAACGATTTGTGCGACATTGTTGGGATAGGCTATGGGACCTGTTAGCTGATTCTAAAGGAAGAACTCCACATGCGACGCATCCTGTCAGAGGACTAGAAGCAGAATCGACTTCTCGTTTGTCAGGAGCTTAAAGATCTTGCAAGAACCGACCCCAACTTCCTTTTTAAGCTCCGTGTGACTTCTTCCTCTTCCCAAAGATGAAAATTTAGCTAAAGGGAAGGAGATTTGAGACGATAGAAGAGATTCAGGCAGAATCGCAGATGGTGCTTGACAGGCTGACAAAGAAAGATTTCCAGGGATGCTTCCAGGCTTGGCAGCGGCGCTGGGATCGTTGTGTTCACTCCCAGGGGAACTACTTCGAGGGTGATGGATGAATTTAATACCTGAGATAAGTGTACGGGTTTTTATACGCGCAGTCTTGAAACCTTTCGATCGCACCTCGTAGTCTTCTGAACAAAAGAGACGCAAATTATTTTAACATTGACCTGGATTTTAAAGAAGCAACATTCTAGTACGGAACCACGTAAATAAAATTAGTAAACGCAGGGTTGAAGTCAAACAACATAAAATTTCTACTTATTTGAGTCCAATACGATGCTGTTCGTTATAACTCACTGCTTAAGCAGTCGTGACAGCAGGCATAAAGTGGCCATGTAGCACGGACGCCGTAAAAGGCAGTGGTTGGCACCTAAGAGTACAGAGCCGAACTATTTGACCGCATTTATGCATTTTAGCACAGACTAAAAGGTTCGCAAATATTCGCCAATTCTTGGGATATTGTGCAATAGTTTGGGCACGCATTAGCATTTCGTTACCGTTAGAAATGTCCCACTTGGATCACCGAGGAGATGGAAGGATAATACTAGACGTATCTTAAGGAGGATGTTTGTGAGGACGGCAAAACTAACTGAGGATCGCATCTAATGGTGACCTCTGGTATTAGCAATGCAGAACAATTCAGTTGTGTAAGTTTTATTTCTAGTTAGTATCCTACGTATTTATTTTCACACGACAGAACCTATACATAAACCATTGATGTGTTTTATAGAGCAGCATTAAATAGCACGCAGTCATGGAGGGTCATTATTGGAACAAATTCAAATATTTATTATACTTCGTTGTTTTGCGCAATTACTAATGAAACTGCTATCCAGGGACTTAAATGCTCCTCTTGTCTGCGTTCTTGAGTTCCTTTTCAAAGACTTGAGACACATCGAACACGTGACCTTTTAGCGCGTCTCTAGACAATTACCAGATCAGGGAAAAGTTGTGTTGTTCAGAAGTATAAATTGAACGTACTATTGTTTTAATTTGGTGTGATTAGTGATCTTTATCTCTGAGGAAATGACACTATTTCAGGTGTCAGATTCCAGTTTCCACCGCCACGTGACAATGTTTAGGCAAAATTGGTACTTCAACCCTGACGATGTCCCCCAGATGCATAATTCACAATCAAAACCCAATTTCATGCCATACACGATAACATACGCAGCTGAAGATAGTTTGTTAAACCAAGCGACGAGCTAAACCGGAAGGTACGTGACAAGGTGTGTTCTTAAAACAATTAACTCCTTCTACATTATCCATCGTCTTTTTTTGTTGTTAAAATAACGACGTTTCGGGGACAGATTCTAATCTAATGGTTTTTAACAAAAGTCAAGATGATGGATAAAATCCAGGAAGTCAATCTTTTTAAGCAACGAACTGATTTAAACGAAACTTTCTTGAAAGGCGGCAGACCTCCTGCGTTGTATAAATTCATGCTTAGTGGAGTTTTCAACTTAGAAGTGGCTGAAAAATTGTCTTACAAGAGATATCGTTACGCGGTCTTTTTATAATGTTCCAAGATTTGGCTGGTCAGCTCTGTTTTCAAAGGACAGACAAGAGAAAACTTCTTATTTTCTCGTTACTTTGTAAGGATGGCGTTCATGGAACAGCGAATATGGAACGTAATGACGATGCCCTCTTTCCACGGCAGAGTGCTCAAGTCATTATGAAGACAAGTTCTATGACAGCGAGCGGACGCCAAGAACCATACAGGTCTTGAAATTCTTTTCAAGTGCACGTTGCTACAGCGTGTCCTTGACCTAGAAGTGATGCCTCAAAACGCCCAGTGACCTTAATTATTGTACTTCCGATGTCACGAAACGAACTAGAAGGGCTTCAAACAGCGTGTTATGTTTCTGTATGAAGCTGTTGGTTCTCAGAGTATTTTTGTGTGTGGGACGTTAAGTTTAGTATCAAACTTGCTGTGCGCATTACAGTAACAATCTCTTTTTAACGTCCGCGTCAATTATTTCATAAAACGAAGAGAAAATGGATGTGAAAGCTTCGCTGGTATCCACTTTAAACTAACTTAACTTCGTATTCTGAATTTATTAAAATTCCTGTTTTAGTAACACTTGCATCCAACGCACTATGCTCATTAAAACTATATTTCAACACCGAAGATGAGTGTCACCTGGTATTCTGGGTGGTTGTGCGGTGTAGTCACATAAATTTTCGGCGTTTTGGAAACTTACACAATGGTAACTCGTACGTTTACTGGACATAATTTTGTGAGGCGGAACAGAAAATTGAGATATTAAAAATAACGATGCCCGTAAGTGGTGTTATGCTAGTAAAATGCATCGTGACAGAATACGAACATTTTACAATACAAAATTTCGGCCTACGGGAAGATGAAACGCCGGATGACAGGTGTGATCAGAAACTCCCGAACGAGCTGTGCAGATCTCCAACTACAATTACTAAACAACACTAAATACATTTAAAATGTTGCGAAGATATTAATATCTTTCCAGCAACATTTCTTAAATGCCACAAAAAATCCTTCTAAAATTACCCTGTTTCCATATTTTTATAAGTGCTGGACGCCTCACTACAATGACATTATCCATCCAGCAGGTTACGTAAGTGGTAATACGTGTGACTCGTATGCGGAAAATCTAGGATTAAGATCTCAATTACGTCAACGGTTATCTTGAAATGTTTTAGAATTTTTGTCAATCAAACCTCGAGAAGAACAGCTTCAGATATATTATATTCACAGTTATTTCAATTCTTCCGAATGCGCACCTATTACCAGTTCCAATTCAAAACACCTACGCAGTTGATGCAGCATACTTAAATAACTGACGAATGCGTGTGTTTTTCCACAGCCTCTCTGAAACGGTTCGTGAATAACAGGCGGCTCTGTTGATTTCTTCCAGAGCGCAAGACAACCCGAAGCTCCACCCCTTTTGTAAAACAAGACGACCTGGACACAGGCCTACTACTTCAGTGGCAAAACCTGTAAACATTTTTAAGTAAAGATAAACATTAACGCAAAGCGGACCGTCAGGGCGTCTTCCTGCCTTCATAAAGTAACTTGCTAATGACATCAATGTTGAAACTTTATTAAGAGACGCAACCTATTTTCATGGCTGGAGGTCGCCCACTCATTTGAGCTGTTAGTTATTTTGTCAACTGCGAAATGTCATCGTACGAAAGTAAAAGTATTTTAGCACTGACGGTCCAGTTGCATCCCGAAACCAATCCCAGGAGAAGTCACACCGAAAGTTATGTCTCCCGCTAGGTTGTGCAGAGACACGAAAATTGTAGGTCGATGTGGACCAACCCTGAGCTAACCTTCCATAAATGTAAACAATGCCCGGGGCAGTTAGCCCACCCGCAGCGCAGCATCTACGCTAAAGTTTTTAATTGAGACGCCTCTGTATCTTTGTATCATAAAAATATTCGAGACTACTGTTCTGAAAACGTAAATAAGTTTTCTTGCAGTCGCCAACAGTGAAGGACGGACTAGCCTTGCGTTCCTCAGCAGCGCAAGGCCGACCGAGGTCCAGGCAGAGTTCAGAAGGAAAGCGGCGAATCTCTCCAAGTCCCAGAGGCACTTCTCGCTCTGCGACAGGAAATCCGTCTACACATTTTATGACCAGAGGCGGCCGCTTATTTATATTGCGACGTCTTTGGTTAACAGCGTTAACAAGCCAGTGACAGTGCTTCGAGGCCACCGCCAATGTCACAAATGTTAATATGAAGAGAAGTCAAAGCTTCCGACCTACCGCGGTTGTCTATGCAGTGTTCCTCAACGTTAAGCGTCCTGTACTTGATTTAAAATATACATAGTCCCAAAAAGATGTATCGGACAACTTAAACCAACACCACTAATTACGAATGAAATACATATTCATCATCATAATTTATTTCTTCGATATGATACATCCTCCCGTCTTGCTTTTAAGTTTGCCTTGTGAACTCATGTATGCATCTCTACTCTCTGACATGCGTAATAAAGGTTGATCTAAAAGTCACGTAACCCACATTAAAATATTTACTGACTCAATACGATTCGATTGCGTTAAGAGACCCAATATCGCTGTGGCTATACAAGAGCCGACTCGGGTCTCGTCATGTTGCAACCTGCTCGCGCCAGTCCGTCAGTTGTCTTGCAACAGCCGAAGTGCACGGATGTCTTTTTCACGAGTGCAAAGAGTGTTCATCGCCGAACATAACTTGGCATCTCTTTCTTACTTAACTTACCAGAAGAGCTTAGGGACACCTTTCCCGAAACTCCTCTGAGAAACAAATCGAAAACATCTCGTCTTGTAAAACAGTAAATGCACGCATCGCTGAACGCGGTTGATATTTTCAACACTCAATATAGCAGTTTTTTTATTTATGATTTCATTGTGATCTGTGTTTTGTCAAACAGAAAGTGTATCAGGAAAGCATTGCCCGACTTTCCGATAAACCTGTACACATCGTCAATTCAAATTTTTAAATTATCATCAGATGCTATCCACCTGTCTACCCTGACATAAAGCGACACAACCCGTCTGTGTGCTATTCAAAGTAGCATTAACGTGTAGTGCTAAAGCGGAACAAGGGTTAGGCTCCTGAAATGACCTTCCATGGAGTAACCCTCCAACTCACTCATCCACATCCGTTTAAACAAAGCACACATGACGTACAGCGGGACAGTTCTAATTTACTCTTACAGTATTTTAAAGTATTACCAGTAAACTTTATATCAAATCAGACCAGGGAAGACGTTTTTTCGGTGTACTAGTAGTGCATCACGTGACTTCGGAGTTCGCGTACGTCACAGGGACTTATTCGACTCTCGCGTACAGTACGCGCCATTTCACAAATTGCCAAAGAGTAATTAACTGGCCCCGCAAGTACGTTTCCTCAACAGCAGAATCAGGAGTGGTTCAATTTCCCTACCTCGTGATGAAATGCACTTTTATCGACGGGTCTCACCGTAGGATGAGGAAAGTTGCGTCGTCTAAAGTAACTTCAGCTCCGGGGATCATGTGAACAAGAGCTGCCTGCAGCCAATACCAGAAGCTTATTTCTCTGCGAGTGACACAGCAAACGCCCAGCAAGAAGTCTAACTTTACGGGGAATTACACAAGTTCAGGAAATGATACGTTACGTATGATAATGAACTGCATCAGTTTCTGAGAATAAGGAACACATCAAAATAGCATAGAATGCTGAGAACACCAAAGAGTGGAAGAAGGAGACACTGCGAGAAACAACGCAAAACAATCTGCAGAAATTTTGTGATAACATGAGAATAATTAAATATTGTGTAAAATGTTGCCGGTATTAAAGGGGAGAAGACTTTATCTATGGAGATATTAAATCTGAATAAACAAAATGTAGCAAGAAGTAACCATAATGGACGCCAGATTTATTCTCCGAGACAACCTCATCAAAATCTCGACGGACATCACCCGGAAGTACCGACCTGAGCAACTGTGACGTAACGAAAAGAATATCCTTAAGCAAACCTCAGTAAGACGTGTAATTTCGTTCGCGATGCTTTAAAAGCGACTCAAAATATTTAACGTCGCTCTTGAGCAAGAAGCCCTACAACATAGTATTCTGCAGGTCCTGGGTTCATATTTGTGTCCGGAGAGGGGCTAACTTTGACTGAGATTATTCGCGAATTTTCTTGGTCCACGCCCGCAAAATATGGAACGGTATATTAAACTCTGTCAAGACCGCTTTGTTCCAAATTAGTTTTAATTCGTGGCTCACGCAGTCAACCTACCATTTGACGCCGAAAAAAAAACTCCTTGAATAAAAAATAAGGAACGAAAGTTACACGACTCTTCCACTTTGTCTCGTGCTGTGTGCAATAAATACCTGCGTCTTGGACACGCAGCCTCATCACTCACCAAGCATGCGGATGACGTAGTTCTGCGGGGAGCTGCCTTTGCCGGCAAAGGCACAGTCATTGCCCTTGTCGGTGCTGCTGCTTCCGACGGACGCCCTCTTGGCGGCGG
>NW_019059783.1:0-22781 GCF_000696155.1 Zootermopsis nevadensis | reverse complement strand
TTCAGGCCGATGAGGGCGTAGAGGACGGTGATGAGCGTCATCGGGGCGACGAAGAACACCAGGGTAGAGATCTCGAACGCGTGCTGAACCAACTCCGAGGTGACGGTACACAGGGCCACCTCGGTTCCGTCTTCGGCCTTGCGCTGCAGGACGCCGAACTGGATGGCCTGTGGCACAGCGAGGCCGAGGGCCACCAGCCAGATGAGCACCACCAAGCGTACCGCTCGTGACAGCTGAAGCACGAAGCAAGCAGTCTGACGCCGGAGCTACGTTCGGTTGCAATCGCGTGCAAGTAAAATTGACATTTACTTATTCTAGTCCTGACATGAATTCTTTGAAGTTCGTAGATCTGCCTTCTTCTTACAAGTCCTTGCCGCCCCCACCATGAGGGCGATGATACAGGCAGCAAGGACCTCAGAAACGTCGGTAAACTTCTACCAGACTAAACGGCACAACAACCCAGAAGACAGTCAACTTCATGGGACTTACTTGTAATTGTATCAATAAACTCGATGATTGCCGATTATTCTTGGCGAGATAAATCGTTTAGACGTAAGTAGAATACGGTCTAGTGGAGGGCTTTTGTGAACACTGTAATGAAACCTCTGATTCCATAAAAGGTGCAGAATTTATTGACTAATCGTGCCTCTATTTCGCGATAAGGAGGGCCATGTTGGACTTCGAATGCAGTAAGAGGCAGACTAATCCTTGTGTATTTTCGAAACCGAGTTTTCTTTTTAATTCGAAACAAATGTTCTAGAGAAGCCGTCACTTTCATTCGTCATGTCATCCAAGGTCATCTTTATTACTGTAAACATACGACGTAAAAATATAAAACTACAGGTTCAAGGTCACTTTTTCTTTTCTCTCTTGTATTATTGCCAACTTATCACATATTTGGTCATTGCTACAGACAAGATGACATACAATAAGACAAACTTTTTTCTTAATTTACAAAGTAACGCAAGTGTAAATATTTACTCCTAAAGCAACAAAGTCATAACCTTTAAGATCGAATATTGTGACTGGCGAAAGAACACGCAAGCTACTTTAATTGACTTAAGTGTAACGACAATATGTCCACACATAAATGCCAATTAGATAAATTGTGGGCTCTAGTGCCGAGACACAAGTGGTAACAGTGATGAGATGTGGGGGGCTCAGTCTCAAGAAGATCGATCGATCGAACAGAAGCAACACGCACTTCGCACAGTGCTTATTGAAGGAGGAAACTCGCGGATGAAAATTCTGCACTATAATTTCATCTTAAGCCTTTGTAACTTCGTTTTGTGCACGGACGAACGGTCGGAATGTGATCTGAAACGATGTGGAAGGCAGAATTCGTGGCTTATTTTTAAGAATTATCATAGAAGGCACTGAATAAAACCACGAAAACACAATTCATAATATTGGGTACGTGAGAACCTCCCGGATACAAAAAAGGAATTCGACCCTGACAGACGTGTTGGGATTTGTCTCTTCCTATCACCACATCCCAAACTGTTCTGATGCCCACCGACCAGACAACGCAATTGGTACCGGGAGTTGTCTCTTCGGGGTGATGTGATGTGCACCTTTAGAAGAACCGAAACCCGACATTCCATTTTGTATTTACCTGTTACGAAATATTTAAGGAACTAAGATGCTGTAAAATATCAGGAGTACGTATTACACGTCGCTAGAAATGTAAGTGAAATATTCTTGCAGACATAAATTACGCCAAGGTATGTGAAGGCTAATCTTACAGGCGTGTTTACAGGTTTCTACTAGAGTCTCCAACCTCATTTCACTTCGTAGCTCGAAGATAGCGGCAAGCAGGTGAACGTATTTTACACAGGATTCGTGCAAAAGAAGTGAAACTTCGTGGTTCAGAGACGATAAACGATTTCTTCGGAAACTGTGCACGCCACTTGCGTCAACTTCAAATAACTCACAACTACAGCTACTAACTCCATAGAACAGAGCTTTTCCTGACAAGCTAATAGTGGCTTGGATGGCCAAGAATATTCCTGCCTTTAATGGAACCGAAATGTTCATTGCCGCATTTACGAGATACAGACACTAGTCGTTGTCATCGTCGCATTTTGTTCTAATCTACCAACTACGCCTAGGTCTACCAATTACCTCTCCTCTTGCGGTTTTCCAAGTAAGATGTTGATTACACCTCTTGTCTCGTGTCCCACCCAACTCATCTGCCTCAATACGATTACCCAAATTATGAAGTTCCTCACCACTGTATTTTTTCTCCAGGCAGACTTTAATGATAACGGAAAACGTATAATGAATAATGTGTTGGGATGAGAAAATACGTGGAGATACTGAGGAAAAAAGATTACAAAATGGATATAACATCACTCACAATTTATCTAATAAAAAGCAAGGTCAGCTGTTTGTAATCTGCTCATTCTTATAACTCAATGATTATGCAACTTTACATTAGACATTGCGCCTACCCACAAAATCAAAGAGACACATTTATTCACGGATCAGAACCACTCACCTTGGAGAATGTGTGTGACTGGAAGGGGTGGCAGATGGCCACGTATCTCTCCACTGTGAACGCCGTTATGGTGAGTACAGTGGCGTTAGCCGACGTTTCGGCAGCAAATCCCTGGAGGACACAGACGGTCTCCCCCAGCATGTCTGGATACCCACGCCACCAAATGTAGTACATCTCCTGAGGAAGACCCGACACCAGGAGAAGCAAGTCTGACACGGCAAGGCTGAACAAGTAGTAGTTGGTGGCTGTGTGCATGTGCCTGTTGCGGGCTATCACCACACACGTACTCACGTTTCCCACCAAACCGGTCAGCAGTATCACCGCGTAAATCACCGTGATTGGGATCAATATATACAGCGGGTCTCGTTTACTCACCACGTCATATCTGGTCAAGTTATCCCGTTCGGTGCCATTGTAAACTCTGGATGAAAACGGCTGAGGTGTGGAATTGAACAGGTCTGCATAGTCATCAAAGGAGTTGTACGTTCCATTGTCAACGGTGTCGATTTCAAACTCACTCATCATCGTGCGTCGGTTCTACTACGCGATCACCAACACTCATCGTCGCCTCCGAAGCGTAACTTATCTTAAACAATGAAGAAAATCTGATAAAACCACTGTTCACCGAATGTAAATATTGCTAACACCAAGAATTGACAAGCGTACAATCAGTAAGAAACCTTCCCTGACCTCGCACAAACACATTTCTTCACTGTTTGTTATAAACTTGACGTTCACAGTTTACATTACACGATAGTATTCAAGGTCGCCCACGTCATTCAATTAATTAATGCAGAAACGCAACACTAGAAGCTTCTTGTGGGCACAATACTGAGGAACACGTACAGCAATGTAACAATGTAAACCGATGGCCAACCGTTTGCTGCAGGTCTCCACGACCTGTCTCTTCCACGGCGCGCGGTGTTGATCTGAAGATGTGAGCGGTAGAGGCAGGACAGCTCAGTCTGTAGCAGTGGGCAAGTCCACGCGATCGCATTGGACGTGCGAGCCAGAAGCTAGCCAAATTGGGCGAATGCTGCTAAGTGACATTCTCAGAACGTAATTCACCTACAAACATCCACTTCCTACGAGACAAATTTTTGATATGCGCATTTCAAAGTTTACGCTCGTGTTTACAAACTCTTCCTTCTTCTTTTTTTTTTTTACATTCAAGAGTTTGTCACTTGGTTTTATAAAAGCATGATACGGTGTCAGGAAAAGTGTTTTGAAGTTTACTTGTTAATTTGCACTTAGATGACAGTAATAAAATATGATGTGCTGTAAAAGCACATCGTAAAAGTGAAACTGCATTACATTTGTCGCGCTTTTCTGTATGAAATATGTTGCAACTTGTGATTCTTTTTAAAAGATGCTATATAAATTTCGGCCGTCCATAATTATAACTCGGCTGATGTTATCTTGCCTTGGGACCACGTTCTTCAGAATCTGCGAAGCTCACGTCACGAATATCGACTCCTCCATTCTGAAACAAAAGTTAAACCAGCTGATGTGCGTTGTTCGATCAAGCGAACTTCAAAAATGCTATTACCATCAAGTGTCAAAACATTCTAACGAGAGGAGACGACAAATTTCTGGGGGCTCGCATATTGGGTCTAAAATGTCAGAGATAAACAATGTTGTTGGGGAGCCTTCATTGAGGGGACACGGTAGGGAGGATATTATTAAAATGAATCACAGAAATTCGAAGGTGCGAATTGCTAGACTGTGGTCGAACTTCGTATTAGCTGTAAATTTAATAATTTATTGATCAGCTGAAGCTAATTATAATCAAGAATCAATTTAATAATACGTTTCGAATACGTATTATCATACTTTTTATAAAATTAACTTGTGAATATTATTAAAAAACATGTGCATTCACTTAATCCTAAAAGACCTGTCTACAAACATCGTTAATTTGTTTGTCTTCAGAGAATTATGACAAGTCAGTCAATTTGAATGTAAATTATTAAAACTTTTGCCTTAAACACACACACACACACTTATTTATGTCGTCATCAACTAACTTCCTCTACCAGACGTTTTCTGAGAAACAGGGTGCTCATGTAAAACAGACGTTTCAGTAAGCACATCAGTTATCATATCCGAAATTTATGTGACAAGTTTCCAGACGCTCAATACAAAGGTCAGCTGAAATCCCTCTTAACAATGTGGAAGATGCAAGCGGGCGGAAGGACATGACTTCGCCTAAAACCTTCTTCACGACGCTAACAGGCGAGGGCGACGACAATCAGAATCGGGTCGCAGTTGTAAATGGAACGTTAAAATATAATAAGCGTTATTATGTACTGATGACGCATATGGACAACATAAAAAGAAAGTTTTGTTGCGAGCCCGAGTAGGAAATAGAAGGACAACGTGATTCATATTAGGGAAATCGATTAAATAAGCCCACGGGTCGCCTCCAATAATGGACTTTCTTATTATCGGCGCTGAATCATTTAATTTATGTTGCAAGACGCAGTTATTACAAAAGCTAAGGAACAAGAAGGAGTCTGCTGCTATTTATCATAACACAGCCTTCTGTACCGGAGACTAGGCCTATTAACTTGTTCGGTCCTGACAGTGAACTGAGAACTTACAGTCGTGGAAAATTTTCCGGCTTTATTTGCACGAGCCTCTGTTGAGTGGTAGGCGAACTAAGTAAGAAAATCAAAAGTTAATATTAACATAAATTAGTGGTACATTTAATGTGTTAAATTAGAATGAGTGGTGAGAACCCCTGATCTAGACGAATCCACTGTGAGGAACTGCTCTCTACTGAAACGACACGAAGGAACACTGAACAAAATTCGGGTATTCTGCGGGAGAGAAAATATCTGGGGGACAAACAACCCATGCAAGCAGGCGGAAGGTAATCGCAGATGTTGTTATTGGAGTTTTGAAAGACGATCAAGTCTCACGATGTCACGCAAAAGCTTGTGACCAGATCCCCTGAGATGTGTCGGCGTGTTGTTGGTAGTCACAGCAGACTGCCTTCAGTCAGCTGCTCTAAACTGATAATGTTTCGTGTCCGATGTGTGCTGTGCGCAGGGTCTGTGATTCGTGTGTGTTATCCAAATGTAGATTATGTCAATGGCTCACAGGAAGAATATCTTTGAGAAGTCGACATTAGTATGGAGGCCTTCAGAAACAAAGCTGCAGACACACCCCACTCCTTCCAGCTCCAGCAATTACACCCTGGATGGATGCCATTGTGTGTTAATGCAGAAAACATAGAAATCCTTTGTTCTATGGTAATGAATTGAAGGTGCTAAAATCTGACTTGGCCTACTTTCAAGAACATTTTAGTCTTCTGCCGCAGTGTATTAAGAAAACCAGAAAATTATCAAAAACAGCAAAACGAATCGACGACATCCAACATATTCGCTGCCGTAAGAATCTGAAATCTCACGGTAATGAATCTTTGGGTTGCATAAAAAATGGGAGCTTTATTGACTAGCTAAACAACTATCAGGTTAACTGTGTTAATTTGAGTTATTAATCACTAGGACACAAGAAACTCGTGGCGACATCGAGAAGTACCACTCACTATTCGACAAGGGAGGGTACGGACGAGACAAATCTCGCTCCTGCATTCCAGCACAGTTTAGCTTGTAATATGTTCTACATTAACTGCAGTAATCGCGAATTTGGAGCAAAGCAGTATTAATTTGTCGGGCTCCGGAATTAATAACTGCACTTGACTGAACAAAACGTTCCCTACTGTGTAACAGAGTTACATACCACTTGGGGCATCGTAATTCTGAGACGGTCATTGTCGTGCGAAGAAATAATTATTAAGGATAAGTAATTAACTGTAAGAGGTGCGTAGTTTTATTAATAGTGACGCTGGCATTTCTTAGGACTTGCAAGTATTCAGGTCATAATTATCAGAAGTATTTATTCTGAGTGACTGAGTACTTCCACGTACCAGGCACCAATGCAATAAAAATTAAAGACTGTCACGTATCAATAACACACTAATTTAGTAAATTAATTATTCGGTTTTTTCCGTCTAATCACAATTATATTTAAAATTTACAAATAAGATAATTAAAATATCATTTTTTGTTCCACATCGAATAATCGATTTACATTTGGAACATTTTTACAACATGTTTCGGTTTCATCGAACCATCTTCAGGTGTAAAATTATATCAATAAACTTAAAACTCAATTACAATTTCTGTTGTGTAGCTTTTTGGTGATGTTCATATCCAGATTATTTTCATATATTGGAGCGAATGTTTGAGTTTTAAGTTTATTGATATAATTTTACACCTGAAGATGGTTCGATGAAACCGAAACATGTTGTAAAAATGTTCCAAATGTAAATCGATTATTCGATGTGGAACAAAAAATGATATTTTAATTATCTTATTTGTAAATTTTAAATATAATTGTGATTAGACGGAAAAAACCGAATAATTAATTTAATATTTGATTCACAATATGACGCAATTATACTACACTAATTTAGTGTAAAACGCACAAGTTTATTCTGCATTAATTTATAATTTTACTACCGATCTTGAATCAGTGCCTCTTAATACGCCATGATGTCAAATGGTCGCCAGTTGGAATCTTGCTACTGACATGCATATTTACATATTTTCTCTTAACTTAATGACCTATGACCGCAATGTCGTGACCGAGCCACCAGTATGATGAGCGTGCCGTACTAAGCATCCTTTGCTTATTAACACAGTACATTCCCAATGCTGCATTATTTACCGCCACGGGGCAAAAGTGCGATGCTTTGTGTCTCCATTCCGTTAACTCGCTGACATGAAACGCGCTGAACGACACCCATTAATGTCAGCAGGCAGAGGATGCGAAATGGAGAGGCCTGTCAGCTGGAACGTTTCTTCTCCGAGAGTAGGCCACTGTTTTTCTAAACCGAAATTTGGCGCTGGGAATTTGAACGAAATGTTGCCGACTGAACGGTTCCAAACGAAGTATATTCAGTGGGGCAATGCGGTGTAACATACATTTCAGCACATGTAACAATTTATAATGTTAATTGCGAGACAGCCCATGAGAACACGCTGAAAGTCGCAAATGAAGTGGGAACATAAGCACAGTTTCGTATTCGAGAGGTCCCAGGTTCGAATCTGGGCTAGGAGACAGCTAGCCTTACGGAGTTTCCTCGCTGTTTTCCTCTGTCACTTCAGGAAAGAGCTGAAGTGGTATCTTAAAAAGCACCATGACAGCTTCATCACACATCCCGTCCAATCAATAAATCGCAAACAGCTTCATATTCGACGGTACATAAACTATTCAGTTGAACAAGAGCCGTCAAATGCGCAAAGGATCAATATATGGCACAGAGGTATGAGCTGCAATATGGGGCATGGTCGTGTGGTCTGCGGTTTTATATATCTGCAGTTTCTGTATGTAAATCTTGGTGATGTAAAAAAATACTACGTGGTCTGAGATTTGAGGATCTCACGGTGGTCACCTAATGTCGCTGTCTTCTGGGTTGTAGCGCCGTGTAGTCTGGCAGACGTTTACCGACGTTTCAGTGCCTACAACATGGTGATGAGTGTAAGAACCCAGAAGGCAGCTATCTTTAACAGACTCCAAATTCTTCAACGAATTTCGATTAAAATGGGTATAGGAGTCTGTAATAAAAGCTTCACTGGAATGCAATTTTGGTCCACATTAACTCAATAACACATAATTTGCAAGGACCTTAAAATAGATTTTATCAATGTTCCAAAATATGGCCTATTGTAAACTAAGTTTATTTATACACAGTAATATACAGATCTCATTTAAGATGCAAAAGAGTTTTGAATGCAGGAAGTTCATAAAACACAAAATGAAACTCTTGACTATTCAGTGCGTTATCTTTAACGTCATCAGATTTCAAGACCATATTTATCTTCAATAAATTTATATTAAGGATATTTTGCTGTGAAAAACTGCAAAACATGTCTTTGCACTGTTCTTCACAACTGACGAACGTGAGATGGAATGTCGCACTAAACTGAAAGCACTTCAAACGAGCGACTTCACTACTCTGTAGCTCTGAAACAGATGCAGAGCGGTGAAATATATACAGAAGTTATTCCTTACCAACACAGTCTAAATGGCGCCACATTGATAAAGTATGGGTCTTTATTCCGATGTTATAAACGTATCTGAAGCAAACAAAAATAAACGAATAACATGTTCATTTAAATATTTATCCCCACTAAACTAGAAAAGTGTAATGTTTTAGCACCGGTCACTTGAAGCACGCGGATAAGAACGTACACGGCGAGATAATTCCCAGAATATACATTACGTGTTGAATTCTATTGAAAACACTGAATTACGCTGTAAGGGTGGACCCTGGGTTGACACGGCTGAAGACTGTACAGATGCGTAGACCTCACCTTACCAGAATCCTTTCCGTGCGTTCGAATAACGCACGAAACTTGAAGGAGCTGAAACAAAATACTGAATAGGCTGTTGGCAACACTGACCCAAAAACATTTCGCAAAGTCACACGAAATACAATAAAATGGCGGGTATATTGTCTTCGAGAAGATGGCGGACATTCTCAGAATATTCTATAAGGGCGTCTGTAAGTTCTTTACAGCTTGAAAAATTAAAAACTATATCGTCTGTCTTTTATAGTGATGACACCATAGCTTACAGATACTGCTGTAATAATGTTGCGTCTTTGGTGAAACATTCTGTACAAGAGTTAAGTCTTCAACAAACATAACATTTATTTTAGCTTTCAAGATGATCGTTCGTGTGCATTTGTTACGATGACTGCTTTATGGAGGGAGAGGTGAATTATTGTGAATTTTGCACAAAATCTGTCGTGTACGTCGTGAAACTTGAGCTAGAACGACGTTGGCGTAGATCTAAGAATAAAGGCAAGTGGCGACGTACAGGAAGATACTTAAGATTTTATAACACACGTCGGAAAACATACGAAATGTAAAGCTGAAACAGAAAAGTGTCCCTTGAAAACCAAGCCCGAACATCGGGGTTAGATGGCTGACAATCTTCGTGAGGATTGCTAA
Organism: Zootermopsis nevadensis; assembly: GCF_000696155.1. Next base: position 13,253 of record NW_019059783.1, on the reverse strand, counting down.
CAATTCAAATTCTAGTCGGGGCATACTCTGCTCTGTAATTGTTACATCCCCCCCCCCCGTCCCTACTTCAAAATGACAAGATGAAAGCGAGAAAGGCGACGGGCCTGTTAGATTGCTGGCGAGAACCTTGTTAATAAGCTTGCAGCGTGTGGCATTGATGATTTGCGAGAATAAAGCGTAATATCGCCCACAAAATTTTTACCAAAATTACAATGTTGAACTTCACATCGCATTTGTCAGGAAACTTACCTGTTACGCTGTCACCCAAAGTAATTTTATCTTAAATTCTGAACAAGTTAAACATCTTCGACGCTCCTCCTACAACAGCTCAGTTGTAAACTGCAAGTACAGAACGAAAATTCATGGGAGGACGTTTCGAGAGTGATACCAGATAAGTTCAAGGCGAACTACGTTGAAATTGCAAGCAATTTACTCTAATCGAGCACTTGGAGAAAATGAAAAACTCTATGAAGAATCCGACCTCAGACATTATCTCCCTTCCTTCGTGAACATTACATCATTACCAGATTGAATTCGCTCGTGAAACAAAGGAACGTGCAGTGTGTCTGAGGTCGAACATTACTGTCGAGTGATCGATCAGCAATCCTACACATTCGAGAGGTCGCAGATTGAAATCTCGTACCGGAAAATGGCTAACCTGGCTCAGGGTTTTCTTAGTTTTTCTCAGTCACTCTAGGCGAATTACGCCGCACAGTGCCTTAAAGTACGCCACGGCCGCTTCCTCTCACATCCTCTCAGTTCATTGCTTATCAACCTTCATAACCTAGCTTTAGTAATTAAAATTATCGCGAAGTGAATCAAGAATACACAGATGTGTATAGATTCAATCCCTCCCTTACCCACGCACTAATTCCCCAGCCCGTTACATCCCCATCTTTATTTCCTCTTCATTTCTGTTCTTATTCCTGTCTTCCGTCTTCCGTCCTTCGTTATTTGCTTTCTTCTGAGTCTCATTTCTAAATTATTATTCAGCTTTGATGTTCCCACAATACAAAGACTACGATTCTAAATATGATCGAATCAGGTCAGCACTTACTTTGAACATAGCCTATTTTTAACATTCCAGAACCTTGATTTTATCGTGATCGTCCGTCTTTCCAACAGACCAAAGTCTCCCTCCCCGTATCCCCACATCCTAATAGAAACAAAGGAGCACGACCACTAAGAGTGGCCTTCCACAAGCAGACTGAAGCACTACTACAAGCTTTTATCGGAAATCAAGGAGCTTAATACAAGCTTCAAGCACCAAACGGAAGCCATCGACACAATGGGACGAGGCGTCTTCCTCTGTTTCCAGCACAGAACACTAGGAGGGAGAGTCGTCAAAGTGGCCTGGTTACCATCTAACGGTAAATGAAACTCGCAGTGTCCCCTCATAAAACAAACAAACTCGACGCAGCACAGTCCTTGTCTAGAAGCTGACAGTCGCGCAGCTAGTGAACAGTTTCTTCCACATTACGTCTAGTCCGCCTCTTCCTTTTACGGTTTCCTTATAAACTTTTTTGCGCATTTCCCACTTCTTCCATAAGTTTCACAGGTCCCGGCCAGCTCACCTTTCAATGACGTCAATAACCTCATCATCCCTGAAGACAACCATCTTCGTACCTCAAATGACACTGATTATATCTGGCGAAGACTTCGAATCACGAAACTTCCCATTATGCAAATGTCGTCCGTCTTCTTGTAACTTTCTCTCTGTCAAGTCAAAATGTTCTTGACTCCCTTCTCCCCTTTAGGCAACTTTCAGTCAGGCCTGGAATTTTCGTATAGAACGAAAGACCAGCAGGCCACACAAAGGAACCATTAAATGACCATCACCTAAAGGACGAGGAGTTATTCAACTTGTCGCCCATTATGGCGGCATCAGTCTCATTCATTGTCGCCCGTAACATTCGACACGTTTGGAATTCCGTCTCTTTGAGATGCAGAGACACGATGAATTAGCTCTGACATCATCTGGCGGCCCAATACGAAATACTCTTGGACGTAAATTCAAACGGGAAATCAATCGAAGTTGATGTCTTTCCAAAGAGTAGCCGAGTTCTGTTTTCTTTCTTTCTTTTTTTTCTTTTTCCCTCGTTCCTGGTGGTCAGACTCCTCGGATGTTTAACGTAATTTTCCGTGGCTGAACTGCAAAGTGGGGAACGCCGAGCAGAATGGCGATGCTTAATGACGACTGAAGACGAGCCGGAAACATGTTTAAAAAAAGTTCTGTGCATCACAAACACCCCAGCACCTCGTTGGCACGAAGCCTGTTTGGCAGGGGGACAGAACACGCGTATCTCAACACTACATTTCATATGGGCCTAATTATGAATCATTTATTACACTTCTTGCTACGTCGATGCCTTGCAGTTTAGATAAATGCTTATTGCCTCCGCCCAGGTTTTGTTAAGTGGTTTCTGCATGTAGTCCCTTGGGCCTATGGCAGGTAAGCCCTGTCGTTGCTTTCATCCTCAGCACCTCTTCTGTTGGCGGGTCTCGATTTCGATGCTCTGTCGAAACCTGTCGTAAATATGTTGAACCAGCGGAGGGGATAATGAAGATCCCACAGCGGCCGCTTGAGGTCCTTCGTCGATTTTCCCCTCGTGTACGCAGGTGGACCTGGAGGCATTCTGTGGGGGTTGTCCTGGTGTTAGGTGCTCCTGAGCCATATCCAGCGTGTCGCCCTCTGAGACCGCTCACTCTGATGATGGCAACTGCAGTATTTCCCGAAACGTTGGATACATTTCGCGGCTGGTCCCCGAAGTTTGTGCCTAAAATATAATCTCCGACTTGGATTTCCGGTTCAGTGTACTTCAAAACGAAACTATCAGTATCATGAAGTGAGAATAATCGTTTCGACGCAAAAATACACACTCATCAATAGCATGTAAGTAGCCCATGTTCGAATTAATATAAAATGTTTACAGTTCATTACCTCATGGTTGCAGTGCAGTGTAGCGTATCTGTTAATGATTACCTTTGTGAACAACTGATTTGTATAAACACAAAAATGAACGCAACAATAAAATGTCCTAGTGGTGCATTTGTGGAACACGCGGTTTACAATTAAAATCCTCTGTCATTCCTGAGGTGTGGGATAGTACCGAGCAGCCAACACTTTGTGTGACACTGCTTACACATCGTGGCTTGCGACCCGGCAGTTCTCCTGACTTCGAGTAACTAAATTTAATCAACAGGCAGACTGGTATGATGTATTTCGACAGTAATTTACATGTCAGGGCTTATTTTCATTTATGAGTTCCTCGCACTGCGTAAATAACAGTTTAGGTGTTGTTAGTCCTATGCATCGGTGTGCATTCGTGTTGGCAGTAATCTCAAGCGAGTCTGATATACGACAGCGTTTACTTTTCGTTTATGCGTCATCTGCTCTGCAGGCAAAGTACGTCATGAAGTCAGGCAAGATAAGTCCGCAAAGAGATCCAGGTATATAAAAATATCAGGACAAATACGTCAAAGTCACTTTCGTTCAGGCAGAAGTGGTAAGTCTGGTAGGTGAGCTGTTCCCAGTCCAAAGAAATGTATAGCACGGACACGGCGCTACAAGAAGAGGATCCAGGGTCTTACATCAGAGCACCCACAGACATGATCCGGAATAATACGATCCTTCTTGAGGCGTCACCGAACGTCGAGGCCGAATGGTTAGCATCCCTGCTTCGTATTCTTAGGTTTCTGGGTTAAAATATTAGCCGGAGACCGGCTAGCCCAACTTTGGGTTGTCGTGACTTTCCTCAGTCTCTGCAGGCAGACACCGGGATCGTAAATGAATTGACCACCGCTTCCTTCCACTTCATCCTCCCTTAACTATCCCATCCTTCGACGCTGCACAACCTCAGTTATTGGTCTCCTCGTTAAATTGACCGCAAACCGCAAACCGGTAACTGAAATGTGATGGCGAGGAACCACTTCTCGTATCAAAATTGTGTCGAAACACACACGAAAAATTGTTTTGGTTGTTCATCCCGTCATATTTAAATGGATGTTTAATCCGTGGCATCACTAATTCCCCGTTCCTGTGGGATTAATTATGATCCCCATCCAATTACGTTTCGGCCAGTCGCTTATAACCAACGCAGTTGATTTGGCTGTAAATCCATTAATCGACTAATTCCGTTTCTCTAATCAAACAAACCCAGTGTACATTTTGTTGACCTTTCCTCCAAAATGGCAGCAGTTAGATCGTATCTTATACAACAAATGATTAATAGGAACAGTCGTCATAAACATTGCTTGTTATAGAACCGTAAAACGTAGAATGCCTTCACTTTTGTTGCATTACATTCTTTACTTCACTCTCATTTGTTTTGTCTGATGTTTAATTCCGTACAGCGTCATGCTACGTGAAATAATCACATAAAATCTCCGGCTGTGTTGTTGCAGACACGGATTACAACAAAATATTTCTTCAGTGTTTACAGAATTGGAATTTTGAAGACATTTGTGAAAATGTCTTAGAAAATTGTGTGGATCTAAGTATCAGACTTATTCTGTTGGGCATAATTAATCTAATATAGATTTATTTGGAAATGAAGCTCAGAACAGGTGACATCGGCTTGTGACTGACTTGCATTCTTCGTTATGAGACACTAAAACCCGACCAGCAATGGGAAAGTCTCGTCGGTCTGTCCGTACGTCCGTTTGGTTCACAAAACTACTTAACGTGTTCCGGGGAAAAATTCCATATCGACAGAGGCCAAATGTTTGGAAAGAACCGGAAGTGAAAAATTTCGTGGTATTCCTCCAGCACAACGCCATAGATAGGGGCTGGTGAAAACGCCAAGGCACTTTGAGAAATTTCAGTGACTCGACCAAGTTTCGAACCCAGTGTCTCTCTTCATTACGCAACGCCAGCTGGACGAGTTTTTGCAAAGTGAATGGACGAACAGCGAGAGGCAGTGAATTCGGTTTCATGCAATTACAGGAACGTATTCCAGAAAATGTCGCGACGTGACTTTGACTGTAGGTTAATGTTGTTTTTTTACGTGTCGTACGGGTGAAATAAATTAGGGTTTTTGTGTTGTAAACACGCGCGAAATCCTTGCTAGCAAAAAGACTCCAATATCCTGATGTCTGGCCAACTAGAAAGTGTGTCGCACGAATTCCTTCGCAAGTCCATTCATTCATTTTTCCACGGGACGCGATTATCAGCACAAAAGTATTTTCCTTTCCCTCATAATAAAAATGTACGTACGATACTTAGCGGAATATAAAACGCGCGCCAAGTATCGTACAAACATTTTTACGATTTTCACTACAACTCTTTTCTCATCGCCTATGATATGTCCGAAGATGGCTTTCTTCTGGGTTGTTGCGCCGTGTAGTCTGGTAGATGTTTACCGACGTTTAAGAGGTCCTTGCTGCCTCCATCATCAGGGCGATAAAGTTTCAGAATGCTTTTCTGGACTCCTTGAACGATGGGTCGGATTCTCGCTAAGGCACATCACAAGAAAAACATTTATGCCTCGAGCAAGATTCAAACCCACGACCGCAGCATCCAAAGGATCAACACCCACGCCTTCGACCACGCGGCAACTGATAGTGGCTTTGAGGAAGACGATTATGAAAGATGTTGGTACGAGTGGCGGAGACTGCAAGGACCTCTGAAACGTCGGTAGATTTCTACCGGACTACACGGCGCTAAAACCTAGAAGACAACCATCTTCGGACTCGCAGCCCTGAGAACCTCAAATCCTGGTAAGGGCGCATAAATGATGCAGTACGATGTGTGATATGAATCCCTGAGCCAAAGAACCTTGCTTCGGTGATCACAGTTACACAGATGGGCCAGCAATTCTTCTTTGGGGTGGTCGGTTAGGAACGTACATACATCAACACCTCTTTCTTTGCCAGAATATTTCTCTGTTACATAAAGAGAGATAAGACTGTTTCTCTCGTACTTCTAAATCATCTTCATTCATAAGACTTGTGGGCAATTACACACATTCCTCATGATAGGGCCTGCGAGCGTGGAAATAAATCGATGTGTTGATAAGTGGCATCAGAACTCTACTATACAAAATGCGTCGCATCAGACCGGCGCCAAACGTCGTTTGATGACCAGACAGCCACTGTATGAATCCACTTAACAGAACACGTGTTCATAAGCACAGCTCCAAGGCAACAGAAGTTCGCGCTGAACAGTTTACCAACGCTTATTCCGAAGTCTGGGTCTACAGATTAAACCGACCAGAATGCAGAGGCGTACAAACGCAAGTCACGGTCGAGTGGTTATCACTCCAGCTGCGTATTTACGCTGTCCCGAATCTCGACCGACGTGGAGGTACAATATCATAACCTAGGCTTCCGTGATTTTCTTCAGTTCACATAAGAAATCACAGAGTGGAAACTTAACCTCTTCAGTTATATCGCTTAGAAGATCTGTCCTGAAAGAACATAGCCGGAAATCTCAACATTTAGAATAAATTATTCGTCCATTTTAACCAGCACATACATTACAGGAGCATATCTAATTCTTCTTCCGTCTCTTCTGCTTCAATAAATATTCCCTTTGGTCTCCTTCGTCCTCATACAAACTCGTGCTTCCATTTTTCTTTCGTCTTCCTGTTTCTCAGAGTGCTTCGGATTTGTAACATAAATAGGAAGAATATTTTCGTCCAATGTTAAAATTCTGTTAGTGTTTTTCTATTTTATACTTCCGTTCATTAATAAAAACGCTTCCGTATTTCTCGTAAAATCCCTGAGGACAAACCGAGCTACCAATCTTACGGGTTTCTCTTGTTCAGTTCCTTTCGCATGACCTAACCTTAGCCCAATTGCATCAGGCCTATGAAGCCAATGGTAGTCACATATGACGCCAGGTGTTCAACAAATCACGCAGGTTTCTTAAATGCTCAATGGAATGCCCCAAGCCTCGTCTATCCTATCACGCTTTAAAAGATAGAATTTTGTAAAAGATAAAACTGACTACAACGTTGGCAGTGGTCCATTTGTAACTTAAAAATACACCAACATTCTATAAACGTTTAACAAATTATGTACGCACGCTAGAAACGATAAGAGTGCAATGTATGAAGGGCTGATTTGAAGCGGAATGGCGTTAGCAACAGAGCTTCGAGACCTCTCCTCCAACTTGTTTTATGAATTCAGATAAACTGACTACTTCGTTCAGATAGAGTATAAATACAACAGCACTTATTAAACCAACTTCCGTCGTACTCAACCACTTCACAACTTCACAACTCTAAAACTAAAGTACACCACCAACCATGAAGCATGTAACGGTGGACCGAACCCGGCAAAACTGCAATACCAGGTCGATCCGCGACCGGAGTGAAGCAAGCTTCTAAACTCCAGTCATTTTACAAAAAGTAGTTTAATATACTGATTCTGCGATGCAGAATGTATCAGATATTAAGCTGATAAGAACAGATACTACACATTGATCTAAGCCCAAAAGGCCGAGAAGCGATACCATTTGTAACATTTCCGGACGTTAAATTCTCTTTCCGACACCGGCCGCCACCGGCCTTTATTCCTCGACGCTAAAATTAAGCATTATACTTCGTCATTTTTTGCTACATTAAAGTGAACCAGATGCAAATCGAAAAAATTGAAGCTTACTGCTCCCTTACGCACATCATTACAATTTAAATAATTATTATTAAACTCTTCATTACTTTAATATTCTTAAATAAATACACTTTAACGCATACTGCCATCTAGTGGTAGGTAACGTAAAGTTGTTGTCCCATAGTGAAAAGACTATAGCTCCCTCTCTTTTTAGCTCCTCAAGCTCCTGAACAGGTTCTCCGAAGAGCCATTAGCATCCAACAAGGATTTGGAAGACCTGAGCGGAATGGATTTCCACGCATTGCTTGAACAAGACAAATGCAGCTGATCACTTCCATGACTCGGCTGGGTGATTCCACAAATGAATGGAGATTCACTACAAACCGCAAGTTTAAGGACCCTTGCTGATGTGAATTTTTCAAAACGTTTATTCCAATTTACATTTTTTGCTGACGCCAAGGCCTGATGATAGAGGCAGTAAGCACCTCTGAAACGTCGGCCAATCTTTACCGGACTACATAACGTACATTCCCAGATGACTGGCATTACAGGAGCCCAACGTAGTGTTCTCGTCCTCAGTAATTTTTACAAGACGAGAGAGAAAATTTATAAGCGCTGTTGGAGTGCAACATTAATAAATAAATCGGAAGCGATGAACAAATATTGTGGCCACATGTGAAAAATAAAAATGGTCCCCAAAATATTTATTCATCTACCAGAAACGTAACCTGAGTAAATTCCAGGTGTTTCTTTATATTTGACCACAATATATAACATACATCTACCAATAAATGTAAGCAGAAATTTTCCAGAAGACAAAGAGAACAGCTCAGACAAAGCGAAAGACTGGAGCCCCCCCCCCCCTTCTGGGGGCTTGGAAAATGAAAGGAGCAAGGGCAGAGGCCTGCTTCATAAGTAAGCATAAATGCCTGTCCGATACAACTTTATATAAAGAATGTCTTCAGACTCCCTCATTGAGTGAACGAAGTAGCAGATTTCACCGATCTTTTTCCTACATTGTGGTGCATGTGGTAAAATCTTGTAGCAAATCTTAAGATTTCTACAGATGGAATCGCTGTTGAATGTTTCACAAATTGATCTTCGTAGTGAGACATACAGTTTAGGCACTTAACCTACTTCGTATGTTCCAGCAACTCTAAAACTTTTGACGGAGATTAAGGTACTGTGCTTATTTCAAAATTAGTTCGTACGTGATAGAAACTATCTTCACATATCCGTTAATGTTTTAAGGAAAACTTAAGGACGTGAGCTTTATCCTTCCGTTTGGAAAATTATGTTTTCTTAAATATTCCGACACGGCAATCGCGAACAAGCTGTGACGTAATATTCTCCAGCAACGCTCACTGTGTAACATTAAATCAGTGAAGACAAAGTTCGGTCGGTATTAGACTGAGCAGTGTCTTTACGTTAAGTACCCACACTGTAACACAATGTAAGTGAAATACAATAACACTGTAACAGTAAAACGCATTTGTGAAACGACAATTCTATTCTGCTACATACCAGAACCATTTTCAAAGAAAATAATTGCAGAATGTGTAAAGTTTCTGTAGTCGATTATTACTAATGATTACATACTCGTAAAGGAAGCTTGCTACCTGAAAAGCGAGTAGTAACTTTGGTAGTTTAAGACGTAAGGTACACACGACTTTAATCGGCCACTCTTCTTCAAATGCCTCCATCCATATACAGAGCTAAACTGCAGGGGCATTAAGCATTCAATTTGGTCACGGCTACTACAGTGACATTCGTACTGCACAGATATCGGAAAACTCATACATGAATAACATAATTTTAATTACGACGGATGGAAAGTTCTCGTATATCAAAACTAAATTATGAATGTCTTCTCAGAGGAGAGACCTTGAAGTCCATAGACGAAATGTACATACACGTTTTAACATCTATCAGAGCTGATTTTAAAAATAAATTATGAACCATAATGTTTAAAAAACTATTTCTGGAGTCGTAACCGACTAGCCAACCAGTCTAATGGGTGCCGAAGAACGCAACACGCTGCTACAACCATCAGCCAGAACGCATCTGCGAAGGAATGTTAATGACTGATTCTGAAGTGGAACTAAACATGAAGGACACGTCAGATGAAACGCAAGTTACAACATGACTTCATCATTTTTGTCACGCGTAATCATATTCCAAACACGTTCAAGACGACTTCCAGGGACAGGTATGTTTATTGCTCAGTTTCGCAGTTAAGAATTAATGTACTAATTACAGTTTATTATATATCCTTCTTAGGATTAGTGTTCTTTTGTCGATGAGTGTGTAATGTTAGTTTAGCAGATCACGTCTACAAACTCCATTTCTATGTCGCCATGTTATATCGCTGACGAAGTGACAGCCTCAAGACAGCGACTGTCACATTAAGAATCTTGCTTGTCGGCAATGGCTGTTTGCTGGTGCACTTTTTACTGTAATTTACGACTACGGGGAATCCAGCGATGCGATATAATGGCGCCAGTTAAAACAAATATGCGAACGAACTGAAACACGGTGCTGCTAGTATTACAAAGTTGACAAAGGTCAGCAAGATGTTCGATCACTGTAACAGCAATAAAAGTTGTTTGAACGTTCATGTCTGAATACGCCCGCACTTGAATGTCGGCTGTTAGTGCTGTTTTAAGTGGCGTGAAGGCACGTCGTGAACAGTTCATCTTTAGTGATAATGCAGACTTAATACTTCTGCAGATTTTGTGCTACTGTGTGACTTCCCAGCATCTAAGAAGAACTAGGGAATGTAAGTTCGTACACGCTAGTAAGAAGATAGTTACTGGCGACTAAAGATTTATTTCTAAATGCTATATACCGCATGCGACTTATCCTTATTTATTTAATAACAGTGTTAACAAATGGCAAAGATCACAAATTGTAAAGCTCGTCATTATGCAGATTTATCCTGTCTCGGGTTACTAACTTTTGGGCCCAAATGCTCTTCCAGAATGGCGACAGCGATTTCACCATCTTACAAACTCCGAGGACGGTCATTAATATCGGGGCGGCGATGGCTTGTAATCGCACGCCGTTGACACAGAAGCCCATTGCCCCTACCGGGATTTAAACCCAACCGTCTAGCCCGGCTTGTCCCCCGGAGCACGGGAAGGTATTTTCACGTCGGACGCACGGAGATGTCAGTCTGCCTCTCCCATAGCGAAGTTAATGGATTCCCGTTCGTTGATAAGGGTATTTGTCTTGATGTCCATGCCGGTATAGACCGTTACCGGTCTGCAAATATTGACTGCAAGCTACGGTGACATCAATCTCCCAAAGTGAAAGAACTCCTTGAGAGCACCTGCCAGAAAAAAAAATCATATCGAGAACGAACTCCGATGTGCTACGAAGCGTCTTCAGGTCCCATTGTCGTTTATTTACTTTTATCAATTGCGGAGGTCATCCAACATTTAATCACATGCATTTGCATAATTATGAATATATAATAGACAGGAATTTAGAAGGAGGAGAAATTGTTTCATCTTAAAGTATGTTTGGCTGACGTCAGCTTGATCTACCTACGTAACGCACGTCCATACCTGGAGCAGGTTTCGAACCCGGTATCGCACGCCCCCAGACGTCCAAAATTCTAAAGCCATGGCATTAGTTATACACTGATTACAAATTCATTATCGTTTCAGTACAGACTTCGCAGAGAATAATAAAAGAACATTCAGTGAGAGAGTTACATACAAGTAGCCCAGTAATTCCTCGGATCAGAGCTCGTCTCGAGGAACTAACAGTCTAGTTCAGATAAGGAGAAGAAGAAAAAGTCATCACTTACTGTCCTCAGGGAGAAATTCGTAGGAGCATAAAGCACTGGACTGAAGACGGAGAAGGCCTGTTCTTGTACCGCAGAGAGAAAAGACTAGAAAAAAGTCGTGCTTTAAATATGAACATAGATAGCACAGAAGTTAAATCATACGGGAGGAAAACGAGGATGAGTTATGTTGGGACCAGCCACCGCTTGTTTAATGCACAAACACCCTGTCTGATATCGGCCTTCTCGTCTGGATATATGGACGAAATCTATCAGCCAGAAGGGCCACTGATTGGAAAAGCAGATGGATGGTCAGTGGCTGGTTATAAATGTTCTGTCACCAGTCTCAGGACGCTATCGCGCGTATAAACAGCAAGCCGTGATCACAACGCTCACAGACAAAGGGGGCGAAATGAACAGGCGCCCTACATCGACGTCGGAAGGACGCTTCATCGCCCGTCGCCGTGGACCTCGGTTCAACGACACGCTCACTACCTTCTGGCGTTCTAAACGTTTTACGGATTCTAGTAACTGAAAGTTTTCAAGGGTCCGATGACATTGCGGAAAGGGAAATGTAAATAAATGTCCACGTATTCCTGAACTTGGCACCGACTTCAAGAAACACGGCCTTTGGTGAGAGGTTGATTGATACTTACGTGGTACGCCAAGGTCCGAGGCTGTGTTCGTAACAGTTTGACACCAGACCCGATATTTAAGCAGATCAGCCTAATCGCTGCAATGTTAGGTTACCCTGTCGCGTGCGTCTCGTCATTACAAGCGGCTACTTTTCTTCAGGCTTTCCCACTAAAATGTATGATTTTCCTCGCCACTCCAATTCTTATCACATGTTTTACCCACCCAAGGCCCCCCTTCCGCACATCAACTTAACCATGCATGTTAGAAGAATACAAAATTACGATTTGTGATCTCACACGTTCAAATGTTTTCAGACACCCCCAGACTTTTTTTTTGGTGACTGAGGAAAATCAAACAGGCAGAATTAGAGTCAGTATTCCTGCATTTTAAGCTTCAGGTTTCCAAGTGCCATTCGAGAACAAACACAGATCCGAGCTACATGCACAGCCCATCGCCGTATTCTAAACTTCACAGTCCTGTCGACAGAGTTTCTTCAGCAGACAATACATTGAAAGACGGAGGCCGTGTTCTTCATACACGTCACCCCGAGAACCTGAAATCCTACTTCAGAAATTAATCATTTTTTGTCAAACTTCAGTAAATTCAGTCTGCGAGGTACACAGTTCACCTGAGAACTAGGCTACAAAATACATCATCCAGAAAACATTACGTTCTAGTCTCATCTGGATATCAATGCGGGATATCCTATGTTCCATCCCGTTCACATCCGACGGGAATTTTGAGCCCTCTTAGTTGTCCCTCGGCTCAAACAGCTCAACATACCACGAGGACGAGTGTCGGATGAGAACGCTGTCCCTTTCCCAAAGGGAATTTGCTTTCCGCATTCAGTCCGCCTACATTTTGCCGAACTTCGGCTACCAATTAAGACAAAGCTTTAGGGAGCTTTAATCTAGAACTACAACACGGTCCTCTTATTCAATTACAAAGGTTTAAACAAACGATCAGCCTATAATCCACTTAAAGAACGTCGATTATTAATAATATTATATTACTGTTGGCTCTTCATAGTTGGCAAACACTTTTAATAACGAATTTAATTATTGTTAATACAGTGATCAAGTTGAAGATGATGAGGTCAGCGGGATATGTAACATGTACGGGAAATGAGACAGAAAAGCGTACAAAAATTTGTCTAAAACCTTTTTTAACCACCGGACTGATTTCTGCTGTACGTTTCCAAACATTATAACATCCCACACGACAGCCATCTTCATATAATAATTAGCCCCATTCGACCCTATATTGTTCCAAT
>NW_019059782.1:523069-546549 GCF_000696155.1 Zootermopsis nevadensis | reverse complement strand
CTTATGCCATACGATTGTAAGGATTCTCAGGAGAACTGAATTATTTACTTTCTTGAATGAGAGTCAATTTAACTGTTGGTTTATATAATGCTTCGAATACACTTCTTTTATTATTGCTGCTGACTCTCTGCAACTCACAGCAGCCATCACAGTGATTGTGCATGGTTTGGAAAGCAGTGCCTCGTAGCCATAAAATATTTTCCCCATACTTCCATTGGAATGTGTTGTTTTCTTCTCTCAGTGTCGTGTTAAGTAGATGAAAATTAAAGTGTTGGAGCTCCTTTTATGATTGTTTCAGTTTTTTATCCATTTGTATCCATTTAAACTTTATATTGTAAAAGAAGTGAGTGTTTCGTTTTTACAGGTGGTGATGCTGGCAGTTTATACCCACATCTATACAACATTCATCCATCTCTTCTCACACAGCTGGGACCTAAACATTCACACCTTGGTGTTCATCTTCAGGATCAGCTTCAAGTAAGAATATAATATGAACCAAAGAACTACATAGAAGCATTAAAAACATTGTATAGTAGCAGATTCCAGATAGTGTTGGACCTAAGGTTTTTTTTTTTATTTTTTTATTTATTTTAGTGCTTTCTGTATTTTGGATCTTTATGCAGAGGAATTTTAATATAAACAGAATAAGTAATAAGAATTATATGTTCGAGTTATACTTTATCTACAATTCACAATTTGTTGTTTTATATTCCTGTTTCACTCTGATAAATCATTGATTTCACACATATTACTTCAAACTTCGTGTGCAAGTCTAAGCACTTGTGTTTCATTGCCGTAATTGAGGTGGAACACTTTTTAATGTAACACAATTCAGAATCTTAAGAAATGAAGTCCTAATCAGTAGTCAAGCAATAGAATACACAAATAAAACAAATAGATTGGTAAATGTCTTTACATTAAATAGAAGTGTCTTTTGGTGTGGCATCCTGTGTGTGTGCATAATGTACATATTACATGATTATATTCAGCATAATTTTGTTGTTGCAATCATTATCATTTCATTTTTTTCTATATGGCAGGGCAGATTGCAGCCATAGAATGAAACAGTGGTGCTAACTGTTTACACCAAAATATTCACACTTTCTTACTGTGACTAAGGAGCTGTTTATACTCTAACTTAACACATTGTGTTTTCCATGTGGTATGTTTAAAACCACAGGGATATAATCCAGGATTCTGGCTTTCTGAAATTGTAGATTTTGTCTTTTCACACACCTGCATCTCTGATCTTTTTCCTCTGTGGGTCTCATATATAAATATTAAGTTTTCTGTTTGGCCCCTCTTCTTGGTTGAAGAAATTGTTCGTATATTTCAAGATACACATTTTATGTTATACTGCCATAGACAGGGAGATGCACAGTGCTGTGTGTTAAATGATGCTGGTATAGTTATTCATGGCAAGTTCCATGAAATTAGATTTGAAAGTTTCTGCATTGTGATAGAATTAGATCCATTATAAACTTTTTTTCTGTTATGAAGGTTCAGAATTGCTGTGAGTCACAAGGATGTTGTGAGTTTGCAATTCTTTTGTTTTTATAAGCTCATGCTGGAAAATGTTATGTTACAGTTGACAACAGGTGCTGATACTAAACCAGCTCATGTACTTTCATCTCAGCTGACAAGTCCTGCAGTGTCAGCTGTAACTGATCTGCTGCCACTAGATGCTCTTCCACCACCATCAAGTCCTCCCAGTGTAACCACGGCTGCAGCTACTTACTCAAACCATCCCAAATCCACTACCAGCTCTGGAACATCACCATCTGCCCTTAAATCACCCACATCTGTGCCACAGCCACATAAACAACCTTCTCCTGGGATGGTGTCAGTTGCCACAAAGGAAAATATTCCAGTCTCTACAACCTCAATAGCAAAAATGGGAACTCCTTGTAGGGAACACAGTGGCAATGGAAAAATTCCCTTACAAAATCTGCAGAGTTCTGCTTCCACACAGACAAGCCCTAATAAAGCAAAGACTCACTTCCAACAACATGGAGTGGCTCAGCAAAAGTCACCTGGGGGGTTAGCCACCCAGTCTGCGGTACCACGACAGCAGCTCTCTCAGAACTCTGTGAAAAGGGGCCCTTCTATTGCTACCTCACAACAGCCATCAGAAAATGGTCATCATCATCATCCTGTGAGTTCTGTCCGACATTCCACGACACAGACTGCTAGCCAAGCAGGGCATTCACATGCCCATAGTCACCAGCCTCTGCCTGATGTGGTGAAGTCTGCTGCCACAAGTACGACACCACATCGAGCAACAGCTGGCTCTATGACATCTAAGGTTCCTGCTCATTCATGCCACAAGAGCCTCAAGAATGGAGGAAGTATTGAGCCAATCAAGCGGGTCGCGTGTACAGACTGTAAGTTCACATTTTATTGGATGCTGCATTCTGATAATGAAGTTTGGGTTTATAAGGTACTTCGTTAAAGGCATGGCTGGAGAACTTCTGTCATAAGATGTTTTTGTGGCCCGCATTTGGAGTAGTAAAATGTTCTTTAATATCAGTCTTGTGTTGTAAAATGCCATTGATTGAGAAGAGAACCTTTTGTAAGTATATTTTGCAGATGTCCTGCTGTGAAGCCCCTTTTGACTCTACATTAATATATTCAGATAAGTTAATAATTCAATTATTGGTTACTCATTAGTAAGTAGTGAGTAGTGAAGAAGATAAAATAAAAAGCAGTAAATAAGGAGGTTCTACGTAGAACTCATGAAGGTTACTTTCCTGTTACATTGATTTCTAGTCCTACAAATATTGTGTTATTAATTACATATTTATAATGCAATATTAAAATGGAGCTAGTGTGCTGGACCTATGCACTGATGTTCATTTGATGAAATTTGAGTTGAGTCAATTCTAGATATGTTACAGATTGCTGGTAGCAGTAATAGTAATTTTCTTCCAGGGAAAACTGATTACTAAAATACACATTTTTGTCAGTGTTAAACTTGTCAGACATAACCTCAACGTTTTGCACCATCACCATGCTTTTATTGTTATTATTTTATACTGAATTTTTAAGCATGTTTATAGTGTGAAGTATCTTCATATAAAATTTTAAATGCGTAAGTTCCATGGTAACTTATTTTTCAGAGTTGTTTCCATGTCATTTCAGGACCGTATATTAAATTCACTAGTGGTGCTCACACCTCACAAGTTTGTTTCCACCATGTCGTTATTACCAATTGTAGGAAATTAGAAAGTACTTTGTTTTGGTGACTTTCATTGCCATAACATTCTTACTATAATTAATAAAAATTGGTCATGTAGTTCAAAAGTTTGGTGATCCACACTCCCAGAAAGCATGGTAGTCTCAGAAGTTTACTGTTACCCCTTAAGGAAGGAATGTGTGCTAGAAAGATGGGAATATTGATGTTTGCTTTCAAATATTGAAAAATGGTCCTAAATATGAAGATGGCTATCTTCTGGGATGTTGCAGCATGTAGTCTGATGAAAGACTCTCAGGTTACAAGCCACCTGAAGCAGCTTGTAACCTGAGAGTCTTTCATCAACTTCAGTCACCGTGCAAGCTTCATTTTATACAGCTTGTAGTCTATTAGGTTGTTAGCCTTGGTTGCACCGTAAAAAGGAAGATGTTTCGAAACCTCAATCAAAGCCTCAGACAGACGGACCTAACAGAGGACCAAATGGAAGAGGAGAATTGAGGAGGCCATGGACCGGAGAGCCATAGTAGAAGAAGAAGAAGAAGAAGTCTGTTAGGTATTAAGAGTTGTTTCACCGGAGTGTACTGTATCTATCATCAGGATGATGGAGACAGAATGCCTTTCTGAGATATTGATCAATATTTACCAGTTTATACATATGCTGCATTGCAGAAGACAGCCATCTTCATACACACGGCTGTGTATACCTCAGAGTTCACCAAACTTAAGTATGTTGGTTTTATTTATAGACCCTGACAGTGAGGTGGTTGACCTGGAGGATTCGTCAAGTCAAGATGACACTTGCTCAGAACGTTCTAGTTCAACTACTACATCAACTCAACGGGATTCTCGTCACTGTGATTGCTGTTACTGTGAAGTATTTGGTCATGGCATGGTGAGAGCATTTTGTGTATAAATTAACTGGTGCTTTTATTAAATGCAGATATTTTGTTGATGCAGATTGAGGGAGAAACTCAACTTTATTGAACCTTCTATGAGCAGAACTAAGTGTTCTATAAAATACATTAAATTCTGTAACATCAATATCTATTGTAAGATATTCCACAGCTATAAAGAAGTGTAGGGTATTAATATCTCAGATACAAATTGAGTTTAAAATATAAAAGGTAATGTAGGTATTTTGCACGGTGATGATGCAGGGTATTTATGCATACATATGTTGCACCTTTTATTTAAAAAATTGTGTGACCTATGCAGTCAGTCTGTTCACATTCATGAAATTCCAGAAATATCTAATGTATCCTTTAACTTCACATGAATCTCGTTGCATAGCTAGTTTCTTTGCACACCTCTTCAGCGGGCATAAACAGTTGCAGGTATTGGTAGCATTTGCAAGGTATTTTAATTTGAATGTTGTTGGGATTTTAAAAAAAAATCCAAATTGTACTGCCTCTTAAAGCACAGTTTATTTGCAGAATAACCAAATTCATTATATTTTATGCTTACACAATGATTTCAGAACTGTGGGATGTTGATGCAGTCAAACATACTCCCATGTATTAAGTATGACATATAATGAGAAATCTGTTTCAACAAGCATTATTTATGCATAGTCACTGCCTTATTGTTAAGTGTGGGAATGGGTTTCAGTTGTGTGGAGAACACTGTATCATTACTTTTGATATGAAGAGCTCTTTTGATTGCTTTTGCAGTTGAATAAAAATACATCTGCCAGTGTGGTGTAGTCACTATTTCACAACTTTCACAAAACAAGTCTGATCATTTTTCCATATCACGTAAAATTGTGTGTAGAAATTTCTTTAGTCACTACTGCTGTTCAAAGTCAGGTGTGTCTGACAGACAGCTCAATACTGTCTCTGAGGGTCACTTTTGAATTGAACGTATCCAGTTATTAGCTGTTGGTTAATTTCAGCATAAGCAAAGACCACCTTATGAACCCATCCACATCTGTCCATCTGTCACATCTCAGGTACCCCCAGCAAGGCGATCCCTTAGAAACTAGGTCACAGTTCCCCCCCCCCTCTCTTTTTCCTCCCCCAGGCCTGTGCTGCATTAGGTGTATCCTTCTTTCAGGTTTTGTCCACAAGGCTTTCTCTGCCTGCCTTCTTAATTTCTGGGCCTTGCCCTTGTTGGTCTTGGACACCCTAGGTTTTTCACTATCCTGGGTTAGACCACATGAGCTTGCCACTCCCAGGGGCATACTCCCTTTTGGGGTATTCCCAGGCAATCCCTTCCAGGCTTTATTTTAACTGGGCTTGTTATCCCTGGGGCTTTGTCACCAGAGCTTTACCTCATGTGCTCCCTGGCTCTTGGCCCCCTGCACTTACTGTGTTAAGGGTTTGGTCCCCAGGCTTCCAGTATCCCAGGTTATCATATCAATTAGGAGACTATTACTGCCACCGTATGCAGGTGCCATGTTTCTAAGGTTTACATGAGTGTGTTTAAAGTATGAATTTCTGCACTTATTAAACTCACATTTGTGAATCAAATGTATGTAAATTGTTAAAATACACAGTCTCAACACTAGATTAATGATACTAAAATTTGTATATACAGTATTCTTTAATTAATATTCTGTTATTAATGGTAATATGAAACAAACTTAATTATCTCCTCTTTGATTTGGGGTTCGCCAATTTTTAACTTTTCTCGCATTTAATTGACTGTACTAGATTTCTGCTGTATCTCACAGGCTAATTACAAACTGACAAATTGTGAACTCACACACAGAGTATGATCATCTCATAAGCCTATTTTTTTGCCATGACTTGAATACCTTGTTCTCATGAAAATGTAGACCTGATTATTACATCTTCTGACTTCATTTAACATCACTCCAGTTTGTGCATTATTTTGTTGCTGTTATTTCATCTTAATGTGCAATTTTAACAAAAGCATAACGTAATGACAATATCATACAAAACACTAACAACCATATGTTCGTCTTATTGCAATTGCTGGGCTGATCATTTCTTCTGGCTCGCTTTAAACTTCTTCTTAAGAATTTCAGCACTGCATTTCATTTCATGACGTCTGACTGGAGATTTTTAAGTGACACATTACTTCCATTGTTTTGTTCTTCGTGTTATAATCAACTAAGCTTCATTTTAAATGTCCCATTTTGGGGTCTCGGATAGTAAACTGCGCGTGACTTTTCGATTTCACGTGTCTCCATTGTCCCAGAACTTGTCATCATATGTTGATCTTTATTCCATTGCTCTGCACTGATTATTTCCATATTCAACCACATTTAACTTTAGAATATTTTTTATATTCAGTACTAACCATTCGTACTTACTTGTGTTACTGCAGGCAATAAATATGCAGTTGAAGTTGGGACCAACAAAAAAGTGAAAGGGATTATTTCCAAAAACAAATGGCATCACAGGCATATGAATCATGAACTACGCCATTTGAAAAATGTATGTGATTTGAAGCAGAATGACGATTTGTAAGGTGACGGAAATTCAGATTAAATATTAGCCAAAAACTAAAGGTACCAAATTTCCTATCTTAATACAGGTGTGAAATACTGGTAAAGATTTGGTATAGCATTGATATCCAAATTCTAACAGTCTGTGAAACAGCAAAATAACGTATTTACCTCACTAACATTGGACGTTCCTGTACTGTGTGATGTCTGACTGAAATACTAGTCTGTAATGTACTTAATATTGTTATTGTTTGAAATTGTATAAAGACTTCTATCATCTGTTGACATTTCAAACTACCTTTTTGTTAACGTTTTATCCCCATAGAAATAACCAGTAGAATACAACACTCTTCTGCTGAAAAATCTCTTGAATATGTTTGCATTTTGCAACAACTTTTTTTTATTATTTTGCAATGAAAAATTTGTGTTAAATTTTGTAGTTGTGTGTGATTTTGAAAATAAGTAAGAAGCTCTTTGAAGAATTATGAAAGATTGTGGGAAATAGCAGTGGTAAAAATGTTGTTCAAGAAGATCTTCTGACCCATTAAACCCCGTTGGTAACTGTATGTTCCACCTGTTTAAAAAAAACTGTATATATTTATTTTGTTTTTATGGGTTTTGTCTAATTCTCGCTGTAAACAGCAATTGTATCATTAAACAATATTAACCATCTAATCTTTGTAATATTGAAGTGTAGTGTTCTTTTTGTGATATGGACTGAATTCTTATGTGTCATTCATATGAGCTTCAGTATCAAAAGGTTAATTTTAATATCATTATTAATTGGCCAACTTGCAATAAACTGTGATCATGATTGAAAGCGGATAGAGGAAAGTTCCATAACACTACTGTAGACCAGCACACGAGGGAAATCCAAAAGATATTGCTGGAAACATGGAGTTCAGGATTATGAAACTGCTTAGGATCAATGATGATAAACAGGTGAAAAGCATTCTCTTAGTTTTCTAATGTATGAAACGTGTGCCATAATAGAGTCATATCGGATGCAGGTCCCATTATGGCTGAAGTAATTGCTAATCCCGCTTTCCTAACCTCTTCATACCTTGTTTATGTTTAACTCAGACGCGTAATGTTAAATACTTATTTCATGTTTTTTATTTGGTACATAACACACAGGTAACTGGACTGTGACAAACATGAGCGTAATGGAGGACTCTGTTCTTCTTTTTTAAAATTAGCACCATCTGCCACATTCTGAAATTGGCAGTCGTTTTCTTCTTTTCAAATTGGCATTGAGTGAGTAATTTGGCAGATTAGTGTAAATTAAAGTATGTTGGGAGCATTTCTCAGTTTGCATAAGAAGTGTCAAAACTAAATTTTGTGTTTGGAAATTTACACAGGAATTTGTAGGTTGGTTCTCATCTTATAATATTAGCATTATGAAATCAGGCAGGATGAGCTTTATGGGACATGTAGCATGCATGAGAGAGATTGATGTGTACAGAAAACCTAAAGGAATGAGACTGCTTGGAGGGAGATCTGGGTGTCGGTGGGAAGTTAATATTAAGATGGATTTTAAGGAAATGCAGTACATGTAAGGGTGTGGATTGTATTCAACTTGGATTCTCATAAAGAATTGAGCTGCATGGAGTTAGGCATGGTTTATCTGCTTACCTTTCTTGTTTTTGTTGATTCTCCATTTTCCCGTCAGTCTGCATCAGATCCTCGCCGAGAAAGTTATATGAGACATTTGTTATGTACAGGTTGGTCAGAAATGCACCTATCAAGTTTATTGCTTTATTTCGTCTAAGAGATGAGGCAGTTTATTCAAATACCATTTATATCAGCATCTCAAGCTGTTTATATTATGATGTGTTCAGCATGTTTTTATCAAACATTTAGAATATTGGTTTTTGTCCTTTCTGTTAAAGACTCCATGTTTTGACAGTAATTGTCCAAAATTGATCTTGTCTTGTGAAATTTCTTGACTAGGTTTGAAATTGTGTGCTTGTCAAGTCCAGCTTTGACACCAAGCTTTACTTGAACACTCTTCTGACCTTTTCTGGGCTTTTAGATGACCGAATATACTCTTCAGTGATGAATATCGGCTGCTTGTTGCTGTCAAATTTGAACAAAAACAAATTGGTTGAGTACTACACTGTGTTGTCAAAGTTTCTTAAAACTGTAATCACTTGTTGCGGAAAAAATTGAGTTTAAAATTGGCAGGTACATTTTGGACCATCTTGCAAGTGTTCCTTGTGATTTATATTATCTATTTTTAGCTTAGAATTGTTTTATCACGATCCGTCATGAACGTGGTGAAATCTGACGTCGGATAAGTGACTGCAGTTGAGAAGAAGCTGTGCTGTTTCAATTGTCATTTCTAACAGCATGTAAATAGACTTCATTCATCAAAGTGTGCAGCTTTGTATGTTACTTTGTAGGATTTTTCTGAGATTTGATATGAGTGACTAAAATATAATTGCAGAAAGAACGCACGAGGGTTCTGAATGTACAGTTGAAGCATGAAGCTGCAGTATCACCTGCATCACATGCCAAGGTCTAGAATGGTGGAGCTTTACCTCCATATCCCATGTGATATTATGAATTGGCATTTTTTGGATGTAGGTCTTGTACCAGGCACGGAGAATTCTAGTGTGTTGTTATTTTCTTACAGCCGTCTGTTGCTCCGGTAAGTCGTAATTATCAAGAAATGAGAGAAAGACTAAGAATCCTCCTTACAAAGAAAAAAGCAAAGTGTAAAATAGGTGGTACTGGTGCCAGTGGTGCAAATGGGACAGGAAATGCTACGGTACCACAAGTTGGTACAGTGCCATCAACCGGGACAACAGAAACTGCAGTGAAAGCAAGTACAGGGTCTGCTGGTGGAGCCTCATCCACACCTTCTCCAGCAGTCTCAGGCCCAGTTCTTGCAAAGCAGGACTCAGTTGATTCGCTTCCACAGCCCATAAAGGACCCTAGAGACCTAGAAGCATTGCTGGACTTCATAGAGGGGAATCAGTCAAGTAAATGTAAAGATGCTAAGAAAGCTGCCAAGAAAGCAAGACAGAAACAGAAAAAGGTGATTACTTCTTTATTACCTTAATTTTATTGGAATTTGTGTTATTATACAGGCAGTGAATTTGTTAAGTGGCATGACTTATGAAGAGAACTTAATCCGAAAACAACTTTGTAGTGAAATTTGAGTATCGGAAATTTTACTGAATTATGGTTCTAACACCTTTAACATTTGGAAGTTGTTACTTTGATGTTTTTTGCATTTTTTAATTATTTTTTTTCTCTCTCCCCAGCTGGAGGAGAAGGAGAAGAAAGATCAGGAAGAGGCAGAGAGACAAAGACTTGAAGAGCTTCAAAATAAGACACCAGAAGTTACAAATACTGTAGTAAATACTCCTGGTTCACATGGTGTCAATTCTAACCTCAAATCTAACACATCTTCAAGTATCTCTGGAAAAGGAAATAAGAATTTAAAGAAACAAGATTCAGGGCTAGTAGAGCAGGGAAATTATAGCAAGGCAAAGAATGTTGGTGGTCCCGGGGAGAATGCCACCACCACACAAGTGAATTCTTCAGCTTTGCAGCAGCCACCTCAGATGGTAACCATTAAGAGAGTGATGGAAGCCAACGGAAGTGAACCCACCGTAACTATCGCACTGAAGGGGGCCACACCTGACAAAGACAAAGTCCTTTTCACCTTCGTCAATGGGCAAGGTAACTACAGTACAACAAATAAGTTTATTTTCATTTTTACAATCATAATATTTATTGTTAGTTTACGAATTGGCATTGTTGGTTATCAGTATCTACTAGAAAAATTCGTGATTTGTCGCCGTCAAAGAAGTTTGTCGTCAAGAAATGACGTCATCAAACAAATAACAATTCACAACCACATTTTTGTGACCCGCCTTCGTTACACTTTTTTTCCAAATGACCTTGATAGACGAAAGGAGCGCTTTGCTCTAGTCAAATAAAAATCTCCAAGTTTTTCTAGTAACATGTCAGAGCTCTGACAATTTAAACTTCTGCTGTACTAAAAAAGTTGTAAGTGGAACCACGGTTCCGGTGTATTTGACGTAAATGCGTCTATACGGAAAGGTAGTTTATATATTGGCTTTATTCTAAATATTTACTTTAAACATGCTTTACATTTGAGATAAGTTTGATTTAGATATTGATTATTTAACCTGAATTATTTACGCTTAAGATTGTTCTGTGAAAGCTGATATATGTTATAAAATTTGTACATTTTAGACTACTAGAGCAGGGCGCTCCATTCGGAGCTCCTAGGGTGGGTTGGTCAAGTTTGTAAAACGCAACCAACCTTGGTTAGTCCCGAAGGTAGTTAGTTTAGTGTCTCATTCAAGTGTTTTAACCCCTGAGTAAGAAACTGAACTAACTCCCCCAAATGGGGAGTTTAAACACTTGACCAAAACACAGATACAGTTTGTCAGTCACAGAAGGACAGTAAGGTGGGGGTGCAGACATTGTCCAACCAGAACTCAAAAAACAGTCAGTGTAGCACAAACAGCAGCTCAGCCAGTAATAAGAAGAAAAAGAATAAAGGAAATAACAATTGCCCTCAGCAGCAGAACAATGCATCTGTGGTAGCAGCAACTAAATCTCAACATTCCACTGCCAAAAATACTAGTATGCTGAAAGCTTCCTCAGGAACAAAGAATAGTTCTGCAGTAAATGTTGGGGGCAGGCAGCAAACATCGTCTGTTAATAATAAGTCCAGTATGTCACAGCAGCAGCAACCGTCTTCATCCGTTATTGTTAATCATGCAACAAATGATATACTGCCAAAAATACTAGTATGCTGAAAGTTTCCTCAGGAGTTCTTTTTTCTATTCTGTTTTATGTTACATAGTTCTGATGTTTTAGTTCTTTACGTCGCTGTTCACAGGCCATCTGTTCTTGATCATTCAACTTTATACGTCCAGCAACACCATTCCTAATCTTGGTCTGTTTTATTTTGCTCTTCCTTTCTTGTTTAATACGGTTTACTATGTTTATTGCTCCATCACTGAATCAGTTCACCGCAGCAACTGCCATTCAAATTAATAATGTCATAAACACAATCTCCTCTGCTGGGAAGGCGCCTGTCGTATCGTCTTCATCGGTTGCAGCTCAAAGGTTAAAATCTGAAGCCTCTTTACCAGCTTCTGGCTCGCGATCATTTAGCTTAGAAAACCTTAAGTTGCCACCTGGTATAACAATTACAAAGGTTGATGGTCCAACTGCTGCAGCTTTAAGGAAATCTCAGTCAAAACCTTCAGAAAGTTCAAAACCCACACCCTCTGTGGCATCCAGTCACAACTCAACCACAGTCATATCTGGTCCAACAGCTATGTCCAGTTCCAACAGGCTTGGGGGATTTGTGGGAGGAGGCAGCATATCTCAAGGGATTGGTGGCTCAAATGTCATTGTGGTCGACACTGGAAAAATGAAGGAAGAGCTCGAGGCAGTTACCATGAATGGCGTTGATTCCAGCCTCAGTAATGGTGGAAACAGTAAGAAAAAGAACAAGAAGAAAAATAAGAACCAAAATAATAATATAAGTTTGAATGTTAACGGTAATGGCCAGTTGCAGCGACAGCAGCAGATCGGAAATGGCATTGCTGCAAATCAGGTAAATGGAAAGCATCTAACTGGTGTTGCAGGGAAGAATCAGAATTTTCAGAATGGTACGAATGTACACGTTCAGAACTGTGTTTTAACAAAACAAAACATACGTCCGCAAACTCTTGCGATGAATGCCAGTCAGTTGGCTCAGCAACCAGCCATCATCAAAGTGAATGGTTCAGTGGTGACTATTAGAAATCCAGCTCTACAGCAAGCCATGGCCACTAGTGGTAGGTTCCCACAGCAAGGGAATGGACAGGCAGAGATTCTTGTTAATGGTGAAGTGCCTACCAGCAAAGCAGGAAACAAACCTGGCAAAAAGCCTGTTAATTCACCTATCGCAAATGGCGTTATGGGGGTGAAAGGAAAAGAAAATGGGTCAGTGCCACCACGATTTGCAAATCCTGACAATATGATGTTGCGGAATAGGTTGGCCCCACAAATTGAATACAGTGGATTGAATAGCATACCAGGGCTTCAAATCAGTAAGGTGAGTTCACCAGTTGGTAGAGTAGAGGAGAATGGGATAGCTGTCCGAGGATCTTCAAATATGCTGCCACCTAGGATGCGAATTCAGCAGCAGCGGTCACCGCCATCTCAGATGACAGAAATTAGAAAGGTGAACCACAATCATATTAGTGCTCGACAGGATGGATCACTGCCGCAGCATGCCTCGTCGGCGAGGTCAGCCATGCGTGAAGCCATGGCTGCTTCAATGGCAGCTGCCAATGATGCAAAGAAGAAAAAGAAGAAGAAGAAGGGAGCCGGTGGCCAAGGCCATTCAGATGACTGGAATCTTGTTGGTAAGTTTTTGTCACTTGGACGCTGAATTTATTGTTTAACAGTCAAAGGATTTATTTGGTTTTGATTGTAATCTTTGCGTGATTCCAAGTCATTTCAGAAGTTCTGGTAGTTAGTGTAAACATAATTAGATTCCTGTCTTTGCTGTTGATTATCTTATATTAAGGCATCATCCTTCATGTTCCATTGTGAACGGTATTCAGCGTACTGATCTGCAGTATTTTTTTTAAGTTTCTATGAAACATTTGCACAAGTTTTGAAACAAGACCCTGAATTCGGAGATCTCTGTTATATAAAACCCATTTTAACCTGTATTACTGAGTTTTTGGGCTTTATCCATTGTGTGGTGTTCTAGGAACTTGTTTCAAAAACTGGATTTGTTTTTGTCCTCGGGCATAGGGAAGAGGGCATCTGCTCAGTTGGGACTGTTTGAAAAAGCTAACCTCAATCACTGTGGTTATATTTGATTGGGCACAGGCCTCAGGGTAACATTAACAATACATAATCATGGGTGGAGTGAATGGGAAAGAAATTCTGGAGATGGGAGACAGATTAAAGATAAAGGTTAGGAGGGGAGGAGCATGATGATAGGATGGACAAATGAAAGGAAATTGGTAGAAAGGGGAGAGGGGGGAAAGAAGATTATATAAAGTAAGTTTCTCTGTTAATATTACTGTACCTTTATAATATTTTTGCTATGGTGTTTTATTACTTTAATAAACACAAGGATTCTCTAATTCTGAGGTGCAGAATCCTTGAGAAACTAGTATTGTATTTTACCTACACAGCGAATAATATTTTGAAGTGCAGAGATTTTTTTAATTGGCAGTAAACAAAGCATTTGCTAAAAGTTGTTAAAAACTAGCATAATTACGTTCTTTATGCATCATATTCAATTTAAATTAGTCGCGTTTGAAAAGATTATAGTTCAATCTTCATTTAATGTGTTTTACTTAAATTTGTTATATTTAATATTCTCTCTTCTGAATTTCAGAGAGCGTGTTTGCACCGAAGGATATTGATCTTGAAAATGGTGATATTGATGATGATGAACGTGAATTAGAAGCATTCAAACGATTTTGTTTCAATTCTGTTCCACCAAAACGCAAGGAGAAAGTGCATCTGAATATCAAAGATATTGTTCTGAAGAAAAAGTCATCTGCTATTGGATGCAGCTAAACATTGCACAATTACTTGGGTGTAGTGAAAACATTTTGAAAGACAGAATTGCCTTGATCTGAAGTGACTTATTATCGGAGAGAAAGTTGTTGGTTCTAGTAATTAAAAAGGAAGTTGTTTTATTTATACCCTGTGATCCATCATATTTCTTGGTGTTTGTAATTTTTTAAATATTCAGATTACAGCATTTTGTGGCCAGAAGTAATTTGCAAGAATGTGAAGGCCCGACTTAATATCGAATTCTGTATGGCATTGATTGAAGTGATGCTGAGTCTACAATTGATGCAGAGGAAATGAATTTTGAGTTATTCTCAGCTTTTCACTGTGGAGTGTTGTACGTAGGACGCTCAGTGTAGGATTCGGCATCCGAGATCGTGACATGATCCGAGAGCTTCACGCATGCACATGGCTGCCAATAAAAATAATATTGAATTTGAATATATGTGTTTCTTTAAACAATCAGTTTTCATTTGAAATAAACTTTCATCTTGAAAGATGTGTTACTTTGGTAACAAAATGTATTTTGCTAATGTCTGCACAACAGTGCTTCCTTGAGCAGGTTAATTTGCATTTTGCTGATTGGAATGCCGTAGTGGATGATTGTTCGATTAAAGTTTTCAATACTTTTTATTGTGTGCGATTATTTACCTTGTAGATAAGGCACTTGTGGTTTCTGTATGATTTGAACAAAGACAGATGTCAGTTTGGGTAACTTTGTATAGGTTGCGTAGTTTACAGGAAACACGCGCACGCACATATATGATTTAAATTAATGCGTACAGGTAGTTCTTACATGCTGAAGGGAAATGGAGTTCCATGTGTTATTACTCCAGTTAAGACATGTTTTCAGTCAAGTCATGGCAGTCAGGATTTTATACATGAAAACTGTACATTTTAAGAGTGGTGACTATTTTTATAGTACCATTACATTCTCATTGCTGCTCTTGGTGTTGATTTTAGTAGCGCATCATCGTGTGCAAGCCTGGCACCGAGGCGTCAGTATTGTAAAGTGCTGAGAAGTAGCACATAACCTCTTCACAGTCCCAAGACTGACAAACTAACAAAATGTTGGGTCAAAAGATGATCCCAATTTTTTTACATGTGAGGCTCGGAAGAAGAGCCAACATCTCCAGTGGTCTGTGGTATTGTATTTGTTATACAAGACTTATTTAGTCATTAGAATTGGTAAGATTAAAATTTACCAACATAGACAGGAGCTCTCTTTTCTTTTGTTGTACAGCACCATCCTTTTGAGTCAAAAAAAAGTGGAAGTTCATAAGAATGTACGTTTTCACGACCATTCCACTTTTCTTGATTGCTCCTTCCTGAACACTGCTTGCATTGTATGGGTTGCAGAGTCCCATATGCTAAATATAAGAACTATTCCCTTCATTTCAACCCTTTGGAATAATGAGAACATCTGTTTGTACACATTGGTGATTGTGTTTACATCATTCACGGGATTCATTTTGCCATGTCTGAGCTAAGCATAAAAACATCTTTAAAAGGTAATGTATTTAATGGAATCATAACTGTAAAGAAAGACCATTTGCCCTTGTGCTTCAAAACACTTTAGGATCAAGTACCAGCAGATAAATATGTCACTCATTAATTGCCAACAAGAAAAATGGCAGATTACTCATACAGAATTGTTATATTGATCTCATGGTATGTCTATTGTCTTGGACTGGGATGGCTTGTTTGAATTCCACATTCGGTATTGTGTGGTTAGAAATTTTACAATGATCTTATGCCTCATTCAAGGAGTCCTACATAAAATCTAATTTAATTAAAAGGAGAAATGTCCATAGTGCCAGTTAACTACAGTAATTAGTTAATTGGCAGTATGAACATTTCAGTGTGCAATGCAAGAAGAACTACAGTAACTGTTCTTAAAGCACTAGAGAGAGATTTCTCAACAAGACGTGTGCATCTACATGATGCATCGCCGAGTAGAAGTCCAGGTAGACCGTCATAGATCATGTTTCATGGGCAGCACGAAAAGTTTGGCTGCTGCTGTTAAAATATTACTAAAATGAAGGGAAAAGCGTCTAAAAGAATAAAATATGGACGGAAAAATTGTAGACTAAGAAAAGGAGGAGAGTTTATGGAAAATTATAATGAGAATTGAGGACTGAACATGAAATATTTGACAAAAACTTTTACTTTATCCCATTTATTTTGGTTCTTACCTTGCTTCTGGCATTTTATTCTTGTTTGTGTAGAAGGATTTTTATTTCTGTTACCGAGAAGCAAATCAAGCTACCGCAAGTAATTGAAATTTATGAGCAGACTACTAAAACTAGCCAGGGTAGTGAACTTTTAAGTGTTTAATCAAATAGAGCTAGAGACGGCCACTAGAGTGCTCTGCGAACTGTTTACACTGTCAACTAATGTAGAGCGGTACAGACGGTACTAGGTTTTAGATTACGTCTAGCCCATATGTGTGGCGGCCAAGGACGATAGAGTTGGTAAGAGCTCTCTCATTGATATGTGCATTACTAGATTGATTCTGTGAGATTTGACATTACCTTAGCTAAAAACATTCACAGCAAACACCACCATTAGAGTAGTAAAATTTAAGACGTTACGCTGGTCTGCCTATACATGTCGTTAGGATAAGGTAGACAAGGAATACTTTCAGAATTTTGATGGGAAGCCCTGGAACCATCGCACGAAGTAGGTCTGCTTCATTTTATTGTCTTTCCGGTAGAGTTAAATTGTGCTGAAAAGGCAGTGTAATAGTAATTTGCAAGGGAATTAGTGGCTTAAACTGAAGCAACATTTTAATTCTGTATGAAAATACATTTCCCGAGACAAATCTGTTCTGCTGTTTAATTAAACTTAAAGCTCGTCTTCTTTTCCTCAGCTTGCTGCCTTGTCTACTCGGTATTCTAGGCTTTGCCCTCTGCTATGACCGAACGGATCTGTCGGGAATATCTTATTGTAACAAAAGTTGACAGACTAGAAACGGTAGCTCAAAGTCTCCGGTTTAATTAAAGGTCTGCACAATTTTGCTAAGTAACTAACTGCACGGGATAATGTTCTGCTTAAGAAACAATCGCTGTTTTGTCGAAGCCGAGAATTCATTACAGTATTCATGAGAACCAACCGAATCCACCCCACATACCTGTTAATTAAGACTGTTTATAATATTATCCCCATACGCGTCTAGGGCTCCTTTGGATTTATAAATTTCCATCCACAGATAAAAAGTTAATACACCGTACACAAATACATTATTGCAAGACGAAACGAAGATTGAGTATATCTTAAAGGTTTTCAATTCAATTCAATTAATTTATTTACGTGTTTGCCAACAGCAAGACACCAATAACAGGCAAACACTGATAAATATACAATAATAATGAAATAATAATGAAAAATATTACTAAAAGAGATTAATTAAACTTGTACATGTACAGTATTAAACATAACAGCCAATTACAGGGAAGCCAGAAAAAGAAACAAATTTATACACAAATAAAAATAAATGAAGAAATATAAATAAAAACAAATAATCCACCTAGGGAGCACTGATATAATTGTAGAACGTTAAGAAATACTTTTGGCCGTTATTCGTGAAATTGCCACACTTGTGAAAGCCTTGTCGTTTAACAGACGTAGAAAGCTGTACTTTAATGGGATCTTTGCTGTTTTGAATAACTTGTCATTTTTTACGTTTCTTTATTGCAGATTCAAATCTGTTATCAATTGCTAATCACACTTTCAGATGTCATAATGCACGGACTCGAAAATAATTTATTCGGTGTTGTAAATGGACATTTAATTTGAGTGTTATACAGCCTGAAACAAGGGACACTAACCAGAATTAACATCTCTGGACACCCAACGCTATCAGTTACATCGAAATATTCTCTATAATTCGGAGATGAAACGCGGATAGACAGAGTTCACTTTTACTATGTGTTCATTTCGTGTATTCGGTGAATGAAAAAATTTGTGTCTGGTGAGGTAAATGTTTCATATGATCGGCCTACATTCCTTCCTATGACGTATTATTTTTGGAACAGCGATAAATGTTATCTTTCTAGTACATGAATCAGCCAATAGTTATATAGAGGCTTACTGTATCAATGTTTTTTGAGTAAACACCTCTGTCAGAAATATGGACGTGATTTGATTAACACTGCAATAAAGCAAGGTAAACACGCCCACCCATTAATATTAAATGCTTTAGTTTACAGTTTAAATGGTTTTAAATGCTGTGTTGAACTTGTCAGAATGAAGTGGTTAGATCGAAGAAAACCACAGGAGAATCAGATATTCGAAATAGCCTAAGTTTTTGTGTGCTCTAGTCAATTAAAATTCTTTCTACCCTTCAAGTTGCTTATCTACGCATTTTTGAAGGTGTTAACATGGGAATTGAAGTAAAAAACATTTTATATTTTGAGCATATTGCTTTACGCTTTGAAGCTAGTTTCAAACGTTTGCGTTTAAGTGAAGAAATATTCGTAGGGAAATGCATCAGTGTTTATCAGTATCAGAAGGAAAGAGACCTGGATGTAGGTGGGAGGATAATATTAAAATGGATCAAAAAGAAATAGGATAGGGTGGTACGGACTGGATTCATCTGACCCAGGATAGGCACCACACGGTAATGAACCTTTGGGTTTCATAAAAGTTGGGAATGTCGTGGGTGGCTGAGTGACTGTTGACCTCTCAGGAAGGACTCGGCACCACGGAGAAAGTAATTAATATGGAGTAAATAATTAAGTGTTTATCAGCTGATTTAAATAGTATTTTTCTTGCATAAGTCTTATAGTGTCGATAAATTACTCATGAAATTCAGCCGTAAATAGAATTTTGATATTCTTTTCTTAGGTGCGTAAAAATATTGTTATTATTTTGATCTGTCTGTCCACCTGTAACAAATCAAAAATAGCCAAACAAATATTCACGAAATTTGGTATTGGAGACTTATTAAAATTTGTATACGCTTTTAAGTTTTGTCAAGAATAATTGACACTTAATATGAGTACCTACGTGCGTCTTTTCTTTTTTTTCCCCGGAAGCGACTAGTTAGAAAATAGCTCCTGGGGAGTTCCCGGCCATTCACAAAAGTGATGGTTAAATTCTGGTGAACGCATCGTCATTGTTTTGTTACTTGTTTTTTTAAACACTGGCAAATCTTTTAAGAACAATTTTCCCCAGAATTCTTCCGAAACTTTTCTTATTTACAACCATAGGAATTTGGAAATCAGAAGGGAAGTTGCTTCAGCTGTTTCCAGCAGAACTGTACGCAGTGGAAAGAAATCGTTTTCATTGCGAGCCGAAGGGGGGAGGGGGGGCGCCTAGAGACAGCGAAAGTGAAGTTGACAGTGGAGTCTGTAGAGTAACGCGTGGCGTTTTAGGAGATGGTCGGAGATAATGAAGGGGAAGAAATGGAGCCAATAAAACAGACAAGGGGAGAATTTCTGTAGACAAACAAATGTGGGGTCCGAGGGCAGAAAAAAAAACATCATCAAGAGACGGAATGGAGGGGCTAAATTGGAGCCAGTTGCTCCAAGTTTTCGTTTGCAGTTTCGGAATAACATTTTAGCACTGCAAATTGTTTGTTATTGTTTTTACAAGTTCGCTGCGTTTTGTTATATTCTTTGTTGTACTTTCGTGAGCGAGACATTTTTTCACTGTATGAGCTATGTGACTGTCTTCTGTCATTTAGTGGATTCGATAAGTTATGTTAACAAGCGACAGTAAATAATTTAAAATAATCTGAAATATGACACGTCACAGTCTAGAATTATGGAGTAATTTTATGTTGTAGACAAAATCAGCATTTACGTGAATTAGCTTCTTGTTTATCATACAGGGTTTTGGTGGGCAAACCAGAAGGGAAAAGACCACTGGGTAGACCTAGATGTGTGTGGGAGGTTACTATTAAAACGGATCTTCGACGAATAGAATGGTGTGGTAAGGAATGAATTCATCTGGCAGCTGTGGGTCCATGGTTCGATTACCAACAACAGCAGCACCCGAGAGTAAAACTGACCACTCACCTCTATTTAGTGCTGAGGTTAATAATGCTTGGAGCTGTACTTCCATTTCTCCATACATCTTCAGAGACAACTTTACCTTTACTATGGACTATTAAAAATATGTTTAAAACGTTTACGAATGAAAATATTCATACATCCTAGTAGACATGCCTAGCCCATATTTTGGATAGGTTCACGGTGAAACAACGTGGATTACCGAGTTATCTGCTAGTAAGCAAACATTTTGGACGTTGAACGTCATAATTAGCTGTAGTTCGCGTAGTTTGTTTGGAAGTTTGTATTTTTATAAAAATCTAAATTGTTTATTAATAAAACAAATCACGAGGAATCATTTGAGTTAATTAAATGAAATCATTATGAACCA
Source organism: Zootermopsis nevadensis (assembly GCF_000696155.1). The sequence goes on along the minus strand of NW_019059782.1, from coordinate 525,973 downwards.
AGCTTCTGTTCTGCTTTGTCTATACGTGAGTATCTATAGTTCCGATGTGCAATGTTTACACTTGAACCTGAGATTCTGCTGAGCTGAGGTGATTCATACTGGTGTCTTGGATACAATAAATAGTTGTCAACATGGCGGGACAACAGTACGTCAGCGTTATTTTGTTGCACGCTTCAGTGCTGTACATTTAAGGCTATTTCACAGCAAACCAATTCTCCACATCTGATTTCTTCTTTGTTTGGAAGCACATCTTCTGGGGAAAGGATAAAAGAACCTCCAGTACTCTAGTAAAATACATGCGATTAAATGCATTCCATCTCGTTCACTTCCCTTATCGAATTGCCCTTCTGCTCGAGGGAGCTTTTTGAGTATTTGTAATGAAAATGTTCCATCTCCGCTGCCAGTGGATCGGGAGTAAAGTAACTGCTGTTAAGAGCTACAAGTGTTTTTCGAATTTTATTTATGGTTAAATTATTTTTACTTACGCCCAAATCTCTAGTGACATACTAACCTATTTGTGCTTATATGTCAATTAAAGTAATATTAAAGTAACAAATAAATTTAACACAAAGCAAATCATGGGACAGATTAGCTCAGTTTTTTACGAGTGTTAGAGGCACGCACTCCGATTATCGGCGAGAACACCGACTGCTCTGACAGTTTTCATGGTTGTCTTCGTCACCGTAAGACCTTTCTTGCACTAATGTGAGGACAAGCTGGTGGCGGTGAGTGATGCCCTGAAGATGGAGGTAGCAAGGACCTCTAAAACATTGGTAAACTTAGGCTACACGGCATTAAAACCTGGAATACAGCCACCTTTCATGATGGTTTTCGCGATTTTTTATTCGCTCTGTATGTGAAACAAGTTTTAATTTAATTCATATAAAGCCCTTTTACTCTAAACTCTGTACTCCAAGATCATTATCGTAAACTACAAGTTTTATTGTGCTGGGGGACTTACTCCCATTTTCACCCCTTGTGTAGGGTTGTTTCGCTGGTTATGGATATATATATCTTACAAGGGTACGGGCAGGCGGCTGTGTGTCGGGATGATTGTGGGTAGAAATGACAATGCAAAAGTTTTTGAATGATTAATTCATTACAACTTCACGCAGTTTTGTTACAACCCCAAAGCATCCATTGCAGACACGTAACTGGTAAGTTACATTCCAGCTAAAATTTCTCTGTTTACTTTTTCATTTACGTCGCAGAATATCTTCAACATTCTGAGTGTAGCCCTTATAAAAAAATATTACGTTGGTATGTCCATTGAACTTTATTCTACAGCGATTCTGTTATTCTTGCAAGGGAATGAAACTGACATAAAGTGGCTGATGTACTGATCCCTTACGTATGGATGATGTTTGATGAACTGAAATTAAATATGCAGGACATGGTCGTGGCCTAAGATATTATTCCGTGACATCGTTTATCCTGTATTCGAACCATCTCATCACCGTTAAAACTGAACTTGTTCATTCGCTAAAATCTGATTGTATGCTTTTCTCAAGAAGCCTAAATGGGGGAAGACAACCAAGGAACAGAACACACGGACTACTCCCCCCGTACGTTTTCCATTTTCCCTTGCCATCATGCTATGAAATAACTCTGATATATTTTGAGTCCAATATAACTGGTTGCACAAAAAACTTACATACACTTTCGAATATGCTCTGTCGGTGTGAGCGATATTCTTTTGTTCCGTATCCGTTACTGATGCTATTTAGTGGTGATAAGTAATAGGGTGCTCACAAATAATGGTTATAAATGAGCAAGAGAGGTATAGGTATTAGTCTGTTTGAGGGTACTAAGAAAAATCACGATAATATTAGGATAGTGCTATACGAAAGCGGAACATATGTTACGGCTGTGCTAACCGGCTGGATAAATATCTCAGTCGAGTTTCTACAGGCAACAGGCCCATAGTATCAATTATCATTCAGAGTCCTCCAACAGTGGGAACATTTTTTATAAGAGACAATGTTTTCAGGACAGTATTTAGCATGACGTCACGGTTTCGAGGTCGAGTCAGTTTTCCGCTTAGACAGACAGTACAGCGTTACTACGGTGCGAGATCTGAGCTGTCTTCACTCGCCTGGGCTCCGCTGTTCTTGCTGCAACGATGAACAATTTCGTTGTGACCTTGAGAATCATGTAGTTTGGTGACGGCTACTATAGAATCAAATGAATGTAAGAAATATATTATCTTCAGCATCGACAGCTAATGCCCCTTGTTGGGGTTCTAAATTGGCGTTCCTTTATGTTTGCTCCACAAAGCTTGTAGACGTGTATACAAAATATAGAACGAAATTTGAATCTGAACTGCGTGCGAGGGAACAGACAGTAGATGACAGCATAAATCCCTCTTCCTTGTCTCAAACTTGTATGCACGCCAGCACGGCTTTCCTTGTCAGAGCTGCTTACACACCTTTTAACCCGGACTGACGTGGGCAAAGAAATATTAGACCAAACCGCGTGGGTTTTCCATCATCGGGGCTCGTTTTGTTTTTATCCCATGTCGTGTGATACAAAATAAAAACTTACACTGTCACTCGGTTGTTAGACTGCTGAACATTTGTTTCTTTCAAATGAGTTGTATTCAGCAGGTACTCTGTTCAAATCTCCGCTCAGTCAATCATACCAAATATCGTGATAGATTTGTCTTGTTTTCCCACTTTTACAATTCAGAAACACTTGCCTATTTAAATTCATGTTCGCAACGTTTCTTCCTTGCAGCTGAAACGTCATTATAAACTGTAACCTTAGATTCAGTCAATCTCTTTGACTCTGTTCGTTGAGCGTCGACCTTCTATTATCTTCGAGATTTCGTGTTCGATAGTTGGCCTTGCGGTCAGAGAGTCTGAAATTTATATGGAGGCAATGCGAAATCTGTGTTCAACTTCT
>NW_019059782.1:479251-522889 GCF_000696155.1 Zootermopsis nevadensis | reverse complement strand
TGAAAGCTTGGAGTCTGAAATTTGATATAGAGATATATCATAAAGGGGCCAAAAACATTTATGTAAAGATTTTTATCATTTTGTAAGTTGGGAATTAAGAAAATTGTGGTGATGCAAATTTTTAGATTTTGTCTTGACAGTTAACAGTCAGGGGGACGGGATTTATAACAGAGTTAAGTTGCGCACAGAAGTAAGTCCTTAGAGCAGTATGCCTATAAATGTGAATTTATGTTTTCTTTCAGCCACTGTACACAGACGGGAGCATTACAGGATAGGGAGATCCTGAGCACTTCACGCCTCTGAAGAATGTATTCGATTGAAGTTGACTGCGCTATTGGTTGTACCAGCAGACATGAAATAAACGAGGAAGATAGATTCGTTTGGATTCATGTTCCAACGCTTGCAGTGCTTGGACGAAGAAGACCTCTGGTAATTGCCATTAGGCGGGTTTCTATTGAATCTTAAAAAAACAAAAGAAAAAAAGAAAATCAATTGTAAATTTTGCCCCTGTATTTAATTAAGCACTCAATAAATATGTATTGGGGAGTGGAGGTATATCTCAGCGTGTTATTAACCTTACCACAAGACAGACAGCCAACTTTACAGCCGAAGAAATACCCAGCCTGCTCATTGGTTCCCAGAATCGGTCTGTACCTGGTGATGAAGAGAAAAGTAGCCGCCAGGAATCGAATCCCAGCCGCCCATTCCATTTTTGTGACAGTGGCAACGCTTCTGCTTCGTATGCGGATGTAAGAGGTTCGATGCCCGTGACAGTGCATCCAGATGGACTGTTTTCATGAGCAGCATGGTCATTCCATGAATCTACGGAACCAAGCACTAAGGACGCTGGAACGGGAACTAAAAATGGAAAACTTACTGTGATAAAGACACTATTTGCCCAAGTATATGTACATATTTAATATAAGAAGGGTGTGTACATTTATTTTAACTGCTAATAAATCTAGCACTTGTTTAAAAATTGTTGGTGTAAGTTGCAGGCACATGCGAAGAACAGACAAAAGAAAGACGAAAGAAATGCAAGGTAAATTAAATAAGAGAAAATAAAAATAAGTTGAAAGACAAATTCAACTGGCTTTTTCATCTTACTACGAGGAAGTAACAGTTAAATAGGTTTTCAGTGTTTGGCAGTCAGGTGCGCGCAGTGATCCGACGTGCCACTTTGAGGACTTACAAGAACTTCAGCACAAGACGGAGGAAAGGATTGAGTGAGCGACGGATGAGCATAAAACGTTATTACGATAGGAATTCCCCTTCTCTGAAGGCTTTAAGAAGTTGATCCCTCTGCAGGATCAGTAATTCATCAAAGTATAGTCGTTACTGAAAACATTGATCCACGCGCCGCCTCTCCTTGGTATAGATACAGGAAAACAACATGGCGTGCGAGCGACCGTTACAAGCGGCTCGTTATGGCCACAGCCGTGACGTCAAACAAGAATGTGTATCCATTGACACCGCAGCTGAAGTCACCTCGCGCAGCGTAGAGTTAGTTCGAATTCATGGTTTATGTAATTCGTGTGGTTGCGTTGTGACTCTGTGGTGGGTTATGCGAAAATAATAAACCGCGTTATAAATGTCTAAGTAAGAAAAAGTATCTGCAATTTTAGTGCGTGTGAGCGCTTGTGTGTATGTGCATGTGAGTTCCATTTATAAAATTGAAAAAAATTAACTTATCGGAGTAATATTTTCCTTGCAAAATTTGAAAGACCATTTGCCAGTAATGGTAGCAATTCATTTCTGCTGCTCTGTTTCCCCCTTCGTATTCCACCTGCAAAACTAAACGCTCGATCCGTATAGGCTTAGCTTTAGTTGATATCAATAACTGAACTTGTGATGGTGACATCTTTCAGGATTGGAAGGAATCAGGAATTGTGATAATATTTGCACAACACACACCTGGCCAATGTTATATAACCACAACCGCCTAAAAGTATTACTTAAATAACATTACCATTGTGTGCCCTGTCTGGATTTGCAGATTAGCCATTCTCTGCTGAAAACGACAAATAACGTTAAGTAATGCCATTTTCTTCTGGTTCAGATATGTCACAGTTTGTGGCACTTCAGTAACTGAAATAGTTACCATTATAACAACATGGAATACCAAAATCAAAACAGTTTCTTCCAAGAAAAATTATTCTAAGTGAATTTTAATCAGTTAAAAAGACAGAACGAAACAGACAATCTAGAATGTACAGTTTCTATACGTGCCGTTCGAAGCGCTGGCGCTGCGGTAAGCCGCCATTTCTGCAGATTTCTGTCCGGGTCACAGTCTAGCGATATTAATAAACTCTTGTTGAGTACTTAAATAACAGCCATTACTGTAGTAGCCGTTTCCAAATCGAATGCTCTAAGTCCACGCGCTGCTCTAATCAAACAGTAATAAGCTGCTATTTCTCCTACGCTGCGAGATCTTAGCTGTCAGCTGTCTTTAATCGCCTGGTCTACGCTGTGTTGCAACGTTGTGCGATTTTTCTGTGACCTTGAATGATGCAATTTGATGACGAGTACAGTCTAGTACAGGGCAGAATGCGATAATAAAAATTCGTAAGACATATTTTTCCTACTTTATGGATGGAAGAAGCGTGGCGCTGTTTCTTACCCAACAAATCCTTGGACTGTGTAAATAAAAATACATACAGTAAAACTATCCCGCGAGATATAATGCAACTCCAACTTTCCACGGGCTGTTACCACCTTTAGCATTGTCCCTACCATCTGAGCAAGTTCATAATATCGATGTATTCCTGTTACACAGAACTGATGTGTAATACACCCGTGCTTTTAAATTCCTCAGAATCAATTTATTTCTACCCGTATGGTTTTTCTATGGGATGGGTATTTTATAGTCGAGTGGTTGCTTACTGAATTTATGCTTCGGAATCCTATAAGCTCACTGACTTCGTGTTTTCCGCGCACAGAAAGACGCGAGTTCTGATACATTCTAACAGATTTCGGAACGTGAGATAATTATTAAACGGTGAGGTTCTGCTTCAGTCGGCAGTATACAGAGGACCGTCAGGAGTGAGTTAAGGACGATGAAAACAGGGTCGAATTTTCGGTAGTTGAGAAGTCGATTTTGCACTGCAAACCGATTATTGTCGCTTAGTTCCATTGTGGCCACGCTTTATCCCCGATAAAGGACCGAGGTACCCATTGGATAGGAGACTGGGTGAGCCCCAGAGCCGGTCTGGACGCAGAGGCTGGAGGAAAAATCCTCTGCCTCCGTCAGGGATCGAACCCCGGTCGTCCAGCCCGTAGCTAGTCACTATACTGACTGAGCTATCCCGGCTCATCCATTGTTGCATGTAGTGGCAGATAAAAATGTTAGTTATGGCCTTAAACGAGATACACATGACATAAATTGGTGTTTTATCATGAAGCGAAACTGAAGTAGCTCAGGAAATAATACACTGATTGTTGTACAGATAAGGAAAGAAACGGAGTAGCGTGGTTGAAGACAGGCATTTGGAAATTTAGAGGGGTCAGAAGAAGCTCTGAGATACGAAAATGTAACATATAGCTTAATACAAATGAACAATTCGCTGTCAAGAGATTAACAAACTGTACTAAGGTGATTTGCAGAAAATATTGACATACACCCACATAAAAATGTAACTGGAAGAGTGAAGCTAGCAAGGTGTAATCAAAAGAAGAAGGGAAGAGATAAGATAATTATAAATGTAAATATGATTTCACAGAAAAGGAATAACGCGTTGAAATAAAAGACTATTCCCTTGTTCATGGCCTGCTGTACAACTTAATTTCATGCACTGTGGCAGAACAGATTCACGGGCTACGTCTTAATGGAAATGATAATCACAGATAGCGTAGTTTCGCAGCTTTCGTTAAGTCTGATCGCAAAACGTTTAGTTTTACAGAAATCTGGTCCACATTAATTTCCAGATGAATGGTAGCGCGCCTCAATACGCGCTTCCGTCCGTCCACAATTTCTGTTACATTATAAAATTCCATATCAAAATAAAAGACGCTTATGCAATTGTCGTGGCTGATATAATCTTCAGCTTCTCAGTAAACTGAAGATAGTAAAATTATTACAACGAGCATACATAAATTAAGAACAATTTAAATTTGAGGCCGAGTATCGCCGTAGACATCTTCTAAAAACATATTACTTCAATTAAAGGAAATTTTTCAGTGCACAAGAAGGCGCTGGACGACGCTACTGAAAAGTAAGAAGAAGGGAGATTATAATTTTTCGGCTATATATACCTACGATGTAGCCACCTTGCCTCGGTGCTGCATCATATTAACACGAGTAGTTCCTTCTGCTGAGTCGATCTGCGATGATTAATGAGAGAGGTCGACCGGCGAACGGAAGGAAGGAAGGAAGGAAGCAAGGAAGCAAGGGCTTAGACTCCTGACGTCAAAAGTCCCTCTAATACTGGGCCTGGAAGAAACCGCCCTCCGTTCAAGAAAACTCTCTACTAACAAACTGGAAAGCATCTGTTCTCGGGAAGTACGATCAGAGACGGATGCTTGTTATACACTACTGCTTCACCCTGACGTATCCTGAACTCCTTGATTCTTCAGGTGCGTCCAGCGTACTAGTGACTATTCCCCCGCGTTTACAGCCAAGCTCTTCCGGCACTAGCGAACCTGGAGGCCATGGCTCCGGTCGGTCGCTACTTCGCCTCGGTGAAGATGCACGTAGACGCACGCACAAGACGAACCGCGGGCGGTTTTGACAAACTTTAATCTTTTCTTTAGATTTTTGGAAAGGAGGTGGGAAGCTGAAGTATTATGAACCGTTTGAGTGTTCACATGGTAAATTTTCTCGCCCCTAAATTCGTCGCAAATATGATTTAAAAACTGTATTATCGCACTTATATTTTGCTACATTTTAAGGAGTTGTTTGCAGTTCATTTTTAATATCTGAGCACAGTGGGATCGTAGGTTTTAATCGCATTCAAGGCAGGGTTGTGTGTCCGGGTTTAACTGCGTTATGGTGTTCTGAGAAGGTAAACAACGGAAGGTGAATGACTAGTTGGCCGATTCAGGTCAAACGAAGCTGATGAGTATTTGTTGTCTAATGTTATTTATTAATAATGTTAAAATAAACGTTGCTTAGCTAAATAATTGAAGTTCTGAAAATGACAAAATTTGTGGGCATAAAACTGGATGCAAACTACCCATTATGTACAAATGTGTCTGCTGATAACCAGGTATTACTGGCAGAAAAAGAATGTTTACACAAAAAGGAATTTTTAGTTTGAATAAAATTTCGTAAATAGATCGTATGGAGATATCGGAAAATATATCACAGCTCATGGCAATGAGAGGAGTAAGTCAAGATTTTAAAAACTTGGGGTTGTCGAATTTGTGGTACAGAAGTAAATTAATATTTAAAAAAATATACAACAAACTGTAATAAAATTAATGGGATATTGAAGATACGTGACAATGGACAATGCTATTGGATTAAGATTTCATAGCGTGATCTCAGAAAGCAGGTTAATACATGGAAGTGAATGTCGAACCCTTGTGTCTAGAGATAAACAGAAGATTGCAAGGGGTTCGTTAAGGTATGGAATGTTCGAACGAGAAGTTAGACTGAATTTTAAATTGCTCCATATCGAACGAGAACAATAAAAGGGCGCTATCCGCATGAGTCTTTCGGCATATCCTCTTCTCGCTAGAAGGGTTTTCCAAGACTTTTCAATGAGAAGTAAAGCCTTTACCTACTCTTGCGTTATTTTCTTGTTTGCTTTATTTTACTTTTATTTTGTTCTTTTCTCTCTTTCACTTAGATTTCTCCTCTTCTCCCTCCATTTTGTGCCTTCCTTTATTTACTGTTGAGATCAAAATTGTACAAAACATTCTATCACATGCTTAGAATACGCTGTTCTTATACGTAATTTGTTCATCGTCCTTTGAATCTTCCACATGACATTATACCACATTCATAACAGTACGTGGTCTATATTAAGCATGAGCAGTTTGTTAGATCTGCTCAACTGAAGATTATTTTAATTATGAAACATACAAACTACTCACTCTCACTTCCTTCGCCGTTTTATTATTTGGTATCTGATACAGTAAAATAGACGAATAAACAAGAAAGAAAATGTCAAGTCAAAGTAGTGCTTTAAAGACAGGAGCGTGTTTAAAATGTGTGCAGTATTCCTGTCGGTCTGCTATTGTTAGACTGTCGTATTTCACGAGTATTCATGCTGCATATATAACAGATTATCACCGTATTAATCTTTTTCTTGAGACGTCATTTCTGAACTACAGTGGCTACCCCTTAAAATTGTTGTAACCCACTTCCTGAAGGCTACAAAACTCGGTCTGAGTTTTCTCCAGCATAACGCAGATCATTCCGACACACAGAAGGACAGGCAGAAGAAACTTCATGCTTCAATCTACAGCTAAATGAATTCTTCGGCGCATATCTCGTGTTTGGACGACTGTTTCTAAATGTAGTAGCGACTTTCTAAAACGTAACTTATTTAACTTTCATTTCAGTTTCCGAGTGCACATGGCAGAAACATTTGAATTCCTGCAGCGTAAGTCTGTATTACACACTTTTCACTTAAACACAGGATTAACAGACAAGCATAGAAAAAAAGAAAACAGAGAATCATCTGCTACGAAAAACAGAAAGTACTGTCTGTCTGACAATGAGCAGAGTATTGAATCGACCTTGAAGTCGTGACGTCATGCCGAATGTTGTCCTAAAATACTGCTCCGTACTAAAAATGTTCTCACTATTTGAGCAATGTGCATGATATTTAACACAATGGATGTGTTCCCAGTGAACTAGACTGATATACTAGATTCTATATAAACCATGAAATGCCAAAAACAGAAGAATGAGACCAAATACTAGAAGTCTAGGAAAAGTAAAGGGTATGTTTCTACTGTTCTCAGAAAACTTGAAGGAAGGAAAAAAACATGGGAATAGATATAGGATAATATTAAACCAGAACTTTACATAGTACAGGAATCTGTGGACTGGATTCATGTAGCTCAAGATAGGTTTCAGTCGCCGTGTTCTGTGAACATTACAGTGAACTTTAATGACCCTTCGGATTCCATGATAGGTGGTTTCATGGCTAGCTGAGCGACTATTAGTTTCCGACCGAAGAAGTATTTTTATAATCGACATTGTTTAAGGTGCCCTTGTTCCATAAAAAATCTTTTATTTGAGTCTAATATAAACGTCACATAAATTGTGACTGTTAAACTAAACGAGTTCGTCAAAAATCATTGAAGTCAATATGAGTATTTTGAATTACGCATTATTAGGTTACTCATCTGCGCGGACAATGAAGACATTTTATTCCAATCACGCTTTTCACATAGCATTCTGGGTCATTTTATCCCGTCAGGTGAATCAGGTTGATGGAAATTCCTCTGTGTCTTCTTGCACAAACTGTCACGGCGATGTCAGCTGTGTCAGTCATTTCAAGAGATGAAGTAGACGCTTTTAGAATGTTGGGGTGGGTGCACATAAAACTTTTGTTGAAATTTTTAAGGCCGCTGTTAAAAATGGGTGAAGGGACCTGCAAAACAGAATATGTCAAAAACCATTCCCAGAGTTTCTGCAGTTTTCACTGCCCCTAAGCTTTGCTCATATACCTTAAATCCACCCAGAACTGCTTAGAAAGCTCGTCGAGGGTAATGTACGAGGATTCTGTCTCCACCTTAAGATATAGGCCTGAAGATAAAGCAGGGAAATGTTCTAGTTGTTCTGTTTCAGGCTATTCAGTCGAATTTCAGGACACTGCCTTCAAGCAAACCACGAATAGGACCGGATATAATCCAAGTTTGTTTTAAGATCATCGTCTGAAACCGATCACACTTATTTATACCTAATTATTCTTTAAATTAAGCAATAGCAATTTGTTGTTACTGGTAGGGGCCTCCACATTTTGATTGCACCAGGGCCCCACAACTGTACATCCGGCCTTGACCACGACCTACATCCTCACTCGGTCCTCTATTCACTTTCAGAATTATATATCGTCACTTTTCCCCTTCCGTGATATGACCTACCTATTTTTGTACTCTAAACGTCTAATATAATTTTATTTGTTATTAAATTAGTGTGTAATTTTATTTTATAAATTATAAATGTTTATTCTCTTTGAGCATTAGGCTTTTCCATGTGTTACGCCTCAGAATTAATGCTGAGACAGTGGACGTTGTTTCAGAGACGCTGTAGGACGTCTAGGTTTGGGGTAAGTCCCACGCCAGCTTATAACAAGGAAACTTTCATTCCTCGAACAGGATTCAGACAACTGAATAGCGGCTGAAAATAAAGATCAGAAGTGGAGTAAAGGTTAGTTACCGCTGACTAGAGAACAGGTTATGTGAAATCTACAGAAACCTGATAGTGGGTAACCGTAACCTTGTCTTGTATTTGAAGCTGTGTTTGGACGCGCAAGCGCAGTGTTGAGGCCTATTGATTGTAAAACCACACCCCAGCCGACGGAACATGGACTCAGCCTCCTTCAAATCGCTTATATAGCAAAGAGACTGGTCATCCCACTGATTTAACTTCTTATCTTGACTAGTATCTCGTGACAGTTTCGTCTGTAGACCGGGAAATTGTCTGACTCTGTGACCAGAAAATGCTTGCAGTGACATGGCCATATTAAACATGGAGCAGCTGCCTGCCCACACCATTTCCGTCTCCTTCATAGGCCAGATCGTCTCTGGTAGGACGGGTCGTGGGTTCGATTCGTGAGATATCATAGCTTCGTCAGAGGGATGAATGTTTAGGATTCATGTGACAGGTGTCTGAGGATGAGTGCAGGGGAACAGCAAACCCACTAAAGTCTTACAATATGGCCGAATAAATGGGATTTGAACCTAATGTTTATATCACCCATCATAATTGCTTCATCGGCTTTCGTGTGCTGTAATTAATCCCTCCAGTAATGCCTGTACAGTATCTTGAAATATGCCACGACTCTCTTTTCCCAGCCGTTTCTGTGTTACAGGATCAGTTCATTCGACGCTAAGAATCCACCATTGATGCAGGATACATTTTGCTGTGTGGCTGTCCCATTACCACCTCACCCTCCAAGGCCATCTTGCAGTTGCAATTTTGAATTGCAAAAAGTAGCCCTAGAAGTAAATCTCAGCCTTGCGTTGTATTCACGCAGCACGTGGCCCCTCGTGACTCCTTCCACAACTAATGTTCGACCCGTGTGCTACTAGGAACGACAGCAACACAGGGAAAGCAGAATAAGAACGGATATACAAAGGTGCAGTTATTCGTTGCGTGCATTATCATGTATGGAAATGCACGTCTTGGTGTGCCTCCAATAATATCTTTTCTAGCCATCAGACGGATTGTTTTGAACGTGGGGCCCATTGAAGATTAAGCAAAGAAATGACTCACTAAATTAGCCAACATAAACATATAACTCCTACTTCTCAAATTCGGTAGGTCCCAGGTTCAAATCTCGGAGTGGGGACCACAAACTGGCCTTGTCACTTCCTTCGTTCATTGTAAATGAAGCGATCTCCTTGTTTACTTTAACAGGAAAACGCCTTTTATATGTTTGTTGTTAATTCATGGACTTTCTGTAATCCATTCTTAAAACTGCAAATAAATAGATAGCGGTACTACTGCAAGCACGCGTGGGAAAGAGAAGAAATTCTCACAAAGTATTGGCTGGAAAAGCTGAAGGGAGAGACCGCTTAGGAGATTCTGACGTAGGTGGGATAATCAGGGACGACAAGTCTAAAATAACGTAACTGGGTAAGATGACACACGTATGTTATTGACAAATGTATGATTCAAATGATTTTAAGTTTTGCGCCTATAGGTTGATCATGTTGGTACTAAACTACAGTGAAACATGGCGTAATGTGAAAGCGTGTGTACCAAGCTTCGTGTGCAAAAGTATCTTTCTGACGCTTCTGTTACGATTTGTAGTGACTGTTTATCAACATTGCAGTCTGAGATTTGTGATTACTTGACTGAAACACATATCCAGTGAAGAATTTGGAGGTAAGTGTAATTAATACCTATCTCTTGAATCAGTGTATGTTGTGCTGTTTAGGTTATGGTTAGGAAACCAACTGAAGCCAACTTTGGGTTAAATGACATAGAAGGTTTGTTTGTGAACTTTGTACACATACCTAGTAGCACAGAGTATATTCCTTGTCAATTGCTGACATTCAGTTTTATGCTTTCAAACGTTACTATGAAGAATCAGACTTTTACTACATTTGTAATTTGATTATTTGAATATTATATTTTTACCTTGGTATTAAAAGGAAGGTGCTGCTTTTATTGCGTTACATTGGTCTGTTACCTGTTTAGCTCCTAGTTATTATAATGATGATAAAATTTGATGTTATGCAATCATAATTGGTAAATATATTAGTTGTTTATGTGAAGAGTGTTAAGTATGTCATTTTACCCAGGAGCTTGGCCTAAAATAACAAATTGTGGGAATTTTGATAATATAGTTTTAATGCCTATAGGAAGATTAGTTGCATATTAATAGTAATTTCTTCAGACTTTAGATATTACAGAAAGCATGTAGTTAAAGATTCAGAGGCCAGTGCTAATGCTTTAAACCAGTTTAATGTTGATTTAAGCCAGTTTAGCCTATTAGACTATTAAGATGGGTCTAAAGGAAATGGGACTTAATCTGGCACAGTGTAGGACCCAGTGGCTGGCTCTTGTGAGCACAGTAATGGAATTTCGGATTACAATAGACAGATATTGATTGATTAGTTGAGTGGCTACTGTATTGGAAAGCTTTCAAGAACCTGTTTCAGGAGATGGTTTTATTTTGTTGATAGTGTTTAAAATGCTCATTTGAACCATAAAAATGGTTTTAGTTGCATAATAATGGGCAAGTAAAAATCAAATTTAAACAAACAGAGGAAGTGTAAACGAAAGTCAGTTAACTGCATTTAATCAGGGTCAAAAACAGTTGGGAAACACAGTACATTATAGGCTTTTGGCTCATAATAAATATTTACTGCCATAAATTCTATAGAATCTGTCTGACACACATATTCGACACAATTCCAGTGTTATACCATTTACTGTCATTGCCGAGTATTATTGTGGGCAGCAAGCCAGTATTATTTTTAGGTTAATGCTAAGATTGGGACAGCTTCTTCAAAAGAAACTGTTCGAGAATCGCAGTACTGGATTCAGTGAAAGCGCTCGTATATAATTTGTACAGTGAAGTAGATGGACAGGCAAACGCTTCGAAGTTACTACAACGAATTATTTTTCCTTGTTATGAAATGCGACAGGGTCTGGTGGAGGGCTTTGATTAATTCGGTGACGAACCTTCGGGTTCTATAAGCCAATTAGTTAGTTAGTTTAGTTATGAAATGCGCCTAAATGTAGACGCCGAAAACCGACTTCGCAGTCGAGTGGTTAGAACGCGGATTCAAATCTCATCTTGAGCCCGGAAACACGATTGAGGATTTTTGTGATTTCTCTTAGGTCCGATGAGAGATGCCGAGGCCCGGGCCCATCCTGACCTATAGGTCGAGCTACTGACGGCGTCTTTGAATAAAACACCAACAAACACAGTAAATACATACATGAATACCAACACATACTTCTGAAAACATTAAAATCTCTAGACTGGAACTCGAGATCAGATTTCAGTTTTAAAATTCACTTTACTAAATATTTCTCCACAAGCGAGTCTGAGGACTACATATTTGTTTATTTCACATTGCTACACGAAGTTAAACAAATAGCCTTGTTAAAATGTAATGTCACATTGGACGCGCCTGAATACAAGCTTAATTAAACCCAAGCACGGTGATGCAAAAAAAAAAAAAAAGTGAGGGCGTCGCTGAAAGGAGACGGAAATAAACCCGCTACTGCAGAGGATGAATCAGATTAACGGACAAAAGAATAATAAACTCTATTATGAGAAGCGAACCATAAAATAGAAAGGAAAGGATTCGAATTTCTCTGGGAAGGAAACGAACTTCCGAATGAAGAATTTTTAACCTAGTTTCATAATACTTTTGACAAACAAGTACCCTAGATTGGGGACTTCATTTCGAGACGAACAATTTTTCTTACTCAGAAGTTCACCGCGTCAGGTTCTACGATGTGTGACAACGTAATTTGAAGATAAAACATTCGCTGATAGGAACTTTTAGGCGTCTTTCATGAAATATAGGGTGATTTAAAACCAAAAGCCAATATAAAAAGCTAATAATTATATTTGGCCA
Organism: Zootermopsis nevadensis; assembly: GCF_000696155.1. The sequence goes on along the minus strand of NW_019059782.1, from coordinate 510,667 downwards.
TGGTCTAATTTTCAGGCCACGGCAGAGATATTTGAACCAGTTACTATAACTACTGTAAGCCACGGTGGTCTAGTGGTTAGAACGCTGGCCTTGTAATCCTGGGGTCTCGGGTTCGATTCCCGGCGGTGCCCGAATTTATAACTTGTGTTGGGCAAGGCCGTGGTCCAGGCAACAAGGAGTTTTCCTACGGGGGCTTCACCGGTTTCTCCGTGACATCCCAACAATTACTCCATTCACACACAGAAGAAGGCAATGGCAAACCACTTCTGGATCATCTGCCAAGAATGTATATATGTATGAGCAGGTCCCTGACAACCTGAAGAGGATGGAAGGATCCTGTTCATAATATATGGACCTGTCGTCAGAAAGAACACTAAATAAAAAAACTATAACTACTATAATTCCGACTGTTTCAAGTTCCCTCAGAATCCCTCCCAATTTCAGTTTTCCCTCACTCAACAGCTGACAGCAACACGCTGTGGATTATTCACACATTTTCATGCCTTTTCGACCGAACACGTGTTACGTCAGGATCAGTCAAAAAGACCACTCTTCATGAATATTTCATGTCGTAAAATAACTGTCGGTCATGTTAGTTAGTGCAGACAGGTCTGCTAACAGATTTTTATTCGTATCGCTATAACAATTCCACAACGCTTACTTTTTGAAAGGGATGTATTATTTTCTAGCTACCTACTATTCCAGTTTCAGCAGTGTATGTAAATTATTCGTTTCAACATCTGAACAAGTTCAGTCTTGATTTATCAGCGTTGTTTTAGTTTGTATAATTCAGATGGAAAACAAAGCAGAACTATTGTCGTGTAGTTCAGAGGGAAACAAAGCCGTATTGTTGCCGTGTCATTCAAACAGACAACAAAGCTGCATTATTACATATAGTTCAGAGTGAAGCAAAGCGCTACTCTTACCATGAATTGCAGAGAGAAACCGAAACAGTTGTGCTAATGTTTTGTTCAGAGAAAATTCAGATCAAATCTGTTACCGTGATATAGTAAGAAACATTCTCACCGCCAGTGGGAAAAAAAGAAAAAGAAGAAGTAAATGTAAAATTAATCCGTCATGCATTGCGATCTAAGAACTGCGTTTAAAATATTGCTCTTATTGTGAACATTTATCAAGATACAAACGAAGTACAGCAATACAGTCAGGAGATGAATCATGCAAAAATTGCTTTCTAATGCTGGTGCACGCAGTAAACAACACAATCAACACATTGTATTGTCGACCTATTGACCTGAGGAAAGAAAAGAGAAGGGATGTGTTGCAAAACTGGTAGCTAGGATAATATTTTAGGAAGAGAGAGGGTATAGCAAGAAAATGGAGAAAATAGCATACCGAAAAGCTTCATGATCTGTGACCTTCACCGGAATATTACTAGATTATTAAATCACAAGGAGTGAGATAGTTTTTAAAATTCTCAACGTCATTCGAAGGTTATTTCTTCAAACGCCTATTTCTGGCGATCTGCAGGAATTTGAATGACCATTTTAATGTCAGTTAGGGGTCATGCACATGTCAGCGTCATATCATAGTCACGGCAATATCAGTCCGTTTGTTTTCCGAATAGAAGGTTCTAAATTTCTCAAGGTCATTGGCAGGTCGGTTTTTCAAACGCATATTTCTGCCGATCTGCAGGAATTTGAATGACCATTTTAATGTCAGTTAGGGGTCATGCACATGTCAGCGTCATATCATAGTCACGGCAATATCAGTCCGTTTGTTTTCCGAATAGAAGGTTCTAAATTTCTCAAGGTCATTGGCAGGTCGGTTTTTCAAACGCATATTTCTGCCGATCTGCAGGAATTTGAATGACCATTTTAATGTCAGTTAGGGGTCATGCACATGTCAGCGTCATATCATAGTCACGGCAATATCAGTCCGTTTGTTTTCCGAATAGAAGGTTCTAAATTTCTCAAGGTCATTGGCAGGTCGGTTTTTCAAACGCATATTTCTGCCGATCTGCAGGAATTTGAATGACCATTTTAATGTCAGTTAGGGGTCATGCACATGTCAGCGTCATATCATAGTCACGGCAATATCAGTCCGTTTGTTTTCCGAATAGAAGGTTCTAAATTTCTCAAGGTCATTGGCAGGTCGGTTTTTCAAACGCATATTTCTGCAGGTCTGTAGGAACCTGAATCACCACATTTATGTCAGTTTGATGCCATTGATAGGTTAACGTCACTTCAAGACCACTACAAGTTCAGTCCAAGGTTTTTATGTTATATACGTAGGTCTTTAAAGTTTCTAAAGCTCACTTCAAGAACCATTTTTCTTGCTCTTGTATCTAAACTGTATTGTGTAGTTTGTGTGACCATTTTCATGTAAGTTTGCAGCCTCTTAGACCCTGCGCGCACGAGGTGTTTGGGCCGAAGTGGTTTTTTCTTCCGCATTGTTGGAACGCACTGTTTCAGTATGTGAATAATTTCTTTGGATACATACGCATGTCTTCATATAACTTGTGAAATTGGGCTTTCAACAATCTTTGACTTACTTTATTTCTATATTTTGCCCCTGCTCTTAGCAAAAAGCTCACACAATGACAGTCTCAACCAAATCCATACCTCGACTTATCAGCTTAGAACACTCGCCAACTGTCTCCACAAAATCCAGCTCCCAACCGAAAAGAAAACGCAGACAATGCGTTTATTTCACCGCCCGTGTGCACAGGCAACTAGAATATGCGGTTGCGGTAGTTTTACCGCTGCGACAGGAAAACCGATCGTCCTTAGGATCTTAGGGTAGTTTGTTGTGTCCGAAGAGGAAAGCAACATAGCCCTTACCAACCCTTTTCTATAACAAAGGAAACTGCTCGTTCGAGGTTTAGACGTGTTGCAATGTTTAGGTGTCGCAGGATCAGACGAATGTGAAATTGTCTTTGTCTTCGCTTCTTGGTGCTGTAAAGCGACGTGATTAGAACTGTAAGAGGTAAACGCAGTTTGCAAATTGCGAGAATTGGAGCATTTTGAAAGAGATAGCTTACTATTTTGCCACTGGGCTGTACCGTGAGTTTGAACTTTTTTTTAATAAAACGAAAGTGATTAAGAAGTTGGCGGTGAGTGCTGAGTTAAAAAGTGGAAAGGGTTTGTGGAATGTTCCATGAATCCCAGAACGTCTCGTCCTGTTCCCACGACAATAGCAGTCGCTGAGGGCAAGAGCGACGCAAGCGATAGATTTCAGTCGGCTCTGCTCTAGATAGACTTATAGCAGGCTCAGTTATTGAGAGAAATTATTTTGTGTTAAACGATAGTTTTTTTCAGTTTGGGTAGTAGTTTTTACAATTAATATTTTTTCCTATTTTTTAATTTTCACTGTTTAGAATTAATTAATTTTCCACCTTTTCTCGGAGTTCATTTTTACGGATATGAAGTGTGTAACATATGGGTATTCCAACGTGTTTATTTTACTGCATCCCTCTCCTTCTACATGTTTTTTTCACTGTAAACCTCACAACAGGTGAATCGTTCAGGCTGCAAAACAACCATGTAGGCATAAGGCTGCGTGCAGCGATAACACCTCCAAAAGTGCATCTTCAGATTCTGTAAAAGTTACGTTATCTGATCATATAGAAACATATGCATTTTACTTTTATTTTATTTTACTCTTACTTTCATTTATCCGTCTACTCTTTATGCTGCGTTGACGCAGAAGAAAAGAATTGGAAGAATCAAGATGGCTGTCTGCTGGTTTGTTGCGCTGTGTAGTCTAGTAGATTTTTACCGACGTTTCGGATATGCTTACTGCCTCCATCATCAGAGCAGCGTGAAACCAATCAACTCTATTTCCCTGTTGAAAATGGTGTCTTTCGTTCAATAAATATGTTGTGAAAAATAGACAGCCCCTGTTGAAAATGGTGTCTTTCGTTCAGTAAATATGTTGTGGAAAATAGACAGAGCGAAGATTTGTAATTCCATGTTTAGATACAGTCATCTGGTTCCGTTTTCTAACATACGCGGTTCTGCATGTATGAAGATAGATCGTTGTCCTTCTAAAGTCATATAAATCGCATTATAACTTGACAGGAAATGTTTTCCATATACAAGAGACAAGTTTGAAACTGAAGCTTGCCGTCATGTGAATCCGCCGGCAGATGACGATTTCCCGAACTGACGTAGGAAGTGTGATGCCTCGCGAACCGACACTTCACTAAACTGTTTCTTAGTTTGGTTGCATGAAGTGCACGGCGACGAACTTGATGCGACTTACAGATTCTAAACAAAGACAATTCAGCTACATTTTTTTGCTTGTCAGTTCGTAATGCTATTCCCCCCACCCTAAATTGTAGAATAACAGCACGTAGAATTAAATACAGCTTATCCTCACCGTTCTCGTGAGTTAACGTTCTTGAAAAGCCCTTCGAGCGATAAAACCACAGTCAACGAAGTTTAAATCCTCACGAGAAAACGGGGTTCATGGAACTAAAGACCGATTAAATCTGATACTTAATATGTATATTTAATGATTCATAACGTCAGCGTTCCTGGCTGAAGGTTGTGAGGGTGGTCGAACACGAGGTCAGCAATCAGTTCGAAAAATTGCTAATAGTCCACTCGCAGTTCATTCGGTGTGGCAACTGAGACAGGCGGGCTCAAATGTAGGATGTTGTGCGTTACTCATCACAGACCGCGAAAGAGCGAGGGACATACGCCGCGATACATAATACCCCACAATGATTTTTCCGCAAATAAGCATAACATCTGTGCGGGAATAAGGAGGTTCTGATTTGCTGGACCAAGGAGTAACTAAAATTGATAACTTATGGATACCAAAACACGAGCCGGGTATTGGAAGAGGCGATACCGTAATAAACGCCTAAGTAGAGGCACAGGCATTCGTAGTGATTAAATCCGGTATAAATACAAAATTGTATTTGTCTGCATTTGCAACGTAGCCTGTGGATCACAAGAAAATCCTGCTTACAATTTTCAATTCCATCTCTCTGCTAAAACATTACTGATGCTTATTTTTATTCAGCTGACTGATTTATTTTCGTGTTACGTTTCTGTCTTTCTCACCCATGACGTCTCATGTAGGTCATATTTTTATAGTCGGATTATTTCCGTGCCTGTAGAGAAGTTCGTTCTTCGTTTCTCATTTGTTCGCAAACTTACTGAGATGTTTCTTGTAGGTATAATTTTACCTTCTGTGTATTTTAAGTGGGCGTGACACTTTGATTCTCAGCTGTTTTCCAGACTTTGTGTCTCTGCATGGGTTAGTCAGGATCTGCGGTTGTGGCTATGAAGTGAAACGTGGGATCCCATTTACGGATTCTTAAGGCGAGTGTGATTTATTTTAAGACTTACTTAATTCTGTAGGTTTCTGAGGATTTATTGTTACTATAAATAGAAGATAAAATAAAATATACTACGTAATAATGTAATTTATTTATGTTTTTAAGGATTTTAAACTCGACTGTATGATTTGAGGTTAAACATAGGTGGTGAAGGGAATATTTGAACATCACAGGAATTAAATAAGAGGAAAGTGTGAAGTTGTATGATAATACAGGTCCACAATTTGTATTGTTAAGACTGATTTAAGAACAACGAGAGGCTTGGCGTGTGTCATGCTTCAGGACTCAAAAAGCATAACATATTTGGTTTGAAACTGTCAAAACAAAATACTACGTAACAGACCTGGACTTAGATGGGTGTATAATGTTAAAATGGATGCTAGGTGAAGTGGTTTTTTATGTTGTGAGCTGAATTTACCTGTTTGAGGACAGATTTCAATAATATTCTTTTGTATTTACCGTGATTCATTACGGTAAATACAAAAGTACAAAATACAAAAGCAGTTTCATCTACAGGCTCCTTTACAAAGAAATAGCACGTTAGAAGGCAGTTGCGATGAAGCTTCGAGGCTTCCTGTGGATATACTGCAAGCAGAATCCATGTCGTCTGTTTGCGAGAGGTTTGTGACGTAACCAATGTAAACACACGGTGCAGTAGTTCAGTGTTTGCTCCGATAATACCACATCGCTAGAAGTGCGTGAGTGCACGGATACGCAACATGCAGAACAAGTTTTCAAAATAATGGTACGACAAGATTTATATCCTGGTGGCTTACATTTGCTTCCTTCGTAACTTCTTTGACAGCAGCGGAGGTTGTTTAATATCACATTAAAGTCGCCGACACGAACGACGGCGACTGATTTATGTACGCTTCCGCGTACTAAATATTGATTGGTAGGCCTGAAGGTAAGAGACCACTAAGTAGACCTAGGCATAAATGGGAAGATAATATTAAAATTTAAATTAGGGGAATGGGGTTTGGGAATGTGGGTTGGATCCTCGTGGCTCAGGGTATTGACTTGTGACTGGTTCTTGTGAACACGGTGATGAACCTTCTGGTTCCATAAAAGGCTGGGATTTTACCATTTCGAGAAGCGATTATTGTCTGGCTTTTACTTGCAGTCTGTTTCTTTCCTCATGTCACGGTTCATCACTACGAGGTTACGGATAGTGGATGTTGGCCGAGAGGGTAAATGGATGGCAGGGTGGGGAAAACTTGCTGATGTTGACTACTGGTTGTCATGGTAACTTGGGCGTCATCTCGACGTCGCCAGCTGAAGAAGTCTATCGGTCCCGCCCGCCAGCCCGTCGCGTGTAGCCTCAGCGTGGATATATTAAAATGTCTGTCACTCCAGGATGTTGCAAGGCTTGGAGACAATTCGGTTATGAGTCGCTGGCCCTCTGAATGAGTGTGTGGAGATTCGTAGTTCCAGCGTTCCGAAATGTGGGCTTGAACCTCAGCTGCCAGGAAACGTACGTGAATGTCATTGTTTTCGAAGTTGAATAAGGAAACAATTAAAATAACGCATAATAATTAGCAGGAGGAAAATTCACGCTACAGTATGAGAACATCCACATTATATAACTTTATGATGGAATTAAACAAATTAGCAATTTAAATAAATAATGTTAGTTCTTCTTCTCCTATGGCTTTACTTACCCTCCGAAGGAAGTTTTACTACGGATTTTTATCACCCTTAAAAAACCATTAACATCGGCCGGGTTTAAACCCGCGAACCTTGGGTCCAGTGGCGAGCACACTGACCACTAGTCCACCGAGGGCGACAAAAAGCAAGGAATATTTTATAGAGGTTGGTCGAAACGTAATGCAACCATTATTAAAATATGATAGTTGCAATTCATTACAATTCGTTTGACTATACAAGAGTCCACCCACGTCATGTTGTAACATTCTCGCGCCAGTACGTCAATTGTCTTCAAAGAGTCGAAGTGCAAGGATGTCTTTTCCACAAGTGCAACGGGTGTTCATTATAGAACACTACCTGGTATCTCGTTGTTCCTACCAGAATTAGTTTAGGGATACTTTTAATGAACATCCATTAAATTATTTCGAAAATGAAACTTGTGGACGGGTACTCTTCCTTTCCATTGTGAGTTTCTTTTGTGTTAGTAATTCACTATTTTCGCGGGTTTACAGGAAATGTTGATTCTGTTGTAGTTTCTGAAGAGACGCGGTTCGGGAAGTATCCACGTGCATAAACATGCAGTAATAAAACATCCAGTTTAATTTCCTACACGCTGATAATTTTTTCTAACTTTATGGGACCATGTTATTACAGAATGAAAGTTTTTATGGACCTTAGAGTCGTAACTGGAATTAATTTATAATCCACACATGAAAAAATATTTTAATTACTATTAAAGACCACGATTCTGTAAAATAGAATGCCACAAAACTGCTCTGCGTTTGATGGTAGTCTATGAAGTAACGGAGTTTCGTGGAGGGTGTTTTCAGAAACTCATAACGCGATACACCGTCATAGAATTTTATATTTTGAGGGAAAGAAATTTATGAAATAAATGTGTGAGAAAGAAAACTGACTTGTAGTCGTAAGCTGTTGTGTTTGCTTCCCTTATGACTGTCTTCTGGGTTGTAGTCTGATAAAAGTTGTGTACTGGCTTTTCAGAGGTATTAGCTGCGTCACCGAACTACCATATAATTACGGCAGAATGCGATCTTTTGTGTGTGAAAGGACGTGACATGAAACGATTCTAAAGTAGGCTCGTAATTTGCTTTTAGTTATAAAAATCTTTGAAGTATCGAGATGGAGGAACGAATTGGAAGAGGACGCCATGTTGGCTGCTTGAAATTCTTTCAGAATTTGTACTGGCTTGTTCTTTCATCTCGGATTGTACTTGTACCTACGAGACAAGAATTAATGGTTCCAAAGTTACATGAAGGGGCTACCAGTGACTTTTATTAGTACAGTTGAAACGTAAAAACATTGGAGCGGCAGAAATTAATAGGTTACTGTCTGGCGTTTTCTTGTTACAAGTTCTTGAAGAATGGTTTTCGTGAAAGCTAAATCTCTCTGTCCGAACTGCATAACATATGTGGAACACTTCGTATTGTCCTATACGACGACGACATCTGGGTTGTGGGCTCTATATAGAATCTAAAGTTGTCTCAGTTTTGCGAATTTTATTAAACGCAGACTAACGCATCTGTTAACTTTTACTCTTCACAGACCCTTACATATACAATATCCCAGCAGATGTCTGTCTTCACTTTCGACGAAAAAAATTATTTGTGTGGGTCATCTATTATTGATAGAGCAGTGTATTCTAGAAACTTGTAATGGGTTATGTGTGTTGCTGAGTTGAGGAAGGCAAGAAATTGACACAGAATTTTGATTGGAAAATTTTGAAAATTGACCACTTGGAAGAACAAGAAGGAGACGGTGTATACCATTACAACTGTTCTTAAGGGGTGTAGATTGTGAGAATGGGAGGTAGAATTGGCCTATAAACAAACTTGAGGCTCCGTATTCCGCACCGAGATAGTTTGTAATTAGATTTGAACATCGTGTAAGCAGCTGTTTTGGTTGTACATGAGTCAACAAAGTTAAATTTGCCTGTGGGAGGTGAAAAATGCGAGCGGACGCATGGCTTGCCATCCAAACTGCGCGCTGTTACTGTAGTATTATTTATTATATTATGACAATAGCACAGTGTTATAGTTTGCTTAGAATGGATTGGGAAGTTCAACGTAAAATTTATATTCTTGCCATCTCCTGGGTGGACAAAATGTTACCCTGTCGTTATTCTCGCAGAAGAGAAGCGAGGATATGAAGATAAAGGGATTTGGGAAGGAACAAGCTCAGAGAATTGACTCTCTGGAAATGTGTCTGCCGGTCTGGTTCTGCGCGCGCGTGCTTTAGGTGTGAACAGCTGGAGTTCAGATTTACTACAAGGTTTGCTCATAAAGAACCTGCTGTATCTTGATCGACTCGTTTAAAAGCTGTGATACACAAGGTGGCACGCAAGAATGATAACTTGAAGTCTGAAAGGTCGCCCGTGTTTGTCGTTCTGGGCGCTGGCTGCAAATTTCAACACTCGTATCTTGAGGACAAAAGGAAATGCTCTGTATTTATTTCTTCCTCTTTTCTTTTATTATTTCTCTATTCGTTATTTTTTATTAATTTATTTCTCACTTTTATGGTACCTACCAACACCAAACGATGATGATTAGAATAATCACAGAATAGAGAAGAACAGAATAGACTAAGGAATAACAATAAAAGATGTTAAGTGATGAATAACCGTAGAAAAAAGTACGAAAATGTTTATATCTCGTAAGAAGTATGCAGAATAGTAATATAATAATCCAATTAAATTCAGTTCTTTATTATTAGTGTGCTGCATCAACAGGCAGAATGCCAATTACAGATACAGCACAAGGAAAATAAAGTGAATACAATAAAGATATTATAATAATTCAATTAATTTATTAGAGTGCTTGACAACAACCAGAAAGGCCAATAACAGCCAAGCACTAGCAACAATAAACATAACAATACAAAAACAAACAATGAACTAAATATAGAAATGTACAATATGATAATGATAATATATCAATTCATTAGTTTATTTCAAAATAATTAAAAGTAAATGAGCTAAATAATATGCCTAAAAGTGAAACATTAAAATACAAAAAAACAAACAAACTAATTATATAAATGTACAAATTATTCAACTTATTTATTGCATAATAATCAACAAGCAAATGAGCTGAATAATATGCCTAAGTATATAATAATTAAATTAAAGTTTGTCCCACTATACGCCATGTAGGCGCTTGAGGGGAGCGGAGGTATAGCTCCTCTCTTCCTTGACCTCGGCACTAGATGGGGGTGAGTGGTCAGCATCACGCCCCGGCCAGCTTTACCCCCGGGAAAGGACCCCGGTACCCATTGTAGAGGAGGCTGGGTGGGCCCCAGAGCCAGTCTGGACGCAGGGGCTAGAGGAAAAATCCTCTGCCCCCGTCGGGGATCGAACCCCGGTCGTCCAGCCCGTAGCTAGTCACTATACTTACTGAGCTATCCCGGCTCATAATAATTAAATTCAGTTAAATATAAACAATACACACAAAATGAAACTTTAATTACAAGAAAAGAAAATTGGCTAAATAAAATGCCTAAGCAAAATATTCTCCTTGTTAAAAATGTCGATGCGCTGACAGACTGCATTGGCAGCAGAAACACACCTAAACAAGGGACTAGCCTTAAAACTACGATGAACAAAAAACGTTAAGTAGTCTCTAATGGATCTGGAGGGAAGAAACTGAATCCAAAACGGATGGGCAACATAGAAGTAAATGCCCTGTAAAATGGTGAATAGATGGAATAATAAACGTTTTGAAACAATCGCAGGAAGATTCTCTGCAAAAGACAGTCGTACTAGGAACATAGCGACTAGGCACCAAATGCTCGTCAGCGTGTCCCGTTGAATGTCAAATCCTACTTCCTCGTTTTCCTTTCTGGTGTTTATGTTTTCGCCTTTATCGTAGTCAAACTCAGCCATGAAATATGCTTGTGCCCCGATGTTGTCAAATTCTTCCTTTGGCCACACTCTTAGGATCCGTCGTAGGCAATATGCAGAGTCTTGGTCCTTTGTACATGGTAATAAGATGAGCGCGTGTCTAGCATCGAAAAACGACGATATTTCCAGCTACGGTTGAAGACGAGTCAGGAACTAGAGGAAATTGAAGAATCTGGAATGAGATGGTAAAGAGTTTCAGAGGATGAGGAAAATAAAAGCTAGAAAGAGATGTCTGTTTGCTTCGGAATATTCGCGCCTTTGTAGAGTCCTTGTGTCTACAGTATTTTGTAACTTGGCTTCGTGCAGAAATATCTCGTTCGGAAGACTTTGAGCTGGGACAAACAAAACGTGTTATTTGACATCTTCAAAAACTATAGATGACGGAGAAAATATTACAAAGGGCAGAATGTGACTAGCATTCCATAGCAAGTGACGGTATTTGATTCGAAATGCGTCGTGTTTTGCAGTGAACAAAGAAACAATAATACAAAAATACTTTATTTATCTACTGAATATTATTAATTTAACAGTTCCTTCTTGGTGTTCCAAGATTTACTTTCTAGCGATTTTTGTGTGTCTGTCTGTCTGTCTGTCCATCACCATATTCAACCGCAGACATCTTTATTCAACTTGTGCATATTTCTTACGGTCCAATTTATTTTCATCTAAAATAAATTACCTCTATGACAGCTTGGGAAAATACATACTATTTATTTATATACTTAATGAAAATTTATGGCTTCGTATGTTTACGTAGACAGTTATTCAAACGAATATAATTAATTTGACCGAAACTGTCCGTTAGACCATTTCTGCGCTAACCTTGAGATAGATTTCATTGGAAATGCGACTGTATTTATTCAAACAATTCAGCAGACGCGTGTCCCAGTGGTTGCCAAGCAACGCCCTTTTCCCTAGCTCTTCACTGTCAGAAATTTATTTTGTTGACATGATCAACGTTTGTAACAAATATTTTCATCGATTCTCCCCAAGAGTTTTCAGAGTAAATTTGTCAACATTTCATTAGAAACAAATTAGGTTTCGTAGTAATTAAAAAGTCACACAACACACTTTATGTACATGAAGGCAAACACTTCAGTTTTAATTAATAGCTAACAACAGCTAATTTATTGTTTTTGTTCGTGTTCGTTGCACCGAACTGCAGAGTTCATACAGATTTGAATGAGAAATGACATGATGATTACGAAAGATGGAAGCGGTTGTTGCGCATTTGAAATTTTTCTTATGGGCCTGATGAAAACCAAGAATAAACGTTAGAATATCCAATCTACGAGCCAGTATTACACACAGGGATGTCCAGTAGAAGCCGAGTTGATTCTAATATGGCTGTCTTCTGAGTTATTGCGCCGTGTAGTTTGATGGAAATTTACCAACGTTTCAGAGGTCCTAACCGCCTCCTTCATCAGAGAGTTGAGTCATGATCAGGGCATGATGGAAGCAGCAGCACCTCTGAAACGTCGGCAATACTCTAGCAGACTTCACAGCGCTACAACCTAGAAGACAGCGATCTTCATATTCGCCGCCGTGAAAACCTCAAATCCTACTTATCCCAGTTCATGCTAGTAAATAATAGCAGTAGCAGTAGTAGTAGAAATATTAATAAAAAAATAAAATTACGAATGTGCAATTTCCACGGTTTGTCAGGTTCATCATTGTGGCCGTCAACCCATATTATGTATCTGTTCTCTGATATACTGTTTCAGAATTACAATACAATGAACTCTTTATACATTCGTTTGTATTGGGGGATCGGCCCATCTAAGGACAGCACAAAAAAACGCTTCTCCTTAAGTCACACACGTGCCCGCACTGTAAAGAATGACGTAACAACCGGCAGTTCCCTCACGACGACCTGAGCCCCGTTTCGAGGCACTAACCGACCGTCGACTTTCTTGCTACCGCTCTCTCTCGTTTGTTTCCTTAAACTGCCGTTCAGGAGATTGGTATATAATCCAGGAATTATTCTGCTACTACTTTATACCTTACGTTTAATTCGGATCACGTCTAGAAGACGATGGCGCATGTAAAATCCATTTATTCTAACGTATGCAGATGAAGAATATGTCACCACTGTTATTAATAATGATGCATAGCGCAGGTTTATCCTGATTTACACAGTCGCTCCAGGCAACTACTATAATTATTTTGAAGCTATGTAATCTGTGAACTTGAAACAGCATCATTAAACAAGATCGTTTCTGGGACCCACCTATCTATCCAATTGGTGTCACGAGTCCCTTTCTCAGGGGTGAAGCGGCCGGGGCTTGAAGCTCACCGCTCGCCTCCATTTAGTACCGAGGTCAAGAATGACTGGAGCTCTCCCTCCATTACTCCACACGTCTTCACGGCGCGGTGCTTAATAAATACCAGACATAACGTTGCCTTCGATGACGTACTTCTGGTTCTGGTGCCATGCCATGTAGACTCGTATGTATAACCAACGTTTCGAAGAAACATAATGCCATCTTCTTTAGGACGGAAGCCTGCACTGTGTGTTAACACAACAACACAATCATCTTCACTGCCGTGGAAACCTCAAATCTCATCTTTACATTCGCCTTCACAAAGATTCTTTAAGTGTTTTGAGTCATTGTCCTGTTGGATTATAGAGGCTTTTGTAAAATGCATACCCAGACAAGGAGTTGGACTTCTTTGTGGGTGGGACTATTTCAGGCCTGTATATTCACATGACAACACAGAATGGACGAAACTTCCCTGCCCCGAGCGGGATTCGAAATCAATATCCCAGTGTTTGAACTGTTCTTATATGGCGCTGACACCGGTATCGAATTCGAAATATTCTGTTAGCTATCAGCCTTCTGTGGCCTTATCACATTGGAATTTTAATATTAACCTTTTAAAGCCTAATGCTAACTATTCGTCCTTTCTGCTTTAACTTTCACTAAGTCTGGTTTCGTATGATTCTCATCGTGAACAGGGATAATTTCCTGAAACAGCTTTAGCAATCGATATTAATTATTTATACCGGTGAAGTGTTGTATTTTCTTTGAGGTACGGACTGCATTATTAAATGCCATTCAGACGAGCGTCAGCTTTAAAACGTTGAAGCTAACTTTACTACGTGGTAGATAAAGTTGGTTCTCGTAACCTATCACTGAGTTGAAAAAGAATAATGGCTGCATGCGTTCAAGGGCTCAACTCTTTAAAGCGCAGTGGTAAATGTATGTACCATCTGCTTTAATAGTCAGTATTTCTGCTTTATGAGAACAGAGTGTATTTATTGGTTTCGTACGATTCTCAAAGTAAACAGCTATTATTGTTCTAAGCAGCTGCTTTTTGTAGCAGAAAAACATTGTGTTTTCTTTGCGGTAGAAACTGAACTTTTAAATATTTTCTTTTTAGTTATTGTTTAGCAAGAGCTTCGGCTTCTAAGGCTCCGAACCCGTAATGTTCATGACTTTTTCTAGAAGTACCCGGTTCAGATCTCGATTTGATAACATGCTGTTCTTAAAGACGGAGGTCTGTGACATTCTTCAGCCCATCTACGTGTATGCGGATAGTTCCTTGAAATAGGATACGATTGTCAGCTGCTTCTTTCGTCTCATTTTACCGTAAATAAGCTTCGTGCTATAAACAATGTCGCCAACCGAATATGGACTACCGATACCTTAAGTCGAATCCGAAACCACCTGCTTTACCAACTGAACCACTGACTGAAATCTCAGTATCAAATGGATACACATTCTGTAAGCTATTTACAAGTTACCGCGTATCTTTCAGACGTTTTACAAACAAAATAGTCTGGAAGTCCCAAGTGAGATGAAGTGGGGCGTGGAGGACAATCCATAACAACAGCTCGTCCACCGGGCACAGGTAGTCGAATCAAAGAGTTTCCGATGAGCTGTACATACGGGTTGAATGAAGACTCAAGGAATTAATTAAGTAAACTAGTGTGGGTGTATTTACAAAGAGACTTCTTGGAAATCTGAAAAGGAAATGGCAGTATCATTTAAAACAGGCCTGAGGGGAATGGCTTAAGATCGTGTCTAATGGGGGGATTTATTATTAATTACGTTGATCATTTGGTTTCTATTACTAGAGGGTTAAATTAGGAAATGGTTTGTAAAACTAGGAAAAGCCACTTCTGATTAATTAAAGCTTAATTCTACCATGTCCTGAAACGAGTCCTGTCGTGGGAAAATACAAGGATCGTATAAAGAATCTGCTACAATGATAGGGATCTGCTGAACATAAATTGTCTTCAGGCCTTGCTGATAATAATTGTCCTTGCCATATTTCATTTTAGCTGATTGGGGAAGTGGACAAACAAATCATTTACAGTAAATTAATTACTTTGCCTGGCGCTACCATGGGGGCGGGGGAAGGGCGACATAACGGAAAAATTAATTGTCAGAACATTGGTAGGAGGTGTCAAATTATGGATAGGCCGCTCATCAGTCATGTGCGTGTGATTTTTGTTTTAACGACTGTGTATCACTGCGTTGAATAAAAGGGAATTCAAAATGTGGTAAGATTTCAGCGTGAGGTACGACATTTTGAATTGGGAAGACAGGTTACCACAACGTAGAGTCCATTACGAGGTAACAGAAAAAAATAATCCACAAATATTTGTGTTGCAATTTTAATTCTGTATTAAGATCTTATCCTCGAAATACGTAACACTTTGATTTTATAACTGTCTGTTCTAAATCATAAGAGGTGTACTGTGTAACAGTAGCCATAAATCAGACTTTCTCGCAATATAAATCCGAAATAACAGAAATGTATAGATAAAACAGGCTATTTTAATGTGAAATACATGCGAAGCTATGGCGCTCAGTGAGAGTTCTGATTATTCCAAAGAATATGTTTTAAACGTTCAACCATTACTTTTTATAAGCAATGTCGAAAAATATTAAATGAACATCAGAGAATCTGGACAATCTGACGAATTGGTTTCCTGTTATATTTTACATGAAAAAACATTGATTTGTGTGATGATTTTATACTAATCCAACATGGTTATCCGACTCACACTATCTGACAGTTCCACGTCACCAAACGCACCGTACGTGTCTGATATATATTTTGTACTAGTGGCATTTTCCAGTCCTGTTACTGCCTGTTTTCGACCATCCACTCGGCCCTTCGATATTTCATCGATATCATTGGTTTTTACGAAAAAAGTTGTAACATTGCAGTTTATAGGCTTATTTGTTCACTCAGTTCACGTATTGTAGCTGCAAGTGGCCAGATGAAGGACACGTGCTTGTCACTTTCGGTAATTGAATCTAATTAGAGCGTTTCTTGCAATGAGATAAGTCCGTACCTCAAAGAAAACACACTTCATCGTTACAAAGGTAAATCTGTCAGTGCTGTTTAAGGAAATAATTGCTGAAGACTTCTGTCTTCTGTTTTGTTACACTGTGTAGTCTGGTCGATGTTTACCAACGTTTCAGAGGTCATACTGCCTCCGTCATCAGGGCGACACAGCGGTGAGTATGAAGATTTCTGTCTTCTGGGTTGTAGCGCCGTGAAGTCTGCTAGAGTATTACCGACGTTTCAGAGGTCATACTGCCTCCGTCATCAGGGCGATGAGTCATGATCAGGGCATGATGGGAGCAGAATTACCTCTGAAACGTCGGTAATACTCTAGCAGACTTCACGGCGCTACAACCCAGAAGACAGAAATCTTCATACTCACCGCTATGAAAATCTCAAATCTTACGAAATAATTGCTGTTTACACTGAAAAGCGTACTAAACCCATGAAATATAAATTGCAAGCGATTGTTAAAGCAAATGGGATAAATAGTTACAATGGGGGTTCTAAACGGATAAATAGCTATTACATTCGCATCGCTCACGTAAGTTTTGCTGTCGCACAAGCAAGCGTTTGTTTGCTTTGCGTTATCTGCGCAGATCTTTGCTAAAACGCTAGGCGTGCAACAGTAATCATTAGTGATGACAACAGTAATAATAATAGTGACAAGCTAAGGCTTATCATCAACATACTCGGCTTACCACAACATTTGCTCAGCTCCTGTCGCACTGTGTCATTTGTATCGATCACAGATCACAAATATCTAATAATTCTTGTTCAAATTCAGTGTGTTCAGCCACGACACATGAACGTACTAAGGATACTTTATATAACTTCCTCCGCAGACTTATCTTTACAGGACAAAGTTACGACACTTTTTCAGTGACATTAAAATGCAGAGGGCAGAAAAACTTTAGTATTCCTTTCATATCGCTAAGGTTTCTTTGGGAACAAACGTAAATAATTCTCTGTGCAGAATAAAAGCGTTGCTCATTTTAAATATTTAAGAGACTGAAAACTTCCCTGAAGAAACTGGACGCAAAGGAAGAAACACCTATATTACTTGAATTGTTGGCACTTACACCCAAAAGACCACGAGATGAACTTTTCTAAAACAACAAACTTTTGTTTTATTAACATGTGAAACTTTCAGTTGAAAAATTATATATATGTAATGCATTTGACAATGAATTTATTTCATTTTATATTTTCCACCGAAGTAGCTGAATAGATTTTACATTTTCATGTTTTATCCTGTGTTAATGTAAGTTTTAATATTTCTTCCATCACATTATTTACTACCATATCAGAGTAAAACGACCAAATACTGTAAATTTTATCTATTTTTATATTTTAGTTAGTCTATATTCTACAGGTGTCCAAAAAGCTGTATATACATTATAATACGTAATATTAACCTTGTTATTTATCTTTGTGTGTTGTGCTTACGAGGATAACCTTACGGTTGGAATTTTGAACAATTACACTAGATTCGCTATTTCACAAAGTTACAGTTGTGACTTTATTAAAATGTCTTTATTTCATTCATGGAATGTGTGTATACATCTTTTAGGCGCGTCTGTATTTAATAAAAATATATGAGGGATTGAAGTTGGCTGTTTTCTGGGTTGTTGCGCCATATATTGTGGTTGAAGTTTACCGAAGTTTCGGACCAAATAATCAGATTCTTACATAACTGAAGGGCGGGGTACCAAAATAACATTGTAACAGTATAAGACGCAGTGGATAGCCAGTCACAGTTATCTCGCTATACTTAAAGTTGGGTTTAGACGTTCAACCCCTTCACTGGAAGCACAAATCTGTGATGGGGTAGATATGTTAAGAACGGCAATCTTTAGGCACTGAAGGACAAATCGAACCAATTCCAAAAAAGAAAATGGGAAAGATTCAACCCTCATTTGTCACTGGAAACTGGTCGCAACTTCGACCTGCGTCACTCTAATCCTGGTTGATTTGCGAGGCATCTCCATTTGCTGGACAGCATGTGTTTTGTCTGTAAACGTGTGTTATATACGGCTTTCGGCCATTTCCAGCCCTCAACTGACATGCTATTCGAATAATACAGCGCAGTCCATCTTGTCCTTAAACCTCCTTTATGGTCAACCTGAATTGGCCACAATTCTGCATCATACCTTGGAATCGCGGGAAATCTCCCTACTCAACCTATTTGGTACCACGAACCCCCTCCTCAAAATAATCTCATACGTATAGACTAACTAAAATATATTCTAGATAGACACCATGCCTCGTTTGTCACATATTTACGCCAGAGTGGAATTTAAAAGAATGTGATGAAAACGTTTAAAACTTGCAGCTATACAACATAATAAATAAAACAGTAGAATATACTCAGCTCGCGGACCCTTTGAGCACAACGTGAGCACCCTCAGTTGAGAAACACTGCATTACCGTGGTCACAAGAGTCCTCCAGTGAAGGGAAGTTATATGAGTGGGACATCTGTCATGAATAGGAGAAACAATAAATGCGTGCAGTATTTTTGTTAGAACATCTTGTAGGAAGAAGCAAATTTTGAGACAGTGTAAATGTGAAAGTAATATGAAAATGGGTATTTCATAACTTATGTAGGTCGTGAAGACTTAAAATAAATTTAGGGTACATAGAAGTGGGTCAGGTGGAGAACATTTGGTGCTGAATGTTCATAAACTTATGCCTAATATCTTTGGCCTGTAGTTAGATTATATCGGACACGCCTAAATATTATAAAACTAGGAACCTGTACTTAATTTACTTTTGTTCATTTTTATCCATTTCTGCTTCTGAAATGAGGGAATACTTACTGCCACGAATGCTGTAGGGACAGAATTAAGTGAATTCACAGGTCTTGTACGTTTGCCCCTTCATTTTAACAAGTGTCTAGACCCGTCAATTGAAGTGTAAAAACTATATAAACGCTGTTTGTACGCATTCTATAATCAACTCACGCACCAAGTTAATGCCGGAACAAATTACAGCACAGAACGTGAAGTCTTGAAAGAGCTCTTAAATATATAATTTCCTCTCCCCAAGATTAGAAAATTCCCTCCCGTTTTTGAAGCTTCTCGGTATGTAATTTTCTACATCCTCCTGTTACTTCATTTGTCTTGAGTCCAAATATTCTTTTCACTGCTTTGTTCTCAAATACCCTTTATCTATATTATTATCTTAGAGAGAGGCTTATTTCACACACATGCAAACAATTCTGTGTATTTATTACTAATATATCTTTTAAATTGGAGGCTGTAAAATAAAATATTCCAAACTGAATGATAGGACGCTTTCCACGAACTTCATCTCCTGGTATTCACTACAAGTCTTCAGATTTTTTGGGATTAAAGATACAAAATGTCCCGTAAGTTTAAGGGTCATAAGAGAAGTCGCTTATTTGGCGAAATATGGAAAAATTAAAATAGGCTAAAGTCGTTTCAAATAATGTGCTTTCAGTGTCAGTTGTTGGAATTTTCAGACATTATCAGTCGTTTCAAATAATGTGCTTTCAGTGCCAGTTGGAATTTTCACGTAGGATCAGACTCTTTACATTATGAACAGTAAAAAGTTTCGGCGATGTTGCCACGTTGACCTGACAGTGAAAGGGGGAAAACTGAAAGGATGGGATCGATGTTTTCATGTTCCTTAGTATCATGTCCTTCAAGCCACTTCCGTTAATTTCTATCGCGGACAGTATCGATAAACTTAATAAAATATCACCAAATTTCACAGAAATTGGTCAGTTAGTCCTAAACTTATTGAGGGACGCTCAAATACTCACACTTGCTAAACTTATTGAGGGACGCTCAAATACGCACAATTTTAATCGCTCCTTGGTGTTCTGAAGTTCCTTGTTCTTTCCGAAGCCTTCCTAAACATTGGAATAGTATCAAGAGTTAATATCGCGGGTAGTAGTCAATGTCTGTGTCTTTATTGACCGGGATTTAGGTCACTCTGCAGCTCACAAATATCGGGGCGCTCAACAGTAGCTCATTGTGCTGGAGAAACCTCGTTATGGGCGGTGTCAAAACTCTGCCCGTCCGTAGTCCCCAAGTAACAAATGAAATCGCAACCAACCAGGGTGATTTATCTAGAGGTTGCGTCATTCGCCACGCCGTGATGAATGACTGTCTGCCTATATATGACATGGAGAAAGAGGAAACATTTTAGGTGGTCGCTTTTTTCACATTGGGGAGGTGTTGTGGGTGTTGTATAGGATATTGTTTGTACAGAAATGACAGTGTCGCATACAAGTAAGAAGGAAGACTTTTTCGATAATATTATGTCGAGAATTCTAATAAAAAATTGCGCAAAATGTGGTTTAACATAAAATAGCTGCGGGAATCTGATGGTGGGTACTAACCATGATGAAATGCAGTAAATATTGTTACCATTAAGATTTATACTTGATAGCAGTCGCTGAAATTTAGGTTTTCTGAAGTCGTCTGGCTAGCGCAAAGTGTTTTTACGCTCTAGTAACATGCCTTTCATGCCGGTTACATTTTGTCTTTTGTGGCTATGCAGCCTTCTCGCGGTAACAGGGCAGGACCCGTAATTAATCCCAGAAGGGCCCTTGAGGCCACGCGCTCTCAAGTTACATGTCCTGAAAGAGCAATTGCGGACTCACTGTTGTGTGCTGTGACGCTTTTGGGTTTAGCTGAAAAATAATTAAAATTTGTATTCAAAAGTTCATATCGTTCTAGAATATTTAATATGTTAATCTGTTACTGTAACGTATGTCAGGCGTCACGAGAGGATAATTTCAACACTATAAGATAAAACAGTTAAGCTGTTTCTGAGTTTCGAAGCTTTCGGTTATTTAACTGCCTCAGAAGAATGAAGGTAAAGTTTTATATTCTGACATAGTTTATTTAACGACGCTTTCATAGCTCAAACTAAAAATCGTCGAATGAGAGGATGATAATGAATTGGAAAGAATGTGGAAGGAAGCAGCCGTTCTATGCCAGCATTTGACTGGAGATACTGAGGAAAACCACGAAAATCTTTGTCTCGTCTCGTCATATTATAGAAGGACATATAATACCTTATTACGGTAAAATAAAATTGTACAATCCTGCCGAACCCTAAAATTCACAGTGAGTTTACCCAATGATTGTTATTATAATTCATAATCCGCAGTCGAATTGCTGTTCGGCAGACATGTTATGTTTCTAGGGAACAGGATTCGACAGGATTCACCACTGCTCAGAATTCAAGAGCACAGCAAGTAGTGCCTCTCCACGTATTCCGTCTTTATCAGCCGACGCCACCCGTTCCTCGGAGAAATGGCTAATGGCGTACTCTTTAGAAATACCGGCTTTATGACTTCCCGGAATGAATTTTCCTTCTGTTTTTAAGCGAGAGTATTTCTCTGCCTTGGTACTGGTGTTGATATGATGGGGTGAGACTGTCTGTGTGAAACTGGGCATTCCCCCAGATGACACATTGGTGAATATGCAGCAAGGGTGGAATGACACTGACACGGCGAAAGCTGAAGAACTGGGAGAAAAAAGTGACCCTAGTGCAATTCTTTCCACCACAAGTTCCGCATATGAATGACCTGGGCATGAACCTGCGAGAAGCCGGCGACTAAACGCCTCAACTTTACGGCCCATTCTTCTACCTTAGCAAATTAAAATCTTTTTTAAAAATTATGTGGTATTATTGTGAAAAGGAATGTTTAATAGCACAGAAATCACGACTTGTGCCGGAAGGCTTTGAATTCGTGTGGCTTATTGAGCTACAATTTTAAAAGAAGCTCAGTGGATTTGTCGCTGTGAACCCTTTCACAAGTATTCTTTCGTTACTGCCACCATCCAGTAAAAAATAATCATGTAATTTTTATTTAAGCTATATTGAAGAGTCTGGTGCAAATGGAAAGCAGAAACTAATGCGATAGCATTTCTTCTTAACATTTGAGGCACCTTGTAATAAAATAATGTGACTACAGTTACTTGAGATAAATTTTATTAGATAGTTTTATGGACTACGGGACTACTTTCTTTATCATCACGTGATTGAGTTATAACTACATTTTGTGAGAATTTTTTTTTTAAAATTTTGTCTGATAATATTTGCTAGAGAGTATTGAACTGTCTTCTGCATTCAATTTAACATAAGAAATAGTAATTTTTTGAGGCAGTGTGTACAGTCAACGACTGTAATCTTGAGACTTGCGTCACCATTACAAAGATCAATTAGTTATTAAATATATAATCGCTTTTCCTGAGGATCAGACGAAACCCGCAGACACATTGTGGATAAAATACAGAGTCAGTGATTTTTAAATCAGGTGGTACATATAGTTTCCATTTGGTTTTAAAGGGTAATTTAACCGACATCACAAAAACGTATTTTGAAGACGCTTTGTCAAGTATTTAGTTAAAGCCAAGACGAATGATCATGACTGCATTGGATTATGACGTCACAAGATCAAGACCTGTTTTAAGTTACAATGAAAGGACTGAGGAAAAACTGGAATGTCTAAATCAGCAGAGCAGTGTGAGCCCTGAGATTCGAACACTGACATATGAAGAGGCTCGTACAAGAAGAAAGTTTAAGAATCAATCACCCGGAATGGTTTTTGTGTGTGAGGGCGCCTGATGGCTGAAGCTGTGAAAGGGTGTGTTCAAAGGGGGAAAAGGAATTAGTTTTACAGACCAGAATGGGTGGGGTACGTGTGAATCTAACGACTCAGGTCCCAATTGTTCGGGCGGAACATTTTACGTCTTGTTTTACTAACCGAAGACGTCTTGATTCTTTCGCCCGAACATACTTGATTCAATGCCCGTTTCAGTACGATAAACTTTTTACAAAGCGAACCTTCGGTTTTATTAAATTTTTCAAGGCTAGTGATAACTGCATGTCTTAAATGCTTTAACAATCAGCAAGTCTGCATTATTTATTCATGTATTTTGTAAACATAGTTAACAAATTTCTCTTTGTAATGGTGAAGTGTAGCGTTTTCTTTGTGGTGCGGGCTGAATTATTGAATTCAGGCTAGTTTGTGGGGTTCGTATGATTCTCAGAATAAACAGCGAGTATTTTCCTAAACAGCATTAATCAATTGACTTTCGTAATGGAGAAGTGCTGCATTTTCTTTGCCTTACGGGCTGAATTTTAAAACAATAAAGGGTTACATGAAGATGCCATTTGTTTCTTCGCTTATCTCCAGCATAACTCGCTACATATTTCGAATTAAAGTTGCAGAGAAAATGTAGCACATTGGACTGATTCGGTATCAGGACCTGATAGATTCACACTAATTTACGCGCTTGGATATTTGCATCATTGCATTCCTATGTAGACAGAACTATGCTGTAGCAAGATGTTGCTGCAGTATGGCTACAATGGTATACGATTAACCAGGCGAACGAACTCCTACTGCCAAGAGACCGGCATTCGATACCCGAGTGTGGCTACATCACTCACAACTCAGGATGTAATAATGATACATTTGCCAGTTGATAATGTTACTCAGTGGAATTTACGGTATGGTAACGGCCTCCTTTGCAAACGGGTTTCAACTCATCAGGGTCAATTATTGCTATCCATTCGTTCATGATAATTGGGTTTGGATCGTAATTGAGTTTCCGATTTGCCCTGCCTGTCCGTCTGTCTATGTGTTCTTCCCTTTCAGCAACTCGGTCACGCAAACTTAGCATTTCATGATCTAACGCAGTGATCTGCTGTGTTTCCTCTACAGACCCGAAGTGACCACCAAAATAGCTGACGTCAGATTATGAAGTAGCATATCTCCAGTCTTATTTGTGGGGAGACTTTTTAATTTAGATTAAAACTACAGATGATGCCGAGAAAAACCGGTATAATATTATATAAATATATTAAGTGTCGATATAGATTCATCGTATCGATTGTCAAATGATTTCATGGTACAGATGGCATAAAATTTAATAACTAAAAACTGAAACACTAAATTTGGGGAGATGTTTTAGTTGGTTATTTGGAAGTAAGTAATGTACAAATAACCATTAGACTTGTGTAAACCAAGCAAAAACCTTATATATATATATGGATTATGATAAAATATTTAACATGCTATGTGCTCTAAGATACAATTCTAAAACTGCAGCACGGAGTGGGTCTCATGACAATTCACCTTCTAGACTTTCGGACACTCAATCAGATTTCGTTTTATATTTCATGTTCACTCGTAATTGCCTTAAAATTGTAATTACCTTCACACACCTATGTAACCTTGTTTTGTTGTACTCCGACTGTGGTCCTAGAGATTTCATTGGTCGAAAGAAATTTCAGAACATATCTTAAAACATACGTTAATACACGTGTAACCGACAGGAGAACCTGGAATCTTTATGTAGCGGAAGAAATGGGATTTTATTTCCAGTCGTTTCAGGTCTGTCGAGTAGAGTAGTCACTTATCCTGCACTGTTCATGTCATTGGTTAACAAACCGCCTGCCGCAGACCCCCAACGGGCAATCTCAATACAAAAACAATAGAAACTAAATCAACTGGCAGGCCAAAGTTCTGATCCCGTCGAACTCAGTCTAGCTGACTTCCGGATAGCGAAATCGACGTGTCCGTCCGTATGTCCCACCGTCCTATGATTAAATACGGAAATCAACATTATAGAAAATAATTTAATATCTTTATTCAGTGATCTTATGTTTTTATTCAGTATATAATACAAGCTCATTAACAGAAATGTTTTTTTACTTATTACATGTAAGCTAAATTAACT
The DNA here is from genome assembly GCF_000696155.1 of Zootermopsis nevadensis. Next base: position 485,759 of record NW_019059782.1, on the reverse strand, counting down.
TCTAACAATTTATATTACATTAATCCTCTGAAAGCGGAATAAAGAGACCTCGACATGTAGGATATAAGTTTTAAGATAATTTTTAATTATTTTATGGTTTTAATATGTTAAATGATGAATTCATCGCCCTGATGACGGAGACAGTATGACCTCTGAAACTTTGGTAAACATCTGCAAGACTACACAGCGCAACGACCCAGTAGACAGAAATCTTCAAGAAATAACTTATTTATAATCACAAATAATACAATGCTGTATGTAGAATTTTTTCTTCGTTCCAGGTATGTTCCAGATTTCTGGGTCTGCAGTATACCCTTTTATGAGAATGACTGTGGTTTGAAGATGTTTTTGTTTTAAGCAGGTCAGTTGTCGGAGTGGGCAGTATTTCAACCGCTTTAATGTCTAAACGATTTTTTCCTTCTGTTCAGTGTTATTGCGGGGAAGTATTCAAGTATTTTTAATTAAAATATTACGTTTCGCCTCGGATTCCGATATGGAAGGCATTATCGATTGTGGGTTGGAGGGCGATAGCTCGTGACTCCATTTCTTGATACAGACGTTGCTGTCGCTCGTTGTGCTCAGTAAGCCAGAAGCGGCCCCCCCCCCTCCTGTTACACGGATCGGTGTATACCACAACGGTCTTCCGTGAAATTTAGTAGTGGAGGAGGGGTTCTTTACAGTAATCATAAAGTTGAGCACATTAAAGTTCGATTTATTATAACCCTAGCCGAAAACAAAACTGTACCTGGGCTTTAAAATAAAAGGCTCTTAGGCTTACAGAATTTCGTTGCATTTTATTTAAAGCACTTTTTAACGTGCTGTATATTTAATTAGAGAAAAGGAAATATAATACATCGCGTTTGCTGATAAAGTTAGACGTAACTGTAACTTCCCAGATTCTTGCTGGAACAGCATGTTTCACCGCCAACGTGTCTTCAGGCACGTATCACTCCATAAAAACAATAAACCCAACGTCCTTTGTTTTTTGGAGTTCATGCCGGGGGCCGGGAAGTGATAATTGCGTTAATTGTTATCAGTGAACGAACTGTGTATCTGTTATAAAGTGCAGCATTTACATTGTTGAATAGTTTTGTCAACAACAGGATTTATTAGCTCTGTAGGTATGTAATGTGGACTTTTCATTAGCTCTGCCATGCAGTAGATTTATGTTAGCAGTGAGGGACTCATAAGATAAGAATAAAAGTATATCGTCAGCTGGCGTTATAGTGTCACTGCTACAGTTCTGGGTGACCCGAAAATAAATTATACAAAACTCTGATGACGTGTTGCTCTCAAACGTCAGACATCACAATTGTGGAAGCTGGTGGCGGATTCAAGGCCTTACATACGTTTCAGATTCAGCGAGTTGAGTTTTCCAGGTCACCGAGTGCAGATAAAAATCTAGTTATACCAAAATCTTTATTTCTAAGTTTTACGACATGAAACACACGCTCTTTCGATAAAAACATCTTTTTTGCCCTTCTTTCTTTCGTGAATGGTTCATTTCTGGCTTTTATGGACTCAGTACCATTTATTAGCAAATTTTAATGTGTCAAACAATTTAAATAAACATTTTAACCTGAATTAAAATTATAAAAGATTAGGTAGGCCTACTTCTTAATGGTTTTATCTTCTACTGCATAAGTAATTTTTGTATCGCCAAAGTTCAGTCTTCTGAAAATGTCTCTTGGAATTAGGTGTAAGAATATCAGCAGATGTAGTGGTTGTATTGCCACGAATCGGTCGCCAGTGTCTCGTTTATTACTATGTGGAATTGAGGTTGGAATTAAGGCAATAGACGCTATAAGACATGCATTGTACCCCGAAACAATTATGCATTATTATGTCCTTTAGGTACCTTAAGCTGAAGGGCTTGAATGTTAGCGTGGACTTCTGCCGAACGCATCTGTTAAATGTAAGTGTTTACAATCTTACCGTGATAGTGTGTTTGCAACTTCTTTTCAAACAATTTGTTGAACTTCGATTTGAGCTTTAGGTAAAACAGAATAATAAAGTGCATTGTATCTTGTGAGTTGTGAAGCCATATAATCTTGAAGACGCCTAGCAACGTTTTGATTCAGATCTGCATGTAACAACTGCTTCAATTCTTTTATATAACTAAAAATGTAAATTTAAGCAACAATGAAATTGTCGCTCTGTCTTCTTCTGTCGTCTGTTCAATGCACGGCTTCCCGGAATCTGTCTGTGTGTTCTGTCTGGTTTGCATTTTATAAGCTCAGAGTGAGTGCTCTCGCATTATATTCTTGACTCGTAAGTAGAAAGAGAAGAAGAATGCTGCAGTACTCTTCTGAATTTCAATTTCTGTGTGAGCTTGTCGACTGAAGCACTCCTGTTACTCTCGTTACCCGCTAGTCATTGGTGTCAGAGAAGTTGTCTATAACCGTGGCAATCATTGAGACAGCGAAGAGTAGAGGTCGTAGAAATAGATTATGATAATAATAATAATAAAAAAGAATTATTATTATTATTTATATTTATATTTGTATGTATTATCAGTGTTTGTCTGCCATTGGGTCCTCGCTGTTGGCAAACACTTTAATAAATGAATTGATTTATTATTATTAAGCAGTTAATTCCCTTTATTGGAGTGTTAGCCAACACCAAAGAGCCTGCGACAGGCAAACATCAATAAATATGAAGTGCCACATTAAACAGAAACATATTAAATTAAAACTGAACTAAACTAAAGGAAGCTAATAATTAATCTGTACAACATAAAAAATGTTTCCACTTCCAGTGTAAATCAGAAAATTGTGCGATATTTATACATTGAGTTGTTGATTGCTGGCAGAACAACGCATTATGCCTTCAAACATAGCCTACCGTCGGACTAAGAACTTTAATAAATAAAAACAGTAACATCTGACTTATCTATGGCTTGCTTAATTCTTGTTTTATGGATGTAAAAACCTTGTCTCTTATCGTGAGGGAGGAACATATAAGCTATTGCAGATGTTTAAGAATAAAATGCTGGAAGTTGCAGGGCGATGGAGGAAATTCCTTAATGTTGAGCTTCGTTATGTTTTATCATAAAAATGGTGAATAAATCGGAAAGAATGGGTTGGGCCGGACATCCAGAACGCATATCATTTGTTGACCATATTTATGACAATCAGATAAACTGTGTTCAGAGCCTTGATGTCTCAGAATTTAAATATTCCCTTTCCAGCTTTCGGGAAAAACGAAACTCTTTTTGAGCTGGAATATACATCTGTTTACAAACATATCCATAGGGTCCATATCCTGAGTAAACCTCGCCTGCAAGCTTTCTACATTCAGAATGCGTCTTCTTTGCTCAGACATTTTATTTCTCGGGTGTCTGTCCATTTTTGCTTCAGAGAAACGTTGGAATGGTTGTGTACATCGTAAGTCAGAGCATGAACCCGAAATAATGTGGCGGAAAGGAAATATAGCTTTGGATAGTACATGAAAAGGGTGGGGGAGGGATTCCCTACCCCACCCCTATACACACACACCAGAGCTTTTGTCAGCAACCAGAAGCCTACACTTGGCCAGCCTCTAGATGCCCAGACCGCTGTATCTTTGTGATCAATACGGCATTACGTTCTTGTTCTGGATTGTGACGTAGTGTAGACTCGTACTTGGATACTTGGAAGACCCGTTCTTCAAGTGCCTGAGCACTGCGGGTCCCAACTTTTTTTTCGTTGGTTTTGATCTATAGACATTCGGTAGGACTCCTTGGACGAGGGATCGGCCCGCCGCAAGGCCTCTAACCTATACACAGGACAGCACAACACAGAAAGACGCGGACAAACATCCATTGCTTGAGTGGGATTCGAACCCACGGTCCCAACGACCAAGCGGCACAAGGCCCACGCCTCAGACCGCGCGGCCACTGTGGACCCCAGTGTAGACTCGTAGTTAGATAAAACGTTTCGGATAATTATACTGTACCATCTTTAGGGTTGAAGATGGAGAATGTAGTTCTGTTTCTTGAAAACGAGTTAATGCGGCCTCAGAACATTACCATCCTCATCCCTTCACATAATACGACTTTAGTAGCAATGGCGTCTGTTGTAACTGAAACTCTCATTCACCGAATCAGCGCAATATCCTTACCCCGGTTCTCCTGTCAAGATGTCGGCTTTCCTAATGGATTAGTTTGGAATGTTTCCGATTTAACAAGAGTACGCATAATAGTTCACTCTTCTACTTCTGCCCTAGCAAATATTAACATAAAACAAGCAGAGAAAGTCTAACATTCTTAACCGAAGGGTTTCTTAAAATATGCCACAACTGCTTCCTTAAAATTCGTGGATGAGTTTGAACAAATAACACTTGCCTATTGTTTAGCTAGTTTAATATTTGAAAAGTTTAATGAAGGGTGCCTTATAGTTATCAGTCTATGTTAGTAAAGACAGTTATAAATAACTCCTGATTTCTAAAACGAATGTTTGGTGACTTAAACAAAAGGTTATGCTCAGTTCAGGAGGTTAGGGTAATACAAACACGTAATAAAGCGTTGAAGAAAGTATAAAACATTCAAAGGAAGTTCACTGTGCGTCTGGTTGCTTCCCTATTTATTACTGGCTTCGAAGCACTTAAGTCATTTGTTTCATATATCGTTTACAGCAATATCGTGCACAAATAATAGAGACTGTCTAGTCGGCTGATGATTATGAATGATGGGAAATGAAGCGACTACTGAGAGGTTACAGAAGCCGCCTCTGTTTGCCTCAAAGGCCTTTGTGTGCTGACTGTCAGGTGGAATTCAAAGCGGCAGAACTGAAGCAGCTGCCTGCAGGTTTTGCAAAGAGCGGAAATCTCTGCGTTACAAAGGATCGTGACATGCCAATTGAGTGCAGACTAAAAGCGCGTACGTACAACAGTTTGGCTTGTAGGTTATGTTACAGTGTTGAATCAACTACTAAGTTTTAGGTTGAAGATTTCTGTCCTCTGGGTTGTTGCGCTGTGTAGTATGGTAGATGCTTACCAACGTTTCAGAGGTCATATTGCCTCCGTCATCAGGGCGAAATCTTCATACTCTACCACTGTGAAAACCTCAAATCTTACATAAATTTTATGTTATTACGCGTTCTTTACATGATGTGTATGAAATTAACACATACAGGGCTGGTCATGTTTGTCTGTCTACATGATTTAACTAGAGCACCGTTAGGCGAATCTCGATTAAATTTAGTATGGACGTTATGCCATTGAGAATGTTCTAAAATCTTACTTTAGAGTTTTATACAATCGGTAGTATTGCCATGGCGGATGAAGAAACGTGGGGTTGGATCGACACTAGCGCCATATAGTTTTTTTAAAAAATATTTGGAATTATAATTCTTCGTTTTGTGTAAAATAACAACATAGCGGCTGCATAACAGAAAAGAAAATTGACGATATCAGGATTACATCATATGACTCTGTGGGTTCGAATCCAGTATGTTAGCACAGAGTTAAAGGTCAATCTGACGTCTTATTGTTGATTTATGGTACTTAAAGAAGACATCATGAACACGTGATTTGTGGAGTTGGAAACTACTCTTTACGAGATAACTGACGTTTTAGTTCATTAATAATTTAGCATTTTAACATAACGCATAGATTGGACCTTGCCAGTTTTGTTAATTCTGAAAAGTTTTAGTTTCTGTGGTATTACTTGGATAATCGACAATATTCCACTCAGTGCTGAGCTTAGCATTGCTTTTATTAAATGCTCACTGTTTTGGCTGAACTTGGTATACGCGGATTGTTGTACAGCATCCTGATATAATTAGTAGAAACTAAGGAGGCTCAAGTATCAGGAAAATTTGTATAGTTCTCTTCATCAGTATTATTAGGGTGACCAAATGAAGACATGGGAGGGGCAACAAAATAACAAGCATCATGACCAGCGAGCTAAAATACAAAATTTTAGCCGAGAAAACGAAAGAAAGGGACCTAGGTAGAAGGTAGGAGAATAATATTAAAATGGATCTCAGATAACATGTGTGTGAGTGTGTGACTGATTTCAGATGTCTCAGGATAAGGTCAAGTGGCTGGCTCGTGTAAACACGATGATAATCTTCGGGTTTTATAAAAGACGTCGAATTTCTTCACTGTCTGAGATTCTGTTGACATGCAAAAAAAGACTTCTTCATGACGTCAGTTAGACATACAATTGACCTTCCATTCCCAGGTTTCAGCTTTAGAATATGGGAATTTAAAGTGTCGAACAGAACGGGAAAATGGTCATGAAACGTGAGTAAGGATGTAGAATAAAATTATGTCGTGATCTGTTATTTTTCATACATTAAATCGAAGAGAGTAAAACAATGAGAAATTTCAGTCAAGGTAGGCGGTATTAAGTCCAGATTCGAACTGGGTGCTTCCTCAGTACGACTCCACAGTGTTATCGCTGCGCCGACCTGTAACCTGTATGTCGTGGCTTATTTCAGTATTCGTCTGAGTAAGCGATCATCCTCGTTCAGGAATCAACCGGTCAGTTACTGGACCAGAGGGCTGAGGGAGAGAGGTTAGC
>NW_019059782.1:408600-479237 GCF_000696155.1 Zootermopsis nevadensis | reverse complement strand
AGTGGAAGTTTTTACCCGAAATTTATGAAAAACGGGAGAAGCTGGCGATGAATAAATTCTAGAGCTGATATTATAGTTTATGAAGTTCTGAGTGATTCGCGGATTCTAATATCGTCCCGACGGAATAGCTTCCTTCTCTGTGACGTCATATGGAGATCATAGACTGGCCTCACTGAGCAATTGTCAAGCTAAAAAGCGACGTACGTTCAACAATCTTACAGACGCCGTTATTGCTCACCTCTGTAAGCCCAAGGAATAAAAACTTAATATTAAAGAGCACAGTAGTAACTATATATATATATATATATACCACCTGTTTTAACATTTATTAACTCTCCATTTTGGCCGTGTAGCTTAGGCGGTTATTCGCCGGCTTTCATCACGGAGACCCCAGTTCACGCCCACGTTGAATTTGGGGTGTACTAAGTGACACTGGGATAAGTTTGTTCCACAAATCCTTTGGTTCTCCCATGTAAATATCGTTCCACCGTTGTTCCATATATCATCTGGGGACTGAACAAAGAGCCCGCTAGAAACATGGAGATAGTCTTACCCCATCGGAACAATAGTAACTTTGGAGTTTGCTCTACGAATGCGTTGTATGCATTTCGTTTGATTCTTAGAATTAACAGCGATTATTAACCAATCGACCTTCGTAACGAGGCGCGTGTTTCTTTTCAGGTGGGTAGATAATTTTTAAATATTATTGATACGTACTTTGAGCTTTAAGGCGTTACAGTAACTGCATAAGCTCAGTTATGGAAACGTATTTCTTAAATAAACATTTCCGCGCTCTGCTGCCATGTTTGTCGAAAAGGAAGCCTTTAGAACAACATTGTCTTCAATAGATTCATATTTATTCCGCCTGCTTCTTTTCGCTTGTTGTGTCCATGCCCGCCATTATTTCTATGCGTTCTGTCCATCTTGTCTGCTGACTGAAACTACCATTTTTAATATGATGTAATATGGTAAAGACCATTCCTTATCTCAGCGGAGTGAAATGTTTCAAAGTCTTGTGTTTCGTTTTGTCAATTATTCACTTCCTTAGAGGGGATAAAACCTGGAGCACTATAATACTTTAATTTTCTTTCTGTCTTCCTTTTTCCATTTGTTTCATTCTTTATCTCTTTCTTTCGTCCTTACTTATTCCTTTGTTTCCCTTACAGCGTGTTAAGTTCGTATTTGTGCCTAAGTGACTGTTTCCTCTGCACGTCTGTATCTGATTTGTACGCCATGCCAGACTTTATAATTAAAATAAGACAAAGGATGTAGCAAATCTAATGAAGACTTTATAACACTGAATCAGACAAAGTAGTCAGAGCGTAACCTGCAGTTAAACAGTTAATTAGGTTCTCTTTACGTTACACCTGACAAGTGCAATATATTGATAATTAAAAATGTTAATTAAGACTTCATCGTTGCTTTGAGCTAGCGTTAGAACTTACAACTGAAATAAATACAATTATATTCAGCGTTATCTGAAGGAGTAAGGAGTCTTGTATATGTGAGGTATCTTGTTCGATTCTTCTTCCATCTAAATAAATGTCAGTAAGATATTTCCGTAACCTCCTTTCATGCACAGATACCCCACGAATGGTAAAATGATTGATGAATAATGACGAATCGGAGATGGGGGTGGAAGGAAGCGGTTTTTGTCTAATCCAAGGTATTTGTCTGGAGGGCCTGAGGAGGAACAAGATAAACCTCTGCACTGCCGGTCTCCGGGCCCAGATTCGAACCTGGGTTTCCGGGATACGAAGCACGATTGCTAACCACACGAATACGACGTTCGGTGTCTTATTTTAATTAAAATATTTAAAGTGCTAATGGGAATAGAAGAAGGATGTGGAACATGATGTAGCTACACAATGATGATGGCTGCAGTATATTCCTCCGAAACGCACGGTGCCAGAACCAAAAAGCAAGGTCATCACTGAAACTTAGAGTACTGTTCACATTAATATTTTACCTTGAGCCCCGTCATTTGTCTTTCAAGGCTGTTCTTGCCGAGTTTCGTTCTGATTAGATTAAATGCTGGAATAATATTGGCAGGGTCTGAGGCATTTATGGGAGACGTGAAAGTGCATACAAAATTTTGGTGATTTATCTTTAAGATTTTTTTTTGTTATTTTCCATTTATTGATACTTATGTATTTTATTTTTCATATCTTCATCGTATTCAAATGAAGTATCATATCCAAGATAATTGAAATGCGAAACTTGTTTTAAACTCATATTTCCCCTGACAATTTTTCTTTCGGGTGCTGTATTTCCCTTGAGCTGCCTTCGCATTTGCTTAGAGCTGTCTGTGAATTGATACCGTACCCATTAATATCCGCCCTGTCACCTGCAACGCAAGTATTTCTTTCGTCAGAAGAAAACGCTTAGCTGTAGGAGACGCAGAGACTCGAAGCAGTAGGAAGCCTAATGATGTTCTGAGAAAGAGACGAACAGAAAGCAAAGCAGACGCTGAGAACAAACATTATCGCGGGTTTCTCTACTTCCAGTAACCGAAACTGTATTACTGAGATGCATAGGCCTGACTGTATATATTTATTCATTGACGCTAAGTGTTAATATATGAAATTTAAATAATCATGTGAGAGTTAAGTTTCTCATAGCGGAAAGTATGAAGATGGATGTCTTTTGGATGTTGTACCGGGGTTCAAATTGCCTCCATCATTAGGGTAATTAAGGCAAATTCATGATAAAATAAAGATAACTGTCTTCTTGGATTTTGCACTATGTAGTCTCGTAGAAATTGGCTGACGTATCAGAGATGTTCAATGCCTCCATCATCAGGGCAATGAAGACAAAGTCATGATTATTCAAAAATGACAGTCTTCTGGGATGTTGAACCGTGTATCCTAGATAAAACTGGCCATTGATTCAGAGGTATTTACTGTCTTCATCATCAGGTTGATGAGTGACAGTTTAGTTACCAATGCGGTATTGGGATTACAAGTAATTTAGCGTCTAATTAGCACAAGGGATAATATGTAAGATGAATCGGAAAGGATAAGAGAGGAAACAATCGTACAGTGTTCCCTTGAATCGCGTGAACGAACAGACCTCAGTCAGAATAGTCGATGACCTGAACAAGAGTCGAACTCTGTACCTCTCGAGCGTTTTGCCGCTCTGGAAACTCTCTTCGTTATATAGTCTCATATACTTCGAGCAGTGTTGAACCCAATATTGTCAGGCTTACCACTCGGTTGGGAAGTAGCAGATTAACTTCCACACACTACGAAGGTAAATCCCGTATTAACACGTCAGCGTGTCTGCGTCCATCCGCAGAAGCATTCGATACGACAAACCACTCAAGGTTCAGCGCTGGGAATTCATATGGACATTTCACCGCCACATTTATATCTGATACCAGCTCCACGTACTTGGTTTGATCCGTTATTAAATCTTGATTTACTCGCTGCATGACAGATCACCTTGTAAAATGGAATAGGCATTCATTTTGTTTTCTATCACCTGACACATATTCCTGAATAAAGTTTTCTCTGCCTGATTGGGGTCAGCCCATAGCGGAATTAAAAAGATATAGGCCTAATTATAAAATTATTATATTAACGATTTGAACTTGTCAGATGCGGTAATAAGTCGAGGAAGATTAGATGGGGCGGGGTACTAGCGGGCATAGGGCAGATGCGAACTGCATACTAAATTTTGGTTGGAAAGTCTGAACCGAAAGTACCACTACGATGACCAAGGCGTAGATGGGAGAATAATATATAATATTAAAATTATGTTAATATTAGTATGTGAGGTTATGTAATCTGTCAGTATAAGGTCCAACAGCGGGCTGTTGAGAGCACAGTAACAGAACTACGGATTCCATAAAAGACGGGGATTTTCTTTTCCAGCTGAACAACCGTCAGCGTCCATGCCTGAATCGGGATTTAAACCCCCTGTCTCAGCTTTTCTGGGACCATGGGCATGAAACTTATTCCAGCTGATTTCCCGACAGATTCAGTATTACGCTGGGGTCGCAGTTTCAGTGATACCTCCCCCTCCCACTTTTCATCTTCATCTTTATTACTTGTAATGTTTTTTCCCTTGCATTGGCGTATTGCCAGAGGTCTCTGTTGTCTGCTGTAACCGATGTAGGCTGAACAGGATTTTTACTACAATTAGCTTCGTAATTTGTAAACGTGTAGTGCCATTAAACCTGCTGCTAACCTTTGTTGGACCAGTGGCTGGCTTAAAACAAACGCATTGGACTTGTAATGTGCTGTGTTGGAAATTAATGTTATTTTACGCTCAGGAAATTACCTTTCGTTTTTGTTATTGTTAGGATTTTGATTCTCTTCTACCTTTCTCATGTCTGCGTTCCATAACTGTCGATAACCATTCGCTATATTTTTCATCTATCTGCCACGTGTTCCAATTGGTGATGAAGGGTAAAAAATGTAATTTTTGTGCCTGTCTGTCGTATTTTTGTTCAATATATTCTCTTCACATATGACCATATCTTTCCATATTAGACCGAAGCGAACAAAAATTAAATTTCTGAACAGAGATACTAGTTTCATTTATGCTAAACGGGTATAAACAACCAACGATGGAACTGGTTTCATCGACTTGTCCTCGCAACTGAAAGAACTGCATATGTCCGTGTGGATTATTCTCAGCCAGAATAATGCACTGAATTATCTGAATCTATCCATGTAGTAACATTTCAATTCACTTTGCTGGTATGTATGTATGACGTCTGAGAGGAATTGTTAATTAACAGTATTGTGTGTTATCCATAATCTATTTAAACCTACTTCCCCTGGAAAAATTTCCAAACAGCAATGTGTAATTGCAATTAGTACTCCCGAATCCACGTCTGCTTGTTTTAGTTAGCAAATGCGTATCCTACACCATTCACCCTGCGGACACGTAGCAGAGTAAATCGATAAAACAGAAACCAGCAAAAGCGTAGTTGGAGTGTTGCAGACAAAGTTTCTTACTCGTAATTGTCTCCTGAATTTATAGCGAACAGCGGTTTGAGCTGAAAATGAACGTGTTTATATTTTTTTAAAATTTTTCCAACGTAGATTGTAGTTGTAACCTTAATGTGTAATTATAATTTAATGTTTGGGTTTTGTGGCTCTTGGGATAACCGAACTGGCAACTTTGAACCCACGGGTTTAAATACTTTCAAGGAGATGTTATCGCACTTGGGTCGGGGATCTCAACGAAGAGGAATCAATGGAAAGTCGGCGGGAAGAAGGGACACTTGTCTCGCCCTTTCGTCTAATCGAACCTATTACTGATGTACGTATAAGCCTTTGAGGTTTTCTCTTGAAATGTATAAGGTGCAGGTTGGCTGGTTTGCTCGTAAGCCCTTAAAAACTTAGTTTTATTCCAATAACTTAATTGTGTAAGTAACATTGAAGTGGATCTTTAAAAGTAACGTGTTAAAATGTGTACTGGTTTAATGAAGCTGACAACAGGGCCCAGTAGCAGGATGTTGTGAATTCAACAATGAACTTTATTAAGTGAACGACTTTTCATTCTCAAGAAGGCCCCTGTTCCATGTTACGTTTTGCTTGTTGTTTGGTGGCATGATACGAAAGGAAATCAGTGCAATCTGTGACATTCGTACTTACAGCTGAAGAACACTTCTGGCGTGGGGCGCGACCTCTAGTAGGCAGGGAGTCGGGTTGGAGTGCGGCACATCAAAGGCACGGACTGTTGTAATTGTTGGTGGTCGCTTGACAGCGGGTGGGGGTGGGGAAGGTGAACTGTGGGCCATTGTTGAACCTCTTGCACGCGTCACGCTGTGGAGCGGAAAGTGTGTGTAATGTGCTGAAAGCTTCAACCTCTCGCCTAACGGAACCAGGTTGGAGGGATGATAATAGGTATCTGGGGCATACATAATGTTAAGGGTAGGTTAGGGTTGCTGTCCGTGAGATACAAGGGGCAGTGCAGACGGTAAAGTGTTGAAAAGCATATGGTGCTCAGGGAACAGGCAGTGATTGTGCAACAGGGAACTACAAACCAAGTGTCAAAGTTCCTGGCTTTGTTTCTGAGACGGCTATTCTGACTGACGTTTATCGTGATTTTCCGAGTTTAAAGCAACGCCCCCAATCCTAACAGCTTGTTTTTCGTTACTTTATTTAAGGACAATTTATTACGTGCGAATGAAGATGCCTGTTTCATAGATGCATGCTGCCTCCATTAAGGCAGAAATCATTTCTGCGACGTCCGTAAATTTCTAACAAACTATACGAAGGAACACCCCAGAAGGCAAGTCATCTTCATATTCTCCGCCGTGATATATTGCTCGTTATGTGCATAGTTTGGATCGCGTGCAAGGGCTGGATAAATGATAAGCCCAGAAACGGATATTTTGATGTTCTAACGACGTCCTTTATTTACAAACGTTTCCGGTTTTCTTAATATTGTTGCATTTTGTTTAAATTGTGTATGTTTAATTATGTTGACTGTGCATTTTGCATTGCTAATCCTGAGCTGTACACCAAAGAATATTAATTATCTGCGTTGTCACTCGTTGCCTGCGTTTCAACAGGCTGATCAAGAAATTCCTTGCTTTTACAGAACCTAAACACGACACCTGATCATGTAATGTGCCATTTTAATCTAGATCACATTATGCAACTTATTTTAAAGAAAATTTTAATATTAATATCCTCTACCTACTCAAAGGCACATCAAATGAACTTTTTCCTGTTAAGTTTATGACCCTATTTATTCCTGAAAATCCACTAGAAGGGAAAAATTCTTGTAGGTGGTGTAGATTATCTTCTGGGGTCCCCGCTTCTAAGATTATGGGTTAGTATGGCTTGTGCGAAGTTTGAAACTCCAAATTACATAATGACCCTTCCTTGAAGATAATGTGTAACATGAACAATCTTCAGGGGATGCACTGAAAACTTGTCGTGAGATTAGTTTAGGTAATTAGCTGCATGACGTACTCTAGTCTTAAGAAGATTAGATTAACTTTTCACTTGCTGCTGCTTACGTCGGTCTAGCACCCGGCTGCTAAGCAGACAGATGGCCTCAGTATAAATGTTGTTATTAGATTATAGGGCAAGGCGCACACACGAGATCACTTCCCTCCCACTACACTCTAAACGCTGGGGGTGAAATTTGTGCCCTCGCCACAATCTTATTGCATTACCCCTTCAATTTACGAGCATCACTTATCGTTAGTTTTAATGTTCGGATATAATTCGTATATACTTTGTTACTAAATCGCTACTCCACCTGTTTGTGTTCGAATGGTGCAAAGGTTGATGGGAGAACAACCCAATCGGCATAGAGCGCGCTGGTGTGGCGATAAAGCTGAAGACTTGTGACGATGATGTATTATTGTACAAATAAATGTGTTCGACATTATCCATATTCGTCGTTTTAATTAAAATGACGTATCGGATGCTAGAACATGTCTTCGTCCTCAGGTTGGACCCAATCGATAAAGCTATTTTCTTCCTCTGGATAAGTTTTACCCAAGGACGGAGACAATCCAGCCTCCGAAACGTCGTTATAATTAAAATTAGGGTGATTAATCACGTCGAAGAAATCTGTTATTCCATTCGACAGGTAAAAATCTGAATCTTCAAACAATGGAGGTTTATAATGTAAGATTTGAGGTTTTCACAGAGGTGAGTATGAAGAAGTTGTTTCGAATCTATTAAAAGCTACATTCCAGAAGACACAGTAACTATTACAGATTACTACGTTTGACGATTGTAGAAACAGAGTAACATACGAACAGCGTAATCAGGACAGGCAGGGAAGTGTGTTAATAAATAAATATTTTTGAAGCTCTGGAGACTTTCAGAAGCACAGGGCGCCCAAGTATCGATCAGAGATCTTGATGAGTGAACAGATGTTGGGGCTGTCATCAGCTCCGTGCGTCATCCAACTAAATGTCTGTCTTACGCACAATACAGCTGACCCTCAACAAATGTGTCGTTCTCCCTAACAGAGTGCGGTGCTAGTGGTCTCGAGATTTCGTGTTTGATTTTTGACACTCCAAACATCTGCTTCTGTGAACTCTCGTAAGTCCTCTATAGCTACCCTGTCTTCTTACCACTCATCCTCTTTCCAACAAATGACAGATAATATAATTTTGACTTCGTGACTTCACTACACGCACATAATCATTTATATACGGTACCAAATCTGAAACAAGGAAAGAAGATGAAGTTCCAGGAATTAAAACGAGAAGCTGAGAATAGGGAAAACTGGAGAGCTCTTTTTGGGCAGATCAATGGACCTGTCGTAAGACAGAACACTGAATAATAACCAAATATTGCTGGCGTCATATTACAAAGCCGCGAACACAAATTAATTATTTTCTTTTGGTCTTATCTGTATATTTATAGACGCTGATTATATTGTTTTACGTAATTTATCTTTCTCTTTTATTCATTTGGTTTATTGACGCGCTAGGTGGCCTCCTAATTTCCCTATTGATTAAACGGGCAGTACTAATCCCAATACATAAAAAATTAACCTCCTTATTATTTTTTGGTTGATTTTATAATGGCGGCAGTACTAATCCCAATACATAAAAAAATAACCTCCTTATTATTTTGTGGTTGATTTTATAATGATAAATAACGCTGTTTTATTTTACTCTTTCTAAGTGTAAAGCGTAACAAGTTCTACATACACTATGACACTGTTTGTTTGTTAGTTATTTTAAATTGTGGACCCACTAAGCAGTTGTTTAAAATCATTTGAGTATAAGAATTACTTCCAGTAGGCTGCTTTCCTCGCAGTGACAGAACTATTATTCATTTTGTGTTGCTTAGCGTTTTGTAATATTTATAGGGGAATATTACCTTCTCCCAGTACAGGCTGATACAGTACACTTAAGGTGTATTTACGAGGGTGGGCATGCAGTGTATTCACACACAACGCCACACATAAGCACTGAATACATTAGTTTCCGAATTCAGTCAACTGTTTAACTTCTTCGTGAAACTAATTCTGATTTAATTCTGTAATTTCCAAATATTTAAACCTCGCCACGTTTGGGAAGGATTTGCTCAAAATGGACAGTAGCCTCTAAGATCCGTCAGTGACTGTACCTACCACCGCCGCCCTATTTGCTGAAGGCAGTGCGACAGCAAATCACGCCGATTCTCTGACTTTTGTTTCGCCTCATTTGCCATTTATGAGGCTTGAACCCCTGCCTGCAACACAATTAAAGACAACGACCCCAATTACTAGTTGCTGACGCCGTGCTGACACGCTGAGTCACGAGCGAACGGCTCCATTAACTTGAGAGCCGAGGGAACGTGAACTTTAAAAATCCAGTTCATGCACTGCACGTTTCAGCTACCAGCTGTGCGTGTCTTTACTACAGCATTCGAAACATACGGAGACTTGATACTCCGTATATTTCAAGGTTTGTAACACAGAGAAGTAAAATTAAAGATTAACAAAAAATTGAATGTCGTATTTAATAAAGAATATAATTGTTTAATATACAAGCAAGGAACTTTTGTACAAAACAAAAAGTTGTCCGTAATTTTTTTTCCTGGATTGTGACCTCGTGATGACTTGTTGGTGGGTACCAACGTATCGGAGGCATATACTGCATCCATCTTCAGGGCTGACGCTGGAAGCTGTAAGTTTCCTGAAATGTTGGTATCTGTCTAGAAATCAACATGGCGTCACAATCCACAACACCGTTCAGGACTTTTTCACTGTCGTGAGATCATAAATTCTCGTAAGAGAATTTTCATTGATACATATTAATTTCCATATTATACTGCAACAAAGTCAGTGTTACATCACAACATCAACTGACGACTGACTACATGTAGTGATTATTGTTATAGGCTTATTAAAAAAATTAGCAATACATTTTATGAACTTGCTGATATAAACTTTTTCTTGCTGACTGAAAACTTGAACTAACAATTGCATCCCATTAATTCTATAACAGTCGTCACAAAATTGCTTGCTCCAAGGCCACGGATGGTCTTCGCCACATTTAGAGCGCAGTTGTAAGTCACCATTACAGCGTTACTAGCTTTGCTATTCTGCGAATTTGCACTTGCCTGGAGTCCGATGTTCGTATTTCAACGCTGTAAGATTTTCTTGTGGCCCTGAATAATGAAAGTTGTTGATGGCTACTATAATACTGTTCTTGTTGTCTTGAAAAGAAAATTTTTCCCTGTGGCTGGAGAACTTTCATGCCCCTTATACACCTTTATTTTATCATCCTAATTGTATTTTTTTGAATACGAATTATGAAGCTTCGTATTATAATTTTTATAGACTTCTGTTACGTGGGTTCAAATGTTTTTCATCGTTTCAAGGAAAAGGAAGTTTACGTGTGCTTAGTATCAGATAGTATGCTACAGAATTTTCTAACACGGGTTATGCTACAGAACTTAATTTATTTTATCATGAGTCGTATTTTTCCCCTCCATATATTTTATTCTCTTTTGAGCCATTTGCTCATGATATATCGTGAAGTGACAGGAAAAATATAGCATGCATTGTATCATTCTGTAACTGCCGCCTACCCCAGCCGTTTACACACCTCGATGATGTCTGCATACGTCCTGGTTCTCAAATTCCATTAGAACGATGAAATGGCAGCAGAACAAAAGCACAAAGAGACCTAAGTACGAAGTACCAGAGAATGGAGTTCAGTACTCGTGACAAACCACTAAAATTTATTGCGTGTTACTTAGTTTATGCTTCTTTGTACGGCGTATGTAAAGTGAACGGGTAATCGGAAGAACATTTTAATCTACCCGTTTGTCACTGTATAGAACTATATTTACACCGACAGATTTTGATAAGTTTTGAATTGTTTTGTCTACATTAAAATTGCATTTTGGTCCTATCAATCGAATGAGCGAACATCTAACGCAAGGTTTATTTAAAAACAACTCTTAGTAGAAAATTGCGATATTAAATACAGACACAGTGAGTGTCTGCATATTTTAATTGGAGAGTCTTTAAAGAAGGTACGTAGTGCACTAATTAACGCCAAGGAACAGAGTACGTCTTGAGAAGCTATAGTCGCTCAGCTAGGAAATCAATTCTACGTAATTATGGAAGCGAAAGGTGTATTTTCGCATTCACAAAAAGCCATAATTGGGCCCTGTCATCAGTCAGTTTAATCTAAGCTAATGTTTTAGTCCTCATAGGGCTGTTAATTTTGTGATTTGACTATTAGTTAATATTAATTTTTGTTTCCTTGAAAAATATGCCTTATTTTGTTGTATGTGTTTTTCTTTTAAGCTAAACGTAGAGATACGTTTGTTACTAATTTATTTTTATCCAAAATCATTATCATATTTGTATATTATCCCTTACATTTAAGATAGTAATTCTATCTTTGTATATAAAGATTTAATTAATCTCTTTATTTTGGTATTAGAGCGAATTTCTTTTGGTATAAATAATTTTATTCCATTACATCATCTGTCCGAGGTGGGGGTTTCTGTCCAAGGGTTACCAAATTATCGTGTAATTTCCGTTTCCTTTATCCATTTCCACACACGCGATGTTATATATAGCCTCTACTGGATTGAGTCGGACAAGATCTTTGGTTTGCACGAAGGGAGAGGTCAACCAGTAAGGGTTAGGCTTTATTCAATGTTTATAAATGTTAGAGGGGCTGATTATAAGGGACACCAGTGTAATATGTTTAAAAACTTTCAGAAACATTTGTATTTAAAAACTAGTTTGATGCGTTATCGTAGTTTATTGCGCCGAAGGACGAGGTAGGAGCTGTGTTTTATCTCCTTCCAGCGAAGTTGCTCGGGCGATTTGTTACACGAGACAAGCAACATGAGACGAGACATGAGAAACGCGCGTAGCAAACTACAAACAATTTGCTGTACAGCGCATGAAGACTGCATAATTATCGTTAGGGGATTAAATTTTGCGAGTTGGTAGGGATTAGCACGGTGGTGCCTACAATAACAAATTGTCCATTACTGTAGTTTGACAAAGTTAAAGTACAAGAAACAACATGAAGTCGTGTAGCAACGTACTCCATGTATTCATAAGGTGGTACGATGTTGAATGTTCTATCTGAAACGCAACTTTAACTGTTACACATGAACCTCTTCACGCACAAGACGACATAACCAGTGGTAGTACTGGATTCTTTCAGCCTTTCGTGCAGCTGACGTATTGTTTTAAATATGTGGCCGTAATTTCAGCCATTTGGTAGCTCGATGATCACTCAACACAAACGAACACGTTTTATGTCGTGAAAATTTGTTGCCAGTCATCATATTTGTGAACTGAATAAAGACAAAATATTATTCTGGCTGGCTTTGTATTTTGAAGTTATTTAATTTAATCCATGGAAGTAATTAATATAAATATTAATTTGATACATATAACTGCATATATTTCTTATTCATTTTTGTACAGTAAAATTCTATTGGTAATATGTAGTGCCTATTTCCAGACATTTATTCGGAGGGTCTGTTGGAACCCAGCACTTGTGTTTCTCGCTTCTTGAACATTTTCACATTTCAAGTAACATAATTTCGATTTGTTAACTTGAAGAAAGTGATCATGCCTGGTTCGTTACTATCTGTGTTCGTTTAGCGTCGCTCTCCGATTTGTGCTACATGGGCAATTACGTGTGTAATTAAGCCTTAATTATGTATCATTGTGCAAAGTCTGTCTAACTTTCTACCGTCAACACGAGCCTAATATATCACACAGGTATAGATCTATGACTGGCTTTTGTGTACAGTGAGTTTTCACACAGGTATAGATCTATGACTGGCTCTTGTGTGTACAGTGAGTTACACGAGGCCGTCTGAAATTAACGTCACTCAAGGACCACGAAAACGCTTTCAGTAGCTCAGAAAATGTAGCGTTGTATGAGACGATGATTAATGAATTATAGGTTGGAAAGGATATGGAAGGAAACGGTCATGATATGATTTAAGTATCTCGGCATTTGCCTGGATGGACTAAGGAAAACAAAAAATAATCTCAGTTAGGATTGCCGATATCCGGGCCGAGATTTACACCCAAGACCTTCGGTATACGAAGCAAAAATGCTAACCACTCGGCCACGATGTTTGGTTACTATATCAAGTGCAGAGATTATTTACATAACAGTGATGTGAGAGGATAACTATGTACAGTTAAGAGTTATGGGACTGCAGTGTCTTATTTCAAATTTAAAAATACTTTTCCGGTTTTCGTCAGGACAGCCAACGGAAATCCAGGATCGAGCCGCGGTCGTTCAGTTCGTTGTCAGTCACTATTGACTGAGCTACCCCCAGCTCACGTTTTGCCACGTAGCGTGGTTATATGGCGAACAACTGAAGAGGCTAACTGAACCTCAGGACAAACGTTGCGTGTGAAAAAACCAATCGCGACTTAAGTGACTTGATTTTATTAGATTTTCTATGAGAATCAATTAATTTTATTTGTTTGCAGTTCTGAATCTTGCATTCGTAGTAACTTACGTGTGATGTCACCCTTCTCATGAGTTGTATTTTGGGGCTGAGGTACGTATTAGGACGAACGTCAACCATGCGTCACGTAGGTTCTGGGGGAATCGGGAGGTGTTGGAAATGAATTGAACACATCAGCTATTACCCATCGCTGATTAACTATCGCAAAGCTCCTGGAGGTTCGTGGGACAATAAATAGTTTTTTCGATGATAAAGAAATTCCTCATTATGGTATCATCTTCAACATCACAAATGGCTGATATTCGCCCCTATTCTGAACCATTTCTATCAAGTTATTTTTCTGAAACATTTTTGTGAAATTAAAATTTTAGTTTCGCACTGCGGCATACTGCACCGTGTAGTTTTAGAGGTGTTTGCCGTCTCTTTTCTCAGGCAATGATCGCTGTTAAAAGTCGGTAAACGTGTACTAGACTACAAGACTCAACACCCAGAAGAGTCATCTTCATTTTTCAGACTCTTCAGTTACTGCTTATTTCATAATGAAAATACAAACATTGTATTTCTTCTGTAACATTCAAGAACATAATTATTTCCAGAGGGTTATGGTAAATAGTTCATGGGTTTCTACACTTTCTTTGATCTAACGTTGAAACATATTGCGGCCTTACTGACGCTGCTTACCTGCGGGCATGCGCAAATTACAACAAAGCCAGAGCGACAGAGCTGGGCTCCGGAGAATTTCCCACAAAACTGCTAAAGCACGAGCGCTCGGCTCATTAGTTTTAGCACGCATTGCTCATTTGTCGATTATTTAATCCGATGAAACATGTATAATTATACCGTCAGTTAAACTTTTGAATTCGCAAATTGCTAGGATTATTTAGCTTTCAACTAAAAATGTTAATAAACATGAGTGATCAAATTAAATCAGATAATTAGTAGTATATTGTATTATTCAGTGAACTTTTATCTCCAAGATTGAAAAATTGGAACAAATGGCGGTGACATAACGCTAAATATTTAAATAACTTTAGTATTTTATCGTTCAGATGCTAAAATCACCTTACAATGCAGAATGTCACAAAGTATAGGCATGTAGCGTTATTCTATGCTAAACACAAAGTTGTGAAGTGTTAGTTATCGAGATACGAGATGTTTGAAAGCTCTCAGTCGATCGTAAAGAAACAGTAGACATCATTTTAGAAACGCATTGATCCTCAATATACAGTAGTCACAAACAACAGCAATTATTACTGAAAATGGTCATCAGTGTTTTAAATTAAACGTTCAGACATGCGGTGACTCATGTCAGAAATGACTGACATCAGAAGAAGCAGGTTTAGCAAAGTAATTTATTGTGAGTAAGGAAAGAGCGATTATTGATTATTGCGATATACAGTACAGAATGTTTTCTTAACAGTCAGTATAACAACTGCTCGCGCGAACTTGACGTGGGCTCACGGACCGAGTGGTATTACAGGTCACTTAGTATTATTAGTGTAGTGAAACAAAGGAGATTACTGTGTACTGAAGATGTGTCTGGAATTGGGCAGACGTTAAAAACGTCCACATGGACGACCTCAAAGACTATAATTTTTATATCTTAGGTAGAAAGATTATGAGGATCAGAGGTGAATGGAATTGTTCGGGATCGTGTCTGATGACGGCCTCTTGTATTAGCCGTGTTGAATCTTCGGGTTCTGCTACCACATTTTTAGTTAATATACAGTGCGTACCAAATGTTTACGTCGACTGTCATGAAGTCACGAGATAGTCGCTTCCACATTTCTGTCATCGACATGTTCAATGCAGTGTTAACTTCTGGAATTGTGGTCAGTACATTATAAGAGAGGAAGCTAGGAGTTTCCATGGATACAGATTAACGCAGAAAGGAAAACAATTTGTGTTGGCTGGTTGCTGTTCTAAGAAAGACAAAGAAAAGAAGTTTTGATCTGACTTATCTCCCGATACTTAGTTTCTGTCTTCACTCTGTTGATATAAAAGCTGTTGGCTCTACATGAACAAAAAGAGCGAAGCGTTGATCTTACAGAGGCGTCATTAAACTTTAATTCATTGTTCTTTCGTCTCCGCTCTTAGTAACGGCTTTCTAATATTCTTTTTATGAACCCATTTCTTCTAACAGCAACAATTAAAAAGAAACATTCTGCAGGAAAGTAATTTCTAGTTCTTACTGTTCGCATTGCAGTTACTCTGCTGTTTTATCAATATATGTGCAGACCTCCCTTATTTATATCTTTGTTGTATCTAACGACAAAGGCGTATGTTGATATGTAATATACATCCATGTTATCTTTTATGTTATAATTGAAATACCGTCTTTGGTCAGTGTTGATTGATAAATATTAAGGGCTTTTAATGTCGTCTTTAGATTAGTTTATCACCCTGCTGTGGAGTTATTCAGGATCACGTCGTCTTTAGATTAGTTTATCACCCTGCTTGGAGTTATTCAGGATCATAAGTTTCATATTGTACGTATAATATTTTCGTCACACAAAACAAAGCGGTTTTATTATTAAGATTTCTGTCTTCTGGGTCGTTGCGCTGTGTAGTCTGGCCGATGTTTACCAACGTTTCTGAGGTCATACTGCCTCCGACATCAGGGCGATGAAGATTTCTGTCTTCTGGGTTGTTGCGCTGTGTAGTCTGGCCCATGTTTACCAACGTTTCAGAGGTCATACTGCCTCCGTCATCAGGGTGATGACCGGTAAGAGAATAAAAATTAGAAATTGATTGGTAGGTGTGTGAGCGGAAATAGCCGTGGCTTAGTTTAAGATACTCCGGTATTCTCCTATGGGGACTACGTTAAACTACGAAACACAGTAGTTATTATAAGGTTCTGGTCGTCACACGTAGTCCCTTGTCCCAGTCTTGCTCTGAGGTGAATATTCTGTGGCCGAGGGCACCCGCAAGAGATGACCGTACTCTTTTGTTCTTGTGGTCGGCCACTGCGGTACGGCGTTGCGGTCGGCCCGACAGATCAATGTCGTCGATACGACACCCACCAGCCGCCCAGAGCTTGAAGAGAGGTCTTCATGATTCAGCGTACGAAGAAACTTTAATGAATAATGGGGTCCTTAAAGTGTGACAGCGTGCTTTATCAACTACGATGTTGTGTGGAAAGGAGGTGATACGACAAGATGGAATACTTTTAGTTCCTTGTTTATTTAATGACGCTCCGTCGATTTCAAAATAAACTCCAGAGAAAAGAGTTGTTTAGAAGCTGAAATTCGCTCAACGATTCAAGGAATCCCCTCACCTTTTATGGAATCAGAAATGTCATTATCGTGTTCACAAGTCCAATACACATTTTCATATGCTAGTTCCTAAAACTATCATCCCCAACTTACACCTATGTCTTTCAAGTGAGATTTCAGGTCTCACTGCGACAGATATAAAGATGACAGACTTCTGAGATATTACACCGTGTAGTGGCATAGTTAACCGACGTTCCAGAGGTGCGTCTGCCTCAGGTAACAGGGCACTCATCCCCTGATGATGGAGGCAGTAAGCACTTCTGAAATTTCGATTAGCTTCTACGAGACAACACGGCCATATCTCAGAACACTGTCATCTTTATTTTGTCTCTCAAGTTTCTCTCTGCGTTTTCCGACTAAAATGTTGCATCCGTTTCTTATTTCTCTCATGCGTGCTACATGACCCATTCATTTCATACTATTGCAATACTCTGTAATTCAGCCTTTGAACCAGCTGGTGATTTGGAAAGATGTACGTTGGTATTGGTTAATTGCTGTCACGACTATGTTGACAGGTTAGCAGAGCATATTGCCATTTTTTTATTCTGTTCAGAAAGTAACAGGAAGTTTTTTTTTTCCACAGTCATTAATTAAGAGTATGTTCTGACATGTGAAGACGCTGCCTCACAGCGTCTGGCGATAACCTCTCATTGCCAATAGATGCTCTCTCTCTTGCACTGTCCTCATTGATTTCCGATTCACGCCTGCTCGCCAATAGCTAGTTTCATTAAACCGCAATTGTACCAACAACTAGGTTTCTCGGGAAATAACTCACGAGCTGTGAGTGCTGGCTGGTAACAGGTTCTTACGCTCAAGCAGACGTGATACTGAACTCACAGCGTACCTCAGCAGTGCCAACGTGATTACTTAGCACGAAAGCGTGTTAAGGTAGAATTTTATATTTACAATTTATTCGATGTGTCGCATGGTAAAGCTGGAAATGATTGACAAAAATCAGATACTTTTTATGTTTAAGATATATTTGTGATAGAAATTAAATTTTATAAACAGTAACACAGAGACTTTCATGCAGACCAATAAATAAATTTTTAATTTAATAAATATTAGATAAAACTATGTATATGAACGGCGGTAAATACGAATATGGCTGTCTTCTGGGTTGTAGCGCCGTGTAGTCTGGTAGAAAGGTCACTTATCGCCCTGATGATGGAGGCAGTAAGGACCTCTGAAACGTTGGTAAATTTCGACCAGACTACACGGCGCCACAGCCCAATCTTGAATGCTTTACAAAACATGAAATTTAAAGATGATGAGCCAAAATTTACCAGTTACTGGCGTTAAACTGTTTGAAAACAAACTGGTTATGAAAATGTTTAAGATGAATGTTGTAATTGAGCAATTTAGGTTATTACAGAACGAGGTACTTCGTGGTTTAAGTAGGCTACGGTTGTCTAGGATTTTATGGTGGTGAAAGAAAGAATGCTTACAGAAGTGTAATGAGAAAGCTACATGGAAAACTGTGAACTGGAAGACCAAGAAGGAGATGGAGTTATAATATTATTAATAGGTGAGCACTGTATTAAAGAAACTTGGGATGGGCTAAGTGGCGGGATTTTGTGCACACGGTGGTGAAAATTTACTTTCTGTTAAATAGTGCAATTCCTCAATCAGTTGAATAAATGTAAAGCTTCTACACCATAGAGTTAATTGAATGGTTAATTGCTTCATTGCTGGATTGTTTAATTAGTTATTCAGTTTATTAGTACTTTGGTTCCTTGGTTTATAAGCAAACTAGAGACACGTGAATCTTTGTCAAGACCGATTCCATAACCCACAAAACCTAATTGTAATCTAGGGGGGGATCTAGTTGATTCTAGACACATTTAATTATAGATGTATCTTGTATTATTGCAGCAAGTTATGTGGCACGGGGCTAACTGGATGCAGATAATATAGATAATGGAATCGCATTACGTTCGCTGTTCATTTAGGTAGGCCTACTAATCTATTAATGTACGAGCAGTTCTGACAAAGCGTGTGCACCCTGCAGACAGATTCTGATTTGTGTTGCAACCATAGCCAATGGCATGTTGCAAACGGCTGGGAAATATGATGTAGCGTTTTGGGA
Organism: Zootermopsis nevadensis; assembly: GCF_000696155.1. The sequence goes on along the minus strand of NW_019059782.1, from coordinate 460,479 downwards.
CGAGTGATGGTTTGTTTTGAGACAGAAACCTGAGACCAGGTCTGTTTAGGATTTCCATAACAGCGTTTGCTGGTTTTAAGCCTGCAGTAGTACGAAATAAAGACTGATGTTTTTACGTAAGAGTGCGCAACGATTGTTTTGCGGGACTTAAAAATCACGAAACTATATAAAAAATTCGTCTCGTATAATCATAAAGGCCCCAACTATTAATGTTATGGGACTATGTCAGAGATACGGGCGAGTCATGAAGTATGTATGGGGGTGAACATGAAATTTTTACAACGTTTTGCTTGGAAAATCAACTGCTCAAGGAACATTCTGTAGCATGCAGGAAGTTGTGGTCCACTCATATCGCAGTGTACAATGTTTCTCTGTGAACGACAAAACGGAAATACCAATACAAAGTTCAGAGTAGGAAACTGAGACAGTCTGATGGGTGTCTTCCCCTCTACCGACCCCTTTCTGTATGACACACGTACGCATTAAAATTCCCGTAGCGAACAACGCATTTCAAATGGAAACGACTTCATTTTTTTTCCCTTCTCTTCGCTCTTCTTTTTTCATATTTCGCTTTGCTGTTTCATCTCTAGTGTTCTTCATTATGTACGAATTTCTGCGAACTGCTTTTGTGTTGTCAGTTCTGATTTAACAGAATAATTTAATGATATTTATGAAGACTAGAGCTCTCGCTTTGCATGGACATTACATGTATAAATCATAACTTCATCGTATTTTCATTACGCTTTTATTTTCTTCTTCTTAAACTCCGTTTCTTGAAACCATAAAATGCATTTTATTAGGGGCAACTTGAAAAGTACCATAATTACTTCGTAAAATTAAAACAATGAATTCTAAAGCCTATACGAATATTGTCTATTAAGACAATTTAGAAGCTAAAGTTGTATTAACTAAGGCCATGTAGTAGAGTTCTTCTTGAGAGGCTAATAATATTTTATCTAGATATTAAATTACCTGCATTTACGGAAACCGGTGAATCTTGATCGCATTTCTAAAATTCCGTCATTAGACCCTACTCTGTGCTAGATAAACCCAATCAACACCCTCAAATCTGATTTCTTTAAAATTAATTTTAATATTATCTTTCCATCTAAGTCTGTGTCTCAGAATTCTTTTCCTTTCAGATTCTATGAGTCATTTCTTTATGTACTTTGATACATGCATGCGCGCCCTGATGACGGAGGCAGTATGACCTCCGACGTTGGTAAACATCTACCACGGCGCAACAACCCAGAAGACAAATCTTTAAGCTTAGGTATGTCTATATAATTGTAAATCAGCTTGTACTACCCACGTTTAATCAATTTCGAGCATGGAGACGTTCAAAGAACGCACTCAGTAAGCTGTGTGATAACTAATTTCTGAGAACTGGTGAACTAAAACCTGCTAGCTGTGGGAGAGACGAGCAGTAAAGATCCTCTGTTCAGACTCCAGACTACTCGTAAGAACCACGTTTAAAAGAGAAAATCGAGTGTTTCGGCGCACAGTTTCTGCCCAGTTTAATAAAAGTCGTACAGTGATTGGTTGCATCTGGTTTACTGACGAAGAACAGCTTAATTCACGAATATACATGACGTAACGGCGGGGAAATATCAGTATTTGACGACACTGCAATTTTCAGAGCTAAGCGCCTGCAAATATCGTGTAGACTGAGCCGCCTCATAGGTCTGTGGAAGAAGTTGCCGCCGCATGCCAGGCGTTGATTGTTAAACATGTTTTATTTTGGGTAAGGTGATAACGGATGTTCTTATTTGGATATTTTGAACTCCACAAATCAAGATTTTTTATGTATTCTTATTAGATAAATTATACTGATAGCCAGCATTTAAGGGAATGTTTCTGCAGATTCTTTGACAGTTGTCGTACCTACTATAATTAATGGAATAACCCAGAACATCACAATCCATATGTTTGAGTTCGTGTTTTGAGTATCTAGAGATGTTTCCACATAAGCGTACCAGATGAATCCACTTTAAACGCACAGTTATAATAGCACATTTTTAATGTCTTCTTATTTCGTGCGCAACCGTTTTATCAGAGTAGTTCATCCATTGACGTAAGCCTGGAATAGAAGTCCTTGGAATAAAATCAGCTAGACACGCGCTGCAGTGAGGGGTATGGGCACGACTAAAATGTTGACACAAAAAATAGATCTAATTAAAAACAATTTTAATGATGCCTTTAGCGAGCGGTAGTATTGAGCTTCGCCACGGTCTCTAGAAGTCTGCAGCTTAACGCGGCTCATTTGTCGTCCAAGACCGACCGCTGAAGAGGAAACTTCTGTTCCAGGAAGAAAGTTGTTTTAAACAATTCGCTGTGTAACGTGACGTATTTCGGTAACGACTTTGACAATCTGGCACTTCCCATCATGGCTGTTGGCAGTTTTCAACTGGAAAACCTGTCAGTTTACATTGCAGAAATACTCAATAATGAAGACTATAACCAAAATCTTCTCAGGTAGACGTGATTAAGTCTGCCAGCTGTTATACGAGGCAGATTGTGTCAGAGGCCAGTACATTTTACGCGCGCACGCGCACACACACACACACACACTTCCAAATGTCACTGAACGTCACACGACCATCAGTTCAGAATATTCAATCTTGACGTCCCTATAGCAAACGAAAGATTAAAGTATATGCTACAAAATATTTTATGTTTGTTTGAAGGGGTGTCAGTCTTGGTCCCTCGCCACATCGAAAGAACAGCTGAAAGGAGTATGTGAACAGGGCATGACAGGAAAGAAGACAGCTGAATAACGAGGAGTTTAAGAAGATTTTGTTACGGTGATCAACTGAAGATGGACGAGATGCGCTAAGATGTAGCACGCGTGAGAGGTTAGTAAAGCATATGCCTACAATACTTGTAAGGCTAGGAGTTGAATGCATCAGAAAATAATATTAAAGAAGGTCTTAAAAATAGGACGTAAGGGTGTGGACAAGATTCACCTGGCGTTGAATAAGGTTCATTGGTGAGATTTTGTTACGCCATTTTGAACCTCTGGGACACAACAGATTCTTCACCAGATGAGCGGCTGTCAGTTTGTTAAGAAACTGCGTGAACTTGGTTACATATTTAATTATCCTTGAGCGGCTGTCAGTTTGTTAAGAAACTACATGAACTTGGTTACATATTTAATTATCCACTCTTCCCATCTGAAGCTAGATAAGTGATGCAGCGGTCCATAATCATTTCCCTATTTTCCTTTCCGATCCGTTTTAATTGTCTTGGTCAAACTACACCAGGCAGTACGCAGTACGTTCTAGAACCGAACAGGGTGAAGGCTTAGAAGGACTCAGGTGGTCTGCTCCCCACAACTTTCATGAACATATGCGGCTGCAACACACCTGGGTCTCTGTTTTAGCATCACCTAGACACATCGGGGTCTTCGCCAGTGTTGGCGCGTCGTAATTGCCTCTTTATCGGCCTCACGCTAAAACATTTCTTCTGGTCTCTTTTCTGTAATTTACAAGCTGAAAAGAGGAATATTTAGTTTTCTGTATTCCTGTCTAACAGTACTTCAGCACACTAATGACACATCTTTGTTTCTATGTGTACTTTGTTCTTGCTATAAATTAACGCAATAGTGAAAGGGACGAATTTGAATTTTTTTCAAAACAAGTTCATTCCCTTAAATTTAACTCTCATTTTCTTGACAAAGGAGTCAATATTTTTGTTATTCTCTTTCGTATCATGTTAACGCAATGATGAAGAATAAATAGCTTTATCGAACGGTCCCCACAGATTAAGTAAATTCTTGCTTGAGGATGAAGACAGATTGTCTCTGAAACGTAGAAATTATATAATTTTAATTTTGTAATTATTCAATAACATAAAAGTGATAATATTGTAATGTAACCTAATTATAGTCGTGAAAAGTAACTACAAACACTGGAGGACGGTGGTAGTCTGATGATGAGTGTCCAGACTCCAGATATGACTGAGGGTAGGTGACGCATATATCTTGAAGACCTTAGATTGAATCCCAGACTGAGTAAATCTCAATGGAGAGACTAGCAGTTATCAGTTACTATTTAGGTCTCCAGTTGCTCGTTGCTGCTGCTGCTGTTGTTATCATCATCATCATAATCGTTAAAATTTACTCATGACATTACACTGGAATTTGTCATACAGTGAGGTTTAATTTCATATGGTCAAATTAAATTATTCAAACACTGAAATGTGTTTTTTGGAGGATTATTACAGCTTTTGTAACAACATATTTTTTAGAAGTTAATTCTTTTGTTGCTAGTATTCTCCGAGTTGTAGCATATGATGCATTCTGAGCGTCTGATTGAAGTTTTTCGGTTTTGTTGTTGTTATTGTTATAGTTAAATCCTTATATTTTATAAGGTCCATATGTTCCACTCACAATTTTTATCCACACTGCCAAGGTCAGATCTTTTCTCCTGAGCAGGAGATAATACTTTATTCTTTAAAATTAAGTTCTTCCAAATCGTACATAATCGTACAGTTCGGCTGTAATGTCCTGTCATATTCTATGTAGCGTTGTTCGTGTGAACGGAGAATGTTAATACAAAGCGTTTTGTCTTTGAGATAAATAGTGGAACCAGTTTACAGGAAACTGCCTTATGATACTGCACTCGCAGAGATTAGTGCAGCACTCAAACGACGTCTACGTGTGGATGCATTGGTTTGGGCTGATGAGCCCCAAATGAGAAAACTTATAACGAAGTCTGGGTCGTGTTGGATTTAGGAATTCGATCGAGACGAAGCTAGCCACTGAAATACTGAATGTCTAGGAAGCCATATTCAACATGATCTCGGGTTCCAGTATGACTTAAATAATTATGTAGGTATCTCGTTAATTAATTGGCTGCCTACCAGGTCCTCTGTAACATGCTGATAGTCGTACAGCTGACAGTGTCTACTTATTTAAATCAGGGTTTCCCAAAGTATGTCCCACGTTCCTACCTCAGAGAGTCGTGAAAATACTTTTGGGAAGAAGGGTTATTATGCGATTTTTTCCGGAATAATGTTGCCCCATTATGCACACAGGTTTAACCTATAAGCTGGTAATACTTGGATACTTGGACGACCCGTTCTTCAAGTGCCTGAGCACTGCTGGTCCCAACTTTTTTTCGTTGGTTTTGATCTATAGACATTCGGTAGGACTCCTTGGACGAGGGATCGGCCCGCCGCAAGGCCTCTACCTGTACACAGGACAGCATAACATAGAAAACCGCGGACAAACATCCATGGCTTGAGTGGGATTCGAACCCACGGTCCCAACGACCAAGCGGCACAAGGCCCACGCCTCAGAAAGCGCGGCCACTGCGGACCCCATAAGTTGGTAATACTAGATAAAATTACTTTTTTGTATTAATGTTTTTCCTAGAAACTCTCCAGGTTTGTGCATTTTTCTTTTCTTCTATTTTCAAAAATATGAAGAGTCAACAATTTTATATAAAGTTATTAGTTCTGTGACCTTTCCTTTTAGTCCCGGTTTTGGGTACTTACGATTACCAACATTTCGTGGAATTTGAATTGGTTCCAGCTGTGTACGATAATTGAAGTTAGAAATTTAATTACTTTACAAAGTAGAGGCCTTTTTTATTGATATATAGCCAGTGGCACTGAGCAGTACACTATTTTTGTCAGAGAATGAGAAACAGTGTGTGCTTTATTTACGAGCAGAATCCAAATAAGTGAGAAACTCCATTCAAAGGACCTCGTCCGTCCATACTTCCCACAGAATAGGGAAATGGTTTGGTTTTAACAGAAGGAACTAGATCGATCACACCTGGGCGACCAGTTTTCACTTAATTAAATTCAGTCCATCGTTCCGTGCATAAAGCATGAATTTAATCCACTTGGAGTCCTACTTGTTCTTCGCACCCGTCGCCGACACGGCCCAGAACAAACACGTGCAATTAATTGCAGTACCATAAACACAACCCAGTGTCACGTGCTTAATTAAGTAACTAGCTCCATCCAGCAAAATTATTCTTAAGAAGAATTTAGGTACTCAGCAGGTCAAGCAATTCTCCGCCTTTATAGAACCGGTAAATTCATTACATTTTTCATGAGCCTATCTTGAGCCAGTTAAGTCTACTCCACAAACTCACACCTCTTATTAAATTATTATTTAATCATAAGTTTTCTAATTGATCTCTCCTCGTCACGTTTTCTGATCTAAATTCTGCGTGTTACATGCCCTATGAGTATTTTTCTCCTTGGTTTTATTGGCCTAATATTATTTATTGAATAGTACAACACATAGAGCTTTTCATTACGTGTTTAATTGCAGAAATTAATAATTTTCTCTCTCAGATAAAAGTAGGAATTTTTATGTCAGATTATCTTTCGACTGTTTAGGAACGCTGAATTTGGTTTATAATAATTATCTTAAGTGCATTTCTCACGATTTTTTAACGAAGGTCTGTTAACTACAAAGGAAATTCAGTGTTCGGTGAGATAAAAGGCTGGTATAGGCAGCGAATGGGGAGGGATCTACCATGGACTTTTACAAAATACTGTCCTTCCACTCGCCACACATCTCGTGCAAATATCCGGTCGCAATAACTGAACATCGCCGTACAAACAAAGGCTGAAAGTGTCTAATAGAACGCGCTGCGATCGATAGACGTAAACATGGCGGACTGATTTAAGTGCGTTCGAAGAAGCAGTGAGTAAAGATTATTTGAGATACTTGTGAGGGTTGTAATTGAACGAGTTGCGTTTATTTCGGGTTTGCGAAAATATACATTAATGTTTTCATGCTGGTGATGGATTTATACCACAACGTAACAATGTTTTGATGCTACATTGCCTGAGCTGTTGAAAAAAACGTCGTTAAATAAATTATAAATAAATGAATAAATAACAATGTTTTCGACACTGTAGTGAATACAATTTGTGTCGGTTATAAATGGGCTGATGACGAACGAGTGAAGTTTTCTGTATTCTGCACGTGTACAAAGACAAACCGACTAAAAAGAGGAAGTTTATCCTATTACTAAGCATCGTACAGGTAAGGCGTAATGGGGTCTCGCTATAAAGCTGTTCTGGTCCTGAGCACAAGATGGAGAATTCCACTCTTCGGTGGCCGCCTGGACACAGTGGTTGAGAAGAGGAAAATCCCAATGTGCGGAACATCCCAAATCCCTTGCCAGTAAATTTACCATCAGAGATACACAGGGTGTCCGATAAGTTCGGCGTCATAAGGTAATTATGTTATTTGGTAAAACATGAAAACATGAAGAAGAATCCCACGTGTTTTCAATCTAAAGTGTTGGATTTATTTTATTTTACTTTTGGTGTTTATGGCGTTACACTTTCACAACACCAAGAGTTAAAATTTTCGGCGGTTGCCACGTGTACATGATAGTTCGCTAGGCGCTGGAATTTTACTGTAGCACATGCGTCTCCTCTTCAGGTTTCCACTTTCGCTGTCACTCAGCGTGGTAACAGCGGCGTAACCTTTACTGTTCATAACGTGAAGACTGCAATGCTGTAAATACTCGTTCTAGGTAAAAGATTCTGCCACTTGAGATTGGAAACACGTGATTGACAGAGACTTTTCCTCCTATAATAAATTATTCTTGGGCTGCCAGACGGCTGAGGTGGTTGAACGGCGAAAAACCAACTTATCGATAACCACGAATATGGTTTTTTCGTCTTTCATCTATCTAACACGCCTGGCAGCCCAAGAATAATTGATTATACTTAGTCGCCGTAAAAGTTCCAGTTCATATAAAACTTTTCTCTCTGCATTTGCCAAATAACCGAGCTCTCGTATGGCCTCGGGCTTATGGGACCCCCTGTGTAGCTTCAGGAATAAAATCATACATTTTATTTCCTAACAACTGTCTAGGTCTACGTCTCGGTCTTCGGTTTGGTTCTCTTCCCTAGAGGGTTCCCATCTAAATCTATTTTAGCTTCGTCTTCCCGTGCCCAATATACGTCTTTCAACCACAGCCTTCTTGATGTGGTCACCCCGGTGATGTTTAGTGAAGACAATAAACTGTGAAACTCCTCATTATGAAGTTTCCACCAGCCCCTTATTGATTCCTCTATTTTAGGACGAAATATTCTCAACACGAAGATGACTATCTCCAAGGATGTTGCGCCGGTACTCGCCTCAAAATTGACCGATGTTTCGTAAGTGTTTTCCGCTTCCATTATAAAGGCGTTCACCTTCATCTGTATTGTTATATTCGCACTCGCCGCCGTGAGACCTGAAATCTCATTCTCCTCAATACGTTCTCTCAAAATCCCCAAGTATGCTATCCCTCAAGATGAGTCTCACATCCATATTAAATAACATTTAAAATAAAAGTTCAGTTATATTTGAAGTGCCGTGGAACAACCAGTGAGTCAGCTTACCTCGGCTACACGAGCCTTAAGTTAGCTCCATGAGCTGGTGAATCACATACCGTCCTCTCATTCATTGTCGTCTTCTCTTGAACTGTATAACCTCTGTAGCTTCTCTTAGACACAACTGTATCTCACGATTGCAGCCATCAGTGACGTAAGCCGTGTATTCTAGTTAATTTCCAGTTAGTCAGCACAATAGGCCCTTGTATCGGGAGAGAAGACCATGTTCTATGACGTGATTGTTTCTCAGTAAATTATTTACGATACCTGCATTTTTCCATTTGATTCCAAATTAACAAAGATCATTAATCTCCTTTCGTGAATTCTACTAGACACTGGACTCCTGACACAGCCCTCAAACCTCACTGTTACGTTTCTGCTGAATCTCGTTTTCCATCTGCTACAGACGTCCAATTCCCTGTTGTCATCCTGTCTCTCTCTCTCTCTCTCTCTCTCTCTCTGCTTCTCTCGTTTTACCCTGTGGTGATAATAACGTCATAGTCAGTTCCAAATAATTGTATGAGTAGGAAGTAACCAAACACTTCGATGCTGGACAGAGGGGTCTCGCAGAAGAAATGATGCTGGCCGGCTCGAAAGGAAATGTAGAGCATTTGGAGAGAAAATGTGATGAAACGAATTTAAAGCATACGAGCAATCAAGATAAAAACCAAGATTATTGTTGTGAAAGGTAGTAAGTAAGCAATAAAGAAAGCAGTACCCTTCTAAGTATCGAGGGATATATTACAAGTAAGAGAATTTAAATATTTGTGGTTATTTGTGTACATAATTTAGTTGTAACTTATCCAAGGACGCTTCCAATACTTCAGATACAGAAGTTTTTGTTAAAAGTAAGAAAATTAAGTTATGTATAGGCAATTCTACCCTTTCCTGGTTTATTTAACTACACTTTCAGCAATTCAGATAATACAAAAGTAAAAAGTAAATGCAAAGCTGTCCCGCTACACGCCATGTAGGCGCTTGGGGTGGGGGGATAGAGAAAAGGGAGGGCTCCTACTAATTCTAAACCTCTGCACTAGATAGGGGTGAGTGGTTAGCGTCACGCCCCGGCCACGCTTCATTCCGGGGGAAAGGACCCCCGCCGCAGAGCCGATCTGGACGCAGAGGTTAGAGATCTCAGATTAAACAGCGTCGAACGGTAGGATGATCAGTGAATACGAAATTTGAGTTCCGTAGCTTCAAAATCATTTCCATTCCTCTGTTTATTAATCATTCTGTCATTCGACTCCACGTAGTCTGAGCTGCTGACATTGTAATTAAATTTCTCACAAATAATTAAATAATGTGTTTCAATGCGGTGCATATAGGCTACAATTCTCAGTGATGCTGTGTCTGTCCGTTCACTGTGGCTCGTTCATGCCTCGGAGCGGCCAATTATCACCAAGTAATTCGTTCCATCTTCGCCGCAGGGGGGCGCAGTTCGGAGGAACGTGACTAATTTTTCGCCCGGAGCCAACGAGAGTGTCGACAAACAGGCCGATAAATCAAAAGATACTTCCGTTTGAAGCAGAGCTCTTCATATGAAAGAGTTTGAACTAAATTCAGCAGCAAGATTTAGGTTCTTACGGCTGCAGGGAGATGGGTTACTGCGCCGTGTAATCTCGTAGAAACTGACCGATGTTTCAGAGGTGCACACTGCCACCATCATCAGGGCGACGAGTGCCGTGCCTATATAATCTCCCTGATAATGGAGACAACAAGCAGTTCTGAAACGTCGGTTGAGACTACATGACGCAAGATCCCAGAAGACTTTTTCAAAATCAGGAGACATAATTCGGCATTACGCTATGCGAGCGTATTTATGTGTTGTCAATTTTTTTTCTTAACATTTTAAAAACAGACGAAAGATAAAATACAAAACAAGGAATGTAATAGAACAGTATTATCGCGAAAGACATTCGAACAAGAAGACGGAAGATGTTTTTGAGTTGTTTGAGAATTCTGTTACTTATAGCCTATATTGAATCTCCTTTTATAACTTGGATTTTTAATCGAAATAATGAAAATTTTTACGGTGAACATCAGTTTTAGAGCAGGCTTTTAAACTGTAAAATCTAATTATCATCCAAATGTCCGACATACACACTGACAGACGAACAGACACGAGGAATATATTAATTACTCTTCTTATTCTGGGCTGTTCTCAGACACGCTGTAAAAATCAACCTATCGAAAGGTATCTACCATTACAATAATATAAGTGCAACATGCTCCTATCAGCATTGGGGCCCAGAATTGGTGCTGACAGCCCCCCCCCTTGTACAACGGAATATGCAGAGATGCTTTTTGTTTGATTTGTACAAATAACTGGCAAATACAAAAGTTATTTTTACTCTTGTTGACGAATGGAAATACATTTTAATTCATTACAATTCTCTTGTGGATGAGCATTTAATCAGATCACGCAGAGTGGAAATATTACGGAAAGCCGTTTATTACGCGTGCGACTGTGTTTTATCATTTCTGTGATGCAGAAACACATTGCCAAAGATATTGTGAGTGTTTGTACAGCTACATAATTAAAACGCACATATTATATGTGAAGTCTTGACAAGGAAACTGTGTTAATATCGTATTTTAATAATACCGTACCACCCAGTAATGATTATGGACCGACTTTGAAGTTTGCAGTGCATGACGGGAACACTGTTATGCCTGCCGGGTAGCTGTAAGATTGTGGAAATTCACATCACAAGCAGTTTTCTGTGTGAGTTGGAATTAAAACTGTTTTATATTACTAAATCTATAACGTAGATTAAAAGTGGTTTATAATTAATATTACAGCAAGGGCGGAACTGGAAGTTAATTAAACTTTATGCACTATACAGTTTTTACAGCAATGTTTGTCTGGTCATACGTAGGTAGCGATATATCATCGGTTAGCAGTTTTATGAAACTAGACTCGTATTGAATGAATGTTAGACAGTATTTGGATCTGAAAGAATGGATGCATATTCGAATAAATACACAAATAATCAGACAGACACTTAAACATACAGCCAGGAAAATAGAATAAATGCTTACATATGTAATAGATACACACACACTTGTACATACACACACACATATGCATATTTATACATAAACAATAAAATAACGTCTCTAAACTGTGTAAGTGAAATTTCACGTAATTTTATCTTGATACTAGATGAGTTGATCGGTCAATTTTTACGCTCTGACCGCCTTATCCTTTAATAAAGAGCACCCGGTACATATTTAACAGGATTTTATCTCCCCAAATTCGACCTGGGTGTACTGGAAAAGACCAACAATAAAACAAATACTTTTGCAGTGAACAGATAGAGCTCGAAGATTTAGCAGTTTTAATATTTTTCGGTTTCTCGTAGAATTCGCAACAGCTGAAGAAAACTGGTTATTAAATACAGCCAAGCAGTGTGGACTGCGCTTTGTAAACGGCTTGAGATTTGTAACTTCATATGCATTCAAATAATTCAGCACCCTTTCAACTGCGTGGCATAAATATACATAATAAATGTATAGTTACAGACAGTTTCAAATCATTCTTTATGACAGCAGTAGATATCAAATAAAGCGTATTTATGTGTCAATTTTCGGACAACACAGCTAACAAATACCACGTACAATAGCAGATGTGGGATGTTATTTATAGAGGAGAGGATGTTTTGAAGCATTTGAGATGTAGGCTACAAGCAAATTCCTTTACGCTGATTCACAAATGTTTATATAGTATTCTCACAATACACAGATGAAACGCAGTTTTGTATATTGTAGTCATAGAGTTTCTAGACAGGCAAAGAGGACATGGCAGATTTTAAAACGAACTGTAGAAGAAGAAGAAGAAGTCCTGAGTTGAATTAAAATGTTTGTTTTCTGTTTGTTATAAAAATGAAGCAGTAAATCCACGCTCAGGATGAAACCCTGTCCTGTGTGAATGCTTTCAGTTCTGTGACGACGGCTTCTACTTTTGCTAGTCTTTAAAATAATTCATGATTAAACGAGACATTCTTTTTTCTGTTTTCCTAATGGAAAATACATATTTCAAATCCAAAGTAGGGGATTTTAGACAGATTAAAGTACAGCGCGATGCGAAAATAATGAAATTTACATTACTTCACACGTGGTAGTTTCTCCCCTGAATGTAAGGGTGAGTGTAGGAGATTCAACCCCTCTGGCTCAGTTACTTACCGTACTCATGTAGACAAACATGCACTTCATTCCAGTGAGTAGACATTGATTGATGATCGGGACTAATGTGTGCGACAAGGCATTCATATTTGGTACAGATATATTATAATGCAGGAAGAAACAGAGTGCAAAATACCGTACTTTTCAAAGAGAGAGAAGGCGTTGTTTGCTTGGAAAGGGTTTATATCTAAACCATAGCCGAAAATGATCAGTGAAATAAATGTTCTGTTACTTAAATCTCTAGCACTACTAGACTAACCTAGATTTGAGACTTGGTATTTAAAATGCTTGTTATAATACAAAAGAGGTATGTTATTTTAAAATTATTCTCTTTCTCAGAGTATTGATTTTCTTGGACCCGACACAGCAGCTCATCACTACCACGCCATTTTCAGTTTTTTCTTACGTAAGTATGCCAATATGGTGAATGAATATTTTTAGATATGCAGACCAAGTGCTTACTAATATAGTTTTTTTTTAATTTCTTGGTGATGTAAACAGGTAAAATAATATATTATGTCTACAGTATGGTTATAAAGTAAACGATATTTTGCCTGTCGATGTCAGATGGCACCTTATAAATAATAGTGAAATATGTTTGTCGTGCTGAGATACGGAATTTTTAAATAAGAATTCTGTAATTTGAAAATACCACATGGTTGCCAACCGACTCTGTAGGGTTACCCTCATTTAGTGACAAAGCGTTAACTGTTGAAAGGCTAATATTTTAAAAGTAAAAGTGAAAAACAAAACTTCTAATTAATATTATTGCGAGACCTATTCCTTAATTTCACAATATTCATGGATCTGTTTTCCTTTAATTTTGTTCCACATCAAGGATTTTATGGTCCTCAGCTGGGAGCTGAGTGCAGGAACAGCAAAATAAAATGGCGTTCAAGCTGGAAACTAGAGAAACCCTGACATCAGCACTTTGTTAAAGAGGAAGTGTTGTCGTGTGCGTGGTTATTTAAACTGCAGACCAGCAACATTCATAAAGCAAGACGCAAGACGAAGCCCTTCAGAATGCTTCCTAGCTACTGTTAATTAAATTAAATTGATTCAGAACGCAGACTATTTTCAAAAACTTAATAAGAACTTTCTTTCTTAAAACAAAATTAATTGCGACGCAGTTCAGATACTGACACCCCTTCTTATTTAAGAGATTCTCTCATTCTCTCTATTCTGAGTGTCTTCGTAGTTTTATTCAGTCTTTCAAAGTAAATTCTGTATTAATACTTAAAACACATCCCAGTTTATTTCGGTATCCACTGCAATTATCTTGCCAAGAGTCATAAAACAAAGTGCATAGATATACAAGGGATATTAAAAAAGTTTTCGCAATTTTGGGACATTTTTGTTGTGTGACTGGTAACACTGCTGAGGCATGGTCATACTGTGCGTATCTCATGGACAGACGGTGGCATGCTGCGAGTATGGTTCAGTTGCAGTTTGTTTGTGCCTAGCGAGAGTGACGTATAAAGATTGGTGCTCCGCTAGAGGTTTGTACCATAGAGCGTCGGAATAACACCGACAATTGACTGTCCAATGTGGAAAAAGAAAGTTTGCCGTAACGAAGTTTATACGAGTGGATTGAAATATTTACAAAGCGGCCGAAACAGTGTTTTCGATGCAAACAGAACTGCTTCAGCAGTGTTGTTAATCATGCAGCGAAAACTTTTTAATGTTGAGGAAACTTTTTAATCTCCCTTTTACGTGTTCTACACGTGTACGGTTTGTATGTGCTGTTCGAATTTTCCGTTGCACCTATATATAATCTGTGTGATAAATCGATTATACAAAAAGAGTATATATTGAAAATAAAATAGTATTTGTCAAGTTAAAACAATATTTTGCATAATTATTTCATTTGCAATAAAACAAAAATATGCACCGAACAAATTTAAACTTTGCGTGTGCTATATTACATACAGCAAATATAAAATATCAGCAATTACTGTGTGTGATATTCAGTTTTGTAAATAAAATATTGTTCCGATCGCTAGAATAACTAGAAATATTTGACATGACAATTTGAATGAACAGGATCTTCAGGGAGAAGTGGGTTAGTTAACAGTGTTTCACGTCTCAGAAAATTACAACGCAGTCTACTGTTGAACAGGGATTTATGCTCATTACAAAAATGATATAACTGTCAGAATATGTCTTTAAAACATATCACGTCTTTTATGGAACTGAAAATATTGTCACATGAATAACGACCCTCGCTCTGAAGTTACAATATCGGGGAGTCAGTTGGAGCCAATGATCTAAGAGCAACTTAATAAATTACGGAAAGGGGAGCTTTAGTGTGTAAGCTCGTGCGTTGAAACATGGGATTCTTCTGTCACATAACTCATTTCACGCACATCACTGTAAGCTAAAAGCCCAGTCATCAATATCTGTTACTGTGTGTGAGGCCAAATTAAACATTGTGTAAAATGCGCTTAACTCAGTTCTCGGCATTTAAGTACAATCATCACACGCTATACGGCAGCACATACATCGTTGTCACAAATGAAAATGGCAGTTTATAATCGTACAAACGTTATTTATTGCAGTTTCTGTTCCGTGCGTGAGAAGTTAGGATTCCAAGTACTGTGGCTTCTGAATACATTCATTAGTACATTTGTACTCTGTTTCAAAATGACTGGCTCTTTATTTTACAATAGCGAAATACAAGCATAGCTGTTTTGTGCTATCCAGTGGCTGCTTTCATGATAAGTTTACGGCGAATTAAAAAAATGTTTAACATTAGCCATTTAAAGCCTGAAATTCATCTAAATAATATTTAAAATGTCAGTCTTTACCTCAAAGGAAACACAACTCGTTTCCATTACAAGTATCAATTATTTAAGGACATTATCTCTGTTTCTAGGCCGACTGAGAATCATAAGGACCCGATAAATAAACTCTGTGGGGAAAAATGCAAATGTTGGCCAATGAAAAATTATTTGGTATATGGGGATACCACTGGACACTGGGCACTAGTGTTGATCCCACCTCACAAATTTGTTTGTCCGCCATGTTGGTATTACCGATTATATGAAACTGAAAATTTCTATTTTAGTGTAGACTCCAATGGGATAATTTTTAAACAAAATTTAATCCAAATCCGTTTAATGGTTCTCGACTTCAGTCATTCGGATATACAGACGCGATCAAGCTCTACATGTGTTAATTTCATGCACATCTTGCAACGAACGCGTAACTGTAGCTAACAACAAACATCACAGCCGCGCAGTTGGTCAAGAATTTCCTTACGCTTTATGGGACTCGAAGGATCATTATCACGTTCACAGAAGTCCTCCACGGGGCCCAGTCCTGATTCAGTTGAATCCAGCCCATTCCGTTCACACCCTCATTTTTAAGATCCATCCTATCATCCCACCATCTACGTCTAGGTCTCCAAAAGTAATCATCTTTACGTTCGCTGCTGAGGTCACAGAGCACGACTCACGTATGGACACATGATGATTTTCTTGTAGCAGACTCAATAAGCTACTCGCTTTAGAGGAGGCATAAACCCTGCCTCGCTTGCCCCATACCGACAATGTGTAATCCTCATTAGACAACGTCACATGGGGTTTACGGAATCTGCATGGCATTATTAGCAAGCTGAGTGCGCAACCTGTCTGTTGCTAGGGGCGCAAGTTTCATTGCCTGGTCCAGAGAGCTGCGACAGACACTGGGCATAAAACAGAGCTACTGGTAGAAATGGTGGTTGTTTTATCACCTGGGATGGGCATAAACAGACGAGAAGATGTTAATGTGTGTTGAAATGGAAAGGAAGCTGTCGTGATTATTTCATTCTCATAAATCTCTTGGAAGAACTGAGGAAAATGATGAAAACCCTCAAGACGGCTGTCTTTTGGGTGGTTTCGGCGTGTAGTCTACCAAATTGTACGGCGCATCAAGCCAAAAGACGGCCATATATATACTCGCCGCCGTGAGGACCTAAAATCTCACAGATAGAAACTTTATTTAATAAAAGTCAGAAACGTTACCGCTGTGTGAAGCTGCTAATGTTACATATATGGAAGCTGAGAGCTAAGGGATCCTGCACAAAATTAAGCACTTATATTAAAAATTGTGTGGAAACTCTGACCTTTAGGAAACATTCACCTCGACTTGAGTAATGCTCAATGTCAATCACGTTCTGTTGTATTAATACGAAAGAACATTTTCGCCTTGCTAGTCTGGACAGTCGTATAATAATATAACGTTGGAGATTCTTCCTGTATTTGGCATACCGATTTCAGTTTTCAATCTCGACATCCTTCTGTCCGAGTTCGATTTCTATAGAACACATGTAGGACTTACATATCTCTCCGTGTTCATCACGGTCAGTTATATTTACAAACATCACCCCCTGCCTCATATAAAGTTACTTCAGTACAGTGTAATGTTTGTTTCATTCATGTTCCCGCTTTGTTTAATTACACGTTCATTTAGTTTGTGATACTTTTTACTAGATTGAAAGAAAACTTGAGATTGTAAAAGGAAAGATGGATTCACGCTGTGAATTGCGAATAAAATTACGATTGGTGAATGTAAAAAAATTTAGAATCAGAACATATTGTTTAGTCTGAGGTACCATATTGACGCTTGCCAGGCAAGACTGAGGAAATTTATTATATATTTCACTCAGAATAGACCCAATAAGGATTCAAACTGGCTTCTGAATAAACGTGTCCAATATTGCTAACCTGTTCTGCGTGTGGTGAGTGTTGAATTAGTAACTTTATACTCATTTGTTTAATAAAATGACGTAGCTATTAACCAACTTTAAGCCGGGGAAGTAGAAAGTAGTTTTGATTTACCTGTACCATTAGGAGTTAGGTAAAGTTTCACTTAACGCATTAAAGCTTAATTCCAAAGTCATTATTTGTATTTACGTAGTTTTCTCCACGTAATGTTGTCGGTTTGTAACTGCAAGATCAGAAACATTGACTTTCCTGTAAAACCTTTATAAAAACATGTGTTCAAGTATCTTTTATAAAATCGATACAGGTTTTACACGACAATCTGTCCGATATATCTTTTCACAGGAGATTAATTTCTGGAGTCTGAGCAGAATTCTGTGACGCGGTTTCCTTCAAAAAGACCTTTGCGTCATCCCTTTCGCAGTTTTATATTGGAAGCAATTTATCATCACTCTTTTCCTTAGCGTGAATAAAATTCGGCTTTTGTTCAGCACTGTACGAGTCAGTTGACACCTGACATTTTTTCAGAAACGACTGTGGTCAAATTAAATAAACATTTTGATATGTAATCACGTTTTTTTGTTACGCTTTATTAAATTAAAGTCTTTACTCAAAATTATGGACTAATTAAATGTACACAAATTATAATCGAAAGTGGTGGCCCATCCAGTGATTTTTAGTCACATTGTTATCCTGTATCTGTCTTTTACTACAGGAGGTTTTTAAAAGACGCTTTATTTAGCGTAGCGGGAGAGGATGGTTGAACAAACGGTTCTTGGCTGTAAGGATTGGAAACCATTTTGTGCCCCTATTTGACGTCGGCTTTTAGGACACAAAAATGGGGTCTTGTATGTCACGGAAGTGTCTATTATACGGACAAGATTAATTTCCGTGATTGCGCATTCCATTGATTATTTAGAAGTACCCTGTTGTCCACTGAATCACGCAGTATTCTTTTTCATAGACAAGTAAACCAATGTAGTGATGAAATATTGACTGGAGTGTTTTTATCCTGTTATTTGTTACGGGGTGCATTTTTTTTACAAAATATAAAAGGTTGGATTAATTAGACAAAACAATCCAACACATTGTGTTTTCATTTTTAAGACTACAAAAACAGATTGACGAAGTATGATTGGATAATAACAAAATCCGCGAATCAGGATCGACACAGAGTTGTCTCTTCACTTCGGTAATGTTTGAACTGCATGGTATAATTTGATGCGGGACGTGAGGTTGGCAGATAGTTAAGGCTGTCAAATTAGCTGTCTGACCGCAGTCTCGTTGGCCGGCAGCAAGTCAACGAGCTGGTACGGCCGTGTTGCAAAGTGACAATCAGAAAGGATTACTGGTGCCAGTTCCCCGCCCGCACCTGCAACCAGCTAGTCTCTTCCCTTGCTGCGTGTCGTCCGTTAGACCAGGGACAGCTCAGGTAGAATGCTTGACTCGCTTGCTGGCAAGGGCACGTTTATACAGCACTGGAGTAATGCGGCCATGCCGTGAGGCTGACGACTTACCTGTAACAAGAAGAATAAGAATGGATGTCTGGACAGCGTTGTGCGTAACCACGTATTCACGCCCCTAACAACTTTTGAGGTGTCATAACAAAAGTGAAGGATTATAAATGTACCCATATGTGTGATGTATGTTCTCTGAATGTCTTTGGCGATATTATTTCTTAATACTTTGTTTTTTTTGTCTGTATCCATCGCTTGTTTTCTACTATCACAGCAAAAGATATTATTTCTTAATACTTTGTTTTTTTGTCTGTATCCATCTCTTGTTTTCTACTATCACAGTAGAATTACAAGCCTGTTGGCCATTGTGACTTAAATTAAATTAGAATTTCTACATTTGCTTGAAAGGACTGCGGGAAAATAATTCAGAATTGTCGATCTTCGGGCTAAGAATTGAAACCGGGACCTTTCGAATGTTTAGCACGAGAGCTAACCACACGATCTCGACGTTCGGTTTTCTCTTATTTAATTAATATGTGATTTTATTTAAAACAGACAACACACGTGCATAAAATCTCTAAGGATCGTTAGTGTGGATTTCGACGGAATATACCAACTACTGGTGAAATACTCATTTGCCAGTGGAGTACAATGGGGCAGTACGTCAGCTGTTTATGGACTTCAAGATGCCTGTTATACGGTTTAGAGAGTAGTGTTGCATTTACATGTTGAATTAGGGATTCCCACGAAGCTAAAACTAATTACGCCCGAATTTCGCCCTCTGATGTAGCTAGTCCATTGCACATGTTACATTTAACTGCATTATAACTTGATATGTCTCTACAAGTAAAATGTGTGTGGCGTAGAACTGAGAAGAAAATTTGTAGTTTTACTTTGTATTTCGGTTAATGTCAGTATTGCATCGCGTCTAATACTTTTAGACAAAAGGGTAATTATTAGATATCTTACCGTTGAAATTCGACTGAATCCGAGTGACCTAAGTGGAAACAGATTTTTCTTAAATTGTTTAATCTTATTCATTCTATAAGAAAAGATATTTTAAGACGATTTAATTCTGGTCCTTGTCTTGGTCTATTTAACGACACTTTTAGATGCTTAGAATAGGTGATACAAAGTTGAACAATAGAATGGTTAGGTAGTGAATAATGAATCAGGAAGCAGTTTTAGCCTCATTCGAGGCCGAGGGGAATGAGGAAAATAACGGGAAACCTCAGTTTGGATAGCCAGTACCCATACTAAGATTTGAATCCGAGACCTCGCCAATAAGAAGCACAGCTGATAACCACTAGATGGCGACTTTCAGTAATTCTGCCAAATTTATTGTTAAATTTGTTTTTGAACTTGAAATTCTTATTAACATTTCTTCGATCACTTGTGCCTGTTGTTATAAACGAATCAGTTTTCCATATTTTCTGCAACGGGGAGAAATAAATATAGTTATTTCTTTCTATTCCTATCTTGGCCTGGTGGTTTAAGAGATAAGCTTGTCTCATTCAAATTTTCTAGCTTCTTGAGGCAAATATTAGAAATTCTGGAACTGCCAGATGCCTAAGTTTAATAAAGGCTCTTACAATCGAAGAACTTCGTTATTTATTTAGCTCGCCGGACAGTGAAATGGGCGTTCGTGGCTCAGAGTGTGGAACACGAAACGTAACTGAAGAACATTGGAGATGGAGAACGTTCAGTTCTAAGTCAACAAGAAGATGAGAGGATAATATTAAACCAGAACTAAAATGAGAGGTGACATGACCTTAATCGTGCCTTCAGAAAACTAACATGGCTCTCTCTCACTTTCACTTGAGATCACACGGAAGATATAGAAGTAGATGGAAAAATAATATTAAAATGTATCTTAGGGAAATCGGTTTTGTGTGTGTGGATTGACTTTATCTGGTTCCGGATAGCGACCGGTGACGTTCTCTTGTAAACATAATTAACCTTTGTGTTCTAGAAAATGCGAGAATTCTTTGACTAGCTTAGTTTACTATAGTTTCTCAGGAAGGGCTCTGCTTCGTGGAGTTAGATATGTAATGGCTCCAGTCTCAGAAACCAATAAATTAAACCACCTAAGCGTAATGCAGACACAAGAAGATGGTTGCTGTAGTGGCAATGACGATGTTGGAGGCAGAGTTATAACAAGACTAAAAATACGATTAAGGTAATATTCTTAATATTGGATGTATTCTTTTTTATATTTTATTGGGAGAACGAGAAATACCAGAAGAAGAAAAATAAGGGACTAGTTAAATATTCTGCCCTATCGTCATTAACTTCTTCCTCTCCGCTCTTTCAAATTTTCTCATTTCCTTTATTCTTTTCTGCTTTTTCATTACCTTTCTGAGCACGAGTATTAAAATAAACTGTTCCGAATATTTTTATAATAATGTAGTGGTTAGTGGATAGTAACAGTAAAATAAGAAAAAGAAGATTAACTAAAGCAAAATGAGAAAAATTAAATGAATAGCTCAGTATTCAAATTCAAGAAACAAAGACTTGCAGATATACAATTATTTCATCATCTGTATCTCTCTCCCTCTCTCTGTCCTGCAACGCACACAGTCGTATCAAGAAACAATCAATACAGACTAGATCCTTCATAATAATGTACAGGGTCCAGAGGGACGGAACTTCAATTATCTCGGAGACCCTAATTCAATTATGTAATCACTATTGTAGACGTAATTTATCGTGAAACTTGATACAGAAACCACGCCACTTGGGACCATCTCGTCTTGTCATCAACACTACCAATATCACAACTGCACGAACTGCTGAAGTGGGAATAGAATTAAGATTTAGAAATTTGCATATGGTTAGGCCTATAGTTATTTGAAAAATAAATAATATTTATTCAAATGAATCTTAAACATATTTAGATTAAAGCAGGCGTTATCATCCGCGGTCTTGTTTTACGTTTGTGCGGCCTACGTACATTTTTATAATTGTGTAATTCCATTAGGTTAGGTCTAATACTGGTATCAGAAAACACGTTTCGTTAATGTCGTCAGTATTTTGCGGTTATCATCACTGTAAGCAACTGTTCTGCTGAGGGGAAAAAACACAGAGCGCTGAATTAGGGCTGTTTAAATAAGTAATCGCTGTTTACTCTTAGAATCATAAGAAGTGTAGACTTACGAATTATACAATTAACAAAATAACCTTTTTATGCAATGATTATCAGCGATTTAGTAGTAAAGTCTTATGGTACAGTATAGAAGTTTAAGTCTGGAATAAGTCAAATGTGAACTGTGTGCAGTGGCGTCATAAACACAGCCATTAATTGTGATTTGAATGCTTCAGGGGCAAGGGATATGGGGCCTGCACTTAGACCAATAGTCTAGACTTCAATCTGCGAACGTTTTGCTTTCCACGCTTTTCACAGACTCCAATTTCTATGGCCTGATATTTCCGCATTGATACTTCCTAATAGTAATTGATTTCCGAGGATTTGTGTGGTTAATGATGCGTTGTCATGTTTCATGTTCTACTTCCCAGGTGATCAGAAGAGAAAATGTTACAGACTGGCACGCCCTGTCCCAAAGAGACCAGTTTCCTTCGCTACATAAGAAGTTCTGATACTGTGCACTTCTCTGTGTTTCTGGCGTTGTTAAATTTTACTTAGATTATTCACCTTCATATCATCCTCACATTTGGCCCATGTGTCTTTTATAAATGCCGGATTAATAGTGCTGTTCCCGTTGAGAGTACACAGAGAATTTGATGCAGTTGTTCGAATTAGTGAATGATGAATAACAACGTCGTACTAGACGACCAGCTGCCTTGAAATTGTCGCGACAGATTTAAAGAGTTCACTTATCGAAGTGAGAGTGACAATGTGGCAACGTACCATACCCTTGCAATGGCACTGGTCATAAGCAAGAAGACATTCATGGTAGCAATGATCGTGGTCCGAGTTTCAACTGTTCGTGTGATGTGAGTAAGAACATTGCCGAGAGATGTCGCTAGTAAGGTCCGCGCTCGATTTTCATAAACAGGTTGTCGAGAGAGAAAGAGAAGGATGAGGTAAGTGGAAGTGGCAGTGGATGCAGTGCGGTTAGCTTGAGAGCGGTGTAGTATCGTAAGGCAATGCGTTCTGGTAGTTTGTGTGTGAATGACGAACAATTTGAGTCATCCTACGTATCGTTTTCCCGGAAAGCATTCTTTGCCTATAGTTTATTATTATCTGGTACTTTATCTTATCTTATGATAATGTGGGTGTCGATTCAGTGTAATTGAGAGTGCGCTGGTGCGGAGTGATACAGTGTGGCTGTGCGCGCGCGCGCGGAGGCTAGGAAATAGTTCTAGCAGGGGCGATGCCTTTTTTGCTCGCTGCATTCTCTCTCATACGCGGCAAGAACGAACTTGTGTTTGAGAGCGAAGTGGTTGTGTTGGCTAGTAGAGGACTGCTCGCTCTGCGGTAAGCTCTGTGTTTCAGTGTTGTTTGGAAACGTGGCGTGACAGTTCTCCAGAAAATAAGAAATACATTGAACTCGTAGGAAAGAAATAAGACTTTTGTTGAAGGTGCTTAATCCTTTTGATTGCCCCCGTAGTGCAGAAACTGAAACTTGCCTGGGTGTGCGAAGTGTTGGGAATTAATAAGAGGGGGGAGATAGAAAATAAGGTAATTGACAACTGACACTAAGTAATCCTCGCGGTTGTATTTTTCTCAGAAGTGTAGAGAAGACGGGAGGTGGAATTTGTTTCAGCGGGGGAAAATAAAACGAAATTTATCGTAGTGTAGTATACAGGAAAGGACACGGAATAAACACCGGTCTTGGAAAAATGGGAAAGTTCAGCAGAGGCGCTGTGCAGCTGACATGTTTGTTCGCGCTGATAACAGGTAAGGACAGCTAATTGTTTTTTTCAAGGCTGGCTCACATAATAAGGGGACTACATAAGAAAATTGTTCATCTTCGTCCAAACACCTGTCGTTTGATACGACTCCGAAATTTTTGTCAATATTGTCGTCGATTTGTTGTGTAAACTTAATAGCCATATTTGAAATCACGAAACGTGTTTTTAAAGTTTCTAGGTACTTCCGAGTTTTCATACCTTATAGCTGCCGAAGAAGAAATGACAGGCATTTCTGTATGGATAGCTGTGAAAGCCTAAAATGTTACTAAACGTTTAATTGTAAACTTTAATTCTGCAGGGAAAATAATATTGTAGTTTTGACTTCTATAAATATTAAACCGCGTATCAAGTTTTGATCTTATGAATGTTTATCCTGTATTTAGACTGAAAGATAATGCTAAAATAGACCTTAATATGGGATATGAGGATGCAAACTGGATTAAGCAGGCTCAGTACAATTCCCTGTTGTATTTTGTTGTAAACGCGGTAATGAGCCTCAGGGTTCCACAAATTACTAAATTTCTTGACCAGGTGAATTGCTGTGATCTCTAGTAAGTGGTTCGAATTGTAATTGTGTGTAGCCTAAGTTTATAACTGCGTCCGTCCGGCAGTAGAACAAATTTAATTTCTGAAGAACTGGTGTTTATAACGTACATTTTCGCGTTGTCAGAATGTTGTATTTAATTTCATAGT
This sequence comes from Zootermopsis nevadensis, assembly GCF_000696155.1. The sequence goes on along the minus strand of NW_019059782.1, from coordinate 436,208 downwards.
TTGGCAAAAATTGCCACAGCTCGTTATAATTAGGTGTGAACAGATTAACGTGATTTAATGCCATAAAATATTAAAACGAGTTACATTTTGCGCTGCTCCCTTATTAGTAGGTTTTGCATTACAAAGTGTAAAACAAAATGTTGCACAACTTTCTGATAGTAATTTAATCAATTACGGATGGTGCTGCTGCAAACGTGTGTATGGCCGCTATTAAGTTACTGTGAGGAGAACTGCGATGTGCAATTTCAGTGATTAACAATTAATTGTATGAATACAAACATTTAGCAGTAATTTTTGTAAGCTGCGGAAACTGGCACTGCAATACGAAGCATTGACGTATTTTTCCGAAGTTTCGCCAAAGTGTGGTACAAGTATAGAATGAATTATTAAACATTGTATATCTTGGTATTTGGGCCAAATTACTCTGAAAGCATCGTTTCATATCAGCACATATCTTACAGTTTATGTCAGTGCGTTCGAGTAAAACGACTGGCGAGAGTAAAAATAAAAGCAGAGATTGCACACCTTTCACCCGTGTTGAGTCACAAATCAATGTAGGCCTAGGTACTGAATTTTTCAGGTGTTTCTGTTCGGTCTACATTTTCATTCTTCACTACTATTTTATGTATATCCCAAGAGGCCATGGATTTGATACAGTAGTATTCGTCTACTTAACCAGTCGTAGAAGCAGTTCTGTTCATAGTACAGTGTATCTGACGCGTCAAACGACGGGATAGGATCTACTTTTGACTAAGCAAATGCTACGTATATTACATTAATACGACCTTATCAGTGATTACGAGTTTCTGGGTTCCGCACAAGACTGGTAATTTCTCAATATAACAGCTTTTCAAGGAGGATGGACTTTGCGAAAAATATATACGGGAACATGAGCGTTGATGGGCGGACACTATTAATGGATGTAAATGGATTTTGGGGTGTAAAGGTCTAGACTGAATCGGGTTCAACGACGACTCATAAAGTACTCTGCGTCAAGGGTCAAGTGAGTTACAGGGTCCAGGGTGATAAATAAAAACTGGTAATTTATGTGTTTGTATTGTTAATACGCGAATACAAAGAGCATGTGTAGGCCTAATCAGAAATCTATTAATTACGCTTTATGTAGGTCTGTTGGGGCGTGTGTGTGTGTGAGAGAGAGAGAGAGGTTCTCAGGGCGGTAAAGATTTTGATGCTGGTCTTCTGGACTGTAGCGTGGTGAGAACTTGGCTGATTGTAAATGTTCATTGTGTTTTGTTTTTTTGGAAAAGAAGGGCGTGACAAAGTTTGTTCTTACGCGGACATAGAGCAGCTATTTCGAACCATTGTAGTAGCTAGCACACACTTGATAACGTCGCGTAACTCCGTCTTCGAGTTATATTGAAACGAGAAGAAAATGACTGCCGTTTGGATGGTTTCAGGTTGCAGGACCAACAGTTTAATCAGGATACGTTCTTATCCATTCTTCAGCACTACTAGTTTTAAATCAGATCATGACCCTTGCAGTTCTTGTAATGTGGATTTTCTGTTTCATAAATTGAGCTGGATTCAGTGTTTGACGTTCTGAGCCGTTACGTTGTATAGCAGGCCTGAAGGTGGTCCTAGAACTGAGAGGATGAAACCAGCTGTAATTTTAAGATCAAGCAAGTACTATACTTCGTAGCACTTCCCTCTATAGGCTGTGTTCATAATGGACGCAGCACCGACCGACGTCGATCGAATTGGAATTCCAGCGACAAGTCGGACGAAATTGAACCTACATCTCTCATTGAATGTGGTCACATCGCGATGGGCTCCGACCGAAATCGTAATCAGTTCGGGAGCAGATGTCTGACTACTTTGGCTTTTAGTCGACCAGCACTCCATTAATTTTTATTTGAAGTGTAAGCCAACAAAACATGATCGTAATTATAGGAATGTATTGCCGGTATCGGAGCCCGAACTCAACTACGTGTTTCGACCGTTGTCATCAGGTGAATGGTACATACAGAAAAGCCGTCACCATTTTGTACGACCTTATTGAATGTGATCCATTCGAATATTCCATTGAGTTTGTGTGTGTGAATGTATATATAATATATATGTATATATAACGTAGAGTCCTTTAATATTTTAGACTAAATGGAAAATCTTAAAAGTTAAGACAAAATTAATTACATATGGTCTGTAGTTCAAATTTGAAAACGTAAATGATTACTCAAAATTGTTTGCGAAGATTCTATCATGATTGGCGTGTGTGGTTTTGGTGTTAATGAAACTCAAATTGTGTAAGACTATTTTGGGGCAACCCAGTTTGTACTTCCCAATTTAGTTTCACGTATTTCAGGATGTGACTGATAATCTGAACTCCCTAGTTGTTGAATGTTGGCTGGGTGTGCTCATTGTAATGTGTGGATGTGAACGGAGTACGTCATTGCGTTTCACGAGGTCACGGGCATGAACCAGGTTTCCTTGCGTGTGGACGCGCGCCATCTGTGCGGTCTAGTGGCCAGCGTGCTTTGTTTACGACAGTTTCCACTGATATAAAGGAAAAGTGACAAAACCCTTGTCAGTAAGTGACAGTCAACTGAATTTGGGTGTAGAGTCAACTTTTGAATCTAATATACCTCGGACAATTGACGGTGGTCATGGAAATGTCATACTGAATGAGTCGTCACAGATCTTTAGCTAACCGCTGTTTTATTCATGTACTACGTTTGTCTGTGGAATAAATAATTAACGTCTCCTCGTGTCGGTTCGACGCATTTCCCACAGAATCACTCGGTTGTGGTCGGAGTCTGGGATTCCATATGCTCTCATAGGTACTTGTCGGTGGTTAAATTTACTAGATTTATGAAGCAAGTCGTTCGTTAGATTGTTATGAAGACGTGAACTGATATGAACAGGGCAAATACATTGCCTAAACACAAAATATTTGGACAGGTTGATCCGTCTCCTATTGGAACCGGAGCTTCGTAGTCTTACGATGGTATAAATAATGTTCTGGTCGCGGATTAATTTGTTTCTGGTGCTCCGAATATGATGAATTGGCGAGACTTTTCTTTCGTGTTCGCAATATATAGACCACCTACAAGAAACTCCACGAATTTGGTTCGTTGATGTATTTTTTTTGCAATGTGTATCATTGTATTTCTTGGGCTTTTACAGTGAAACCGAAATAGCTGTCAGTGTCTTGACTAAGTTATGTGTTGGACGATCGGGGTTTGATGCCCGGTAAGGGCAGGGATTTTTTACTTTGGCATTTTGTTACTACCTGTCCTGGGGCCCGTCCAGCCTCATATCCAGTTAGCAGGGAGATATTTATCTGAAAGCGGCTGGAGCGTGAAGCTGACCACTCATCACCACCGAGTACGTAGGATTAGATTATATTTTTGTGGAGTGGTGTTTAATTAAGCATTGGGGAATTTAATAGTAACTTTACACTGTCTATAACATCCTACTGTCTGCCCATTTTCCTTTCCTCCGTGTTCTCTGAGCGTGTTGCTAGATGTAATGCATAAAGCTATGTGCCGCTCATTTGTTACCTGGCATCCATGCGCTGTTTAATTAAGAAAAGCCCGTCCGTAGTTAAGCATTACGTACGGATTTGTTAAAAGATGCATGGCAGGCTTTAAGAAATAAGTACGGTCATTTCATTATTTGAGTACACGACCTGTGGAAAATCGAAGAGATGGGGGGATAAAATGAACATGCAGTTGGTAGCGAGGTTCGGAGATGGATGGAAATGGCTCAAGGTCGTGTTAAATGACGGAGTTAATATTAGCGATGTTCGGCTTTCGGGCTCTGCTATTAGAAGTTATTTCGTTCATATAGGTAGGTAGTCAGGGCAATAAAACTGAGAAGAAGTCGCCATCTGCACTACTTGTGAAAACCAAGGATTTATCATGCAACTTCTAGAGTTCACCAAACCATAAATCACCCAGCAAAGTAGCGGACTGCTTGTATATTTGTGGCCATCTAGTCAGTGAAGCAAAACAAAATGGTCCGTACTGTTTGAAATCTAGATGCTCATTCAGTCAAAGCAGCTGTGTTGCTATTTAAGGGTTCGTGGGACTGAAGTGGCATAATGGAATTGCTAATTTACGACTTTTTATGACTCCCTGTTACGGTTACTTTTCCGCTACCAAAACAATTTCTTTGATATTCACGAACATAAAGTGTCGGTTTATACGCACCCAAGCATCAGACGCTCCGTTTTACTATTTATTTACAGTAGGCATGAACATTTTCTGATTTTGGGCGTAAGGGAAAGTATAGTATTTGATGAAATTGTTGACCTCGCCTGTAATCACTGTCTAATCGCCCAATTTTCAAATCGACATTCCAGTGTTCGAGGGATAAGACCACTTGGTTGCCGAGTTCTTCAGGCACCGTAATTTGTTTGCTTACTCGAAAATGAAGCATTTTTTTGAAGCGGGGTGGGGGAGGTGGTCAGCGTTTACACTAACGAACTACTGTTTCACTACGATATGAGGTTTTCATAGCGGCGAGTCTGAAGATGGTTATCTTCTGTGTTGTAGAACCGTGTAGTCTGGTAGACGTTTACAAACGTTTCAGAGGCCCTTGTTGCCTACATCACCAGGGCTTCTTCGTCTTTTATGGGTTGGGCCCTTTTGTACGGGGGATCAGCCCGACATAAGGCCTCTACTTTATCGAACAGATCAACAGAAAACCGCTGACTGACATTCATGCCTTGAGTGGGGATTCGAAACTATGATCCTAGTGTTCGAGCGGTCAAGACTCCTTACACCGCGGAAGCACTGCTGAGTGGCGCTGGTGTCAGCCGGTTACAGGAAGTTTCGATTAAAGTGGCAACAGTTGAATTCCATTGCAATATTTTTTAGAGTTGACTCAGACCGTGCCATCAACGGAAATGAGTTTTCGTTTCTTTTTGTTGTTGTTGAGACTCTGACTTTCCGTTCTAATTATCAGTCTTGTTATGAAAAACTTAACTCTACGAAGCCAAAGCTCGTCTAAATAGTATTTAAGAATTGAGTCTGCGCCGAAAAAGACAACACAGCACTTCACCATCGCAAAGATAAACTTTTCAATGCTCTTTAAGGTAAAACTCCCTGAAAACAGCGAGAATCGTACGAAATCCATAAACACACGCCGAGTTTTTGAGTGTTGAAGTAGGACGGACGTATTAAAGGGTTGATAGTACAAACAATTTTACTATTTTCACGCATGAAAAGAACTAATTGTTGCGGCTGTCAGGTCATAGTTCAATTATCAGCAACTCCCCGTGATTTGTGTTGTCTCTTCGCGCCTTCTTGATTTTTTCGCTTGGCTCTCGCATTTCTTGCTTCTTCGAAAGTTGTGCGTCCCTGCTGTATGTTATTTTGCGTTTGTTTTTCTCCAGTTTATGATTGGTCGTGGCGAAGCGAATGAAAAGTAAGATAAATATAATGTAGAAAGGAATCGACAAACATGCACATGCGGTTAGGAAGGTCTGCAAGAAACCAAGGTCACGCTGGTCGCTTGCCGCTGTTGATGCATTCTTTCATTGGCAGTATATTAGCGTCACTATACCAAAACATCTGTTCACCTTTGTTACCTGTTGTTTTGTATGGGTGTGAGGCTCAGTCTCGCATCCCAAAGGGAAGAACGTAGGTTGTGGGTGTTTGAGAAGCGGGAGGAGAATATTTGGTCCTCTGAGAGAATGGTAACGGCCGAGGAAACTGCTCAAGGAGCTTCGTAATGTTGTTCTGGGCCTTGGTGTACACGCCTGGGCAGGTACAAGAGTTTGAAGAAGATGGAGACGAGTTTTCACGGCGCCAAAACTCGGACGAACATCATACTGGCCGCCGCGAAAACCTCAAATGTCAGGAGCTTTGTAATTTGTTCTTTTCTTATTATTACGGTGATGAAATCAAGGAGGTTGAGATGAAAGGACGTGCCTGGGTATGGAAGAAATCGATTTAGAGCTTAGGGCGGAAAACCTCAAAGGAAGAGACCACTTGTGAGACGTAAGCCGAGGTGGAGGGATGTATAAAATCGATCTTGTGCAAGTGTGTCGTGGCGGGACTGCCTTTGTGAGAATTCGGATTGTGAAGTCGGACTCAAGAAGGGACATAATTCGTCTAGGTACCGCAAGCTTTTTCATTGGACGTTTCGTGACTGCGCTACTTTCGACCCTCTGGGGACCAGTTGTTGTACACACTTGCATAACGTTGTGTATTTGCAAACACGGCTTTCATATTGAGGGGGGATATTGCCTTTTATTTTTAACAGCTACAGTACAAACACAGAATGACAGCAAAACAAATTATAGATAAATGCTGAGTGTCTAAATGGGTGATAGGTGTCAAACCGTTCAGATAAAAATTTGAAGTTGTGGACGTTTGGACAGTAAATGTTAAAACAGACCATTCCAGTGTTTATCCGCCGTTATTTACAAAGTATATGCTTACTATGTATGTAGGGTGTCCCGGAAAGATGTATATGCATTATAATACCGAATAGTAACGTCGTGTGTATACTTTTTTTTCGGACACTGTTTTGGTCCAAAAATTACGGGAAAGGTACCATTTGGTAGACGTGTGTGCAGGGTAGGATTAGGATGGATCGTAAAGTAACGGGGTGTGAATTTGGATTAATGTGTATCAGGATGTTAGTTACGTCTGCAAGAAACCAAGGTCACGCTGGTCGCTTGCCGCTGTTGATGCATTCTTTCATTGGCAGTATATTAGCGTCACTATACCAAAACATCTGTTCACCTTTGTTACCTGTTGTTTTGTATGGGTGTGAGGCTCAGTCTCGCATCCCAAAGGGAAGAACGTAGGTTGTGGGTGTTTGAGAAGCGGGAGGAGAATATTTGGTCCTCTGAGAGAATGGTAACGGCCGAGGAAACTGCTCAAGGAGCTTCGTAATGTTGTTCTGGGCCTTGGTGTACACGCCTGGGCAGGTACAAGAGTTTGAAGAAGATGGAGACGAGTTTTCACGGCGCCAAAACTCGGACGAACATCATACTGGCCGCCGCGAAAACCTCAAATGTCAGGAGCTTTGTAATTTGTTCTTTTCTTATTATTACGGTGATGAAATCAAGGAGGTTGAGATGAAAGGACGTGCCTGGGTATGGAAGAAATCGATTTAGAGCTTAGGGCGGAAAACCTCAAAGGAAGAGACCACTTGTGAGACGTAAGCCGAGGTGGAGGGATGTATAAAATCGATCTTGTGCAAGTGTGTCGTGGCGGGACTGCCTTTGTGAGAATTCGGATTGTGAAGTCGGACTCAAGAAGGGACATAATTCGTCTAGGTACCGCAAGCTTTTTCATTGGACGTTTCGTGACTGCGCTACTTTCGACCCTCTGGGGACCAGTTGTTGTACACACTTGCATAACGTTGTGTATTTGCAAACACGGCTTTCATATTGAGGGGGGATATTGCCTTTTATTTTTAACAGCTACAGTACAAACACAGAATGACAGCAAAACAAATTATAGATAAATGCTGAGTGTCTAAATGGGTGATAGGTGTCAAACCGTTCAGATAAAAATTTGAAGTTGTGGACGTTTGGACAGTAAATGTTAAAACAGACCATTCCAGTGTTTATCCGCCGTTATTTACAAAGTATATGCTTACTATGTATGTAGGGTGTCCCGGAAAGATGTATATGCATTATAATACCGAATAGTAACGTCGTGTGTATACTTTTTTTTCGGACACTGTTTTGGTCCAAAAATTACGGGAAAGGTACCATTTGGTAGACGTGTGTGCAGGGTAGGATTAGGATGGATCGTAAAGTAACGGGGTGTGAATTTGGATTAATGTGTATCAGGATGTTAGTTACGGGGCTCTTGTAAACACGGCAATGAATCTCCTGATTCCATAAAAGGCGGGTAATTTCACGAGCTTAACGACAGTTAGCTTCTCACGTACTCTCCGCCATGACCGTAAAAAGTAATCTATTGCTATGACGTAGAGGTTAGCTTTCGGAATAAGTGGTTCAACATCTTTTGTTTTCCGAAAACCGAGCATCACTGGCAGGATATGGAATAGGAATTGGATTGCCCTTCGCGAACCGACTGATGGCCTTCGGGATCAGAACCGCTATTCTGAGCGAATTAAAGCATTCCAGCGTCTATCCAATGTTATGAAACACGTGTTGTTGCCATTAACATGGTATTCATCACAGCGCTGTATTACGCCATATGTGATTCATACACTAAATCGCTTGTGTTATTAGGCTAAAGTATTCTGCAATTTTCGTTCGTTTACTTTATTTTGACGTCAACTATGGATGAAATAATTACGAATTGTAGATAAAATTGTATTTGTGTCTCTTATAAGTTGATAAGTAATCTTTCTTACTCTGACAGATAATTTTATGATAAATCGTTTGATGAAAGTAGAGTTTTGTGTTTAATGAATCTCACTGTTTATGGCAGTGGAAATGTGTGTTCTTTGTGCACTGGAGGTTGGAAGGATGCTTGCCCAATTGAGTCAGAGAGGGTGCTTGCACCCAGACACCAGGCGCTTATAGTTTTATAGCTGTTGTATGTTGGGATGGAGCTTAAGTGAACAACTGAGAGACTGAATTTGGCACATTACCAAGAAACTAATCTCTGCAGCACGAAAGACTTGCCTATATTAAAACTTACTTTGAGAAATATATTCAGACTTGTCATCGTGGTGAGGATCTTCAACCTGGAGGCAGCAAGCACCTCTGAAACGTCTGTTAACGACTACCGGACTACACGGAGGAACCCGGAAGACAAGTCGTGTCCGTTTCGTGTATATGAAGAACTTATTGTGTGTGTATGTAGTCTCTTTTTCAGTGAGTTGTTGGAGTTTGAGCACATCTCAAGATTTCTGATTCAGCAACGAAAGCAAAATGACTTGGTTTCAAGACCAGGCGGTCAATGTAGGATTTGTTGTAAGGCTGGAACTGAATCTATTTTAATTCTCTCGTTACTCACCAGCCATTCCTTTATTACGATGAATTACCGACCTTACTTTACAGCAGTGATTGGTAACAGGGTATAAATTACTTTGATTCCGCTTCAGCCAAATGTTGCCTTTGGCAAATAAATAGACTGCGAGTCGTCAGTTTGCTTTCTGGAACATTTTATTGTTTTTTGGTGGCCCGGTAATTGTATTTGGTCTGCCTTTTTCGCATTCTGACTGGGTTTTCTACAGCTGTCATCGATGTTGTAGCTCTGTTTGTGATTAAAATCTTTCGCCGATCTGCCTTGACTGTTTATATTTTTGTGTTTTAACGCGAGACGAAATTAAATTGCTTTACTGGTAGTAGAATCTGTATGTGCGATACAAAATGGCGGCGGCAGTGTTAGAGTTTGGCTGTAGACATGCCCGTAACACAAACGCTTCCCCTAGTTGATTTCTGGAGTGTGTAATGAAAGTGAATTTAAGCCAGCAGTGGAGTTGTGAATATTGTGAACGCACTTTTTAAACAGGATTGAACGGTCTTTTATTCCACGGATAGTTGTTTCATTCATTTGGTTCACTAAGCGTTATTTGGTTTTGTATTCGTAACAGTGGTGTTTGGTTGTAATGAAGCTTCATCAACTCTTCAAGTTGTTTTACGAGTGTGTGAACGTACATTATTTTCATGAACAAAGTGCCGAGGTCATATAACGCCACGTTTCATCTAATTATGTAAATGTTGTTATGTTAAGGAGCATATGAGCAGGACTTGGGAAAACTAAGAAATGCGTGCGGAGTTTATAGTAAAGATTGTGAGCCAAAGATAAAGTTGTTTTAAAAAGTGTCGCGTTTAGGGTATTTCTTCTCAGCCAGTGCTGAGTATATCCTATGCTGGTTAACGTTACTGTAGAACTTTTGCTTTCACTTTGATTCAAAAGTGTTTCGCCTTTCCTGAAAAATTACATTTTTTTGGTAGATTCGTAACTTCACCTTGGGTCGACGAATTTGACAGAGCTGTCAGTGTTGAGAATGGAGAATTGTAATAAATGACAACAGCAGATGTGCGGGAAATAGGCAGCTTTTATTATGAAATCTTTAAAGTTGGCATTATCTTTTGATGGACTGAATCAGGGCATGATAATACTGAAAGATATAAGACGATCAGAAGGTGCATGTACGAGATTTTACAGTTCGCTGCTGGTGGTGACGTAAAGAGACGGACTGAAAATGAAGAAACAAGCAGCAGAATAGAGACAACAAAGATAAGATATTACATAAAAATTATCAGTTAAATTTGAGATAACGTTAAAACGTAGAAAAAGAATACATGCTTTCAGAGGTGTGGGAAAGCGTTTAAACTAAATTGACTTACAGGAAGTTAACTCAATGACCGTTGAATTCTGAACCTAGGAGTTGACATTAGATGAAATGACGATTCGCGATTAGTTGCAAGAGGTGGTTAATGAAAGGATATGGGCAAACAAGTTGGGTCCAGTTACGTCACTGTTCTAGGAAATTGATAGCGATTGTACACATCGTAAAACGCATATGACCTCGAGAAATGAACCACGTGAGTAAGAATATGATATCTTTTGTCAATAAAACGAAATCTTAAACACATTGTTCAAGTAACCCACTAATGATTTGACTACGTGGCTTGAACTGCTGTTCAGAACTGAAACCAGAGATAAATGTTTTCAGCATGGCGTGGCCAAGACCCACCGCTTGTAACAATGGCTCACGCGCCAAGTAATTGCCCTTGGCAAAATGTTAGAAATGCTCTGAAATAGACAGTAATGTGAATGAAGGTAGGTGGGAGGTTTTTCACATTTTATTTCGTGTAGCGATGCTGTCGGTAAGGCAATTGAGCCACCTTTTAAAGGCTGAACCATGAGGTCGTGAAATAGGTATAAAAGTAATTACGTGCTTCAGCGACTGTTTGTCAGTAAGGACATAAAACGCTTAACTATGCTTGGACACTTCTCTGTGGTTATTATTCGCGCATGAAACTCAAAGCTATCAGTTGCCTGCGCAGGGGATAGTTTCAGAGCTTGGCGCCAGAAGATCGCATTTAATTGTAGTGTCAGGTCGCACACGCTGGAAAGGGTTTCCTGTACTTATTTAATGATGTTGGTTCAGTTGCAAAGGAATGTTTGATCCTCATTTAATAATCTTCAAACCTTGCATAACGTGCAGTGTTGAATATTCATCTGAAATATATAGAATCATGCAAAAGAGAGTTTACACTTGAGTTTTGTTTGTATGCATGATTTTATGTATTTCAGATAAATATTCATGTAATAAGGCTGATTCAGCTGCGGAGTTGAATTGGAATGGGTTAATTTCGCTCAGAATAGGGGCTAGTTGCGGGCTGTTATGGACATGGTGATGAATCGTGGGTCCCATAAAAGGAGAATTTCTTCACCGGGTGAGTGGGTGATCGCGTTCACGATATGCAGTTACCTGAAAAAGATTTTATTTCGCATATTGCACTGTTCTACGATGTTTTTTGAATGCTTGTAGTTGAAACATGCTGGAATGAATTGAAACTTGTTGCTGAAGGCAAATGTTAAATTAAGTGCGTCGGAGCAATTGCGAACCGGTTTGAACCTGTTCTTAAGAAATGAGTGGTTTAGGTTCGCTGTTCAGACGTAATTTATTGTAAACTTTCTCTTCAGATTCAGTTTCGGCAAATTTGTGCCGTCTGGTTCAGAGCCCTGCCTTAAACACGAGTTATTTTGAGGTGGAATTCAAAGACTTGTGAACACCGTAAGCGAAGAAATCAGTTCGCCACGTCATTCAACTCTCCCCCGTTACCTGTTACTTGGCTTGCTGTCTGCTTTAGAGCCAGTCATTCTTGTTTTCAATTCACCTGTGAAGGTCGTCGAGGCTCGTTATACTGGTACGCTGCTGCCAACATTTGAGAAGTAAAGTTAAGCGTTGGAATTTTGTTAGTCGGCGTGGATTGTCCCGTCTTCAGGAGAGAAACAGGTCCGGTCCGTTAGTCATTGTTAAGAGACTCGATTGAGTGAGGTAGCGGCGAACCGGTTAGACACGTGGAATGGAGGAAGCCTTCAGGTAGATGTTTTGGAAAGCAATTGGAGAGGAAGATAGTATGAAAACGGGTCGTAAACAAGGCCAATGTTAATTGTCCGTTCTTGGCCTAGCTGACATTGGGCTCTCGGGGAATTAATTTGTGCGTTGATGGCTATCTTGTCCATCGCATCGGTGAACAATACTTTGGGGTTTTGCTGTCGGCTGAGGATGTGCAGTGACGCAGGATCGTGTATTTCGTGCAGGCGCCGTTGAATATTTGTAACGGAAGATGAAATGACATTCTGATTGTTTCCATCATTCAGAGCGTTCTTAGAGGCGTGTGGGATCTTGAGAAGCAGATAGTCGTTCAAGTGGCCAATAAATCCATTACTTAAACGTACTTTCCCTCTAAATATTGAGGTTTTCTTACTGTGTGTTGCGTAGGTTGACAGTGAAGCAGTTCTCGCTTGCACGGTCGTGTTTACAAGCATTCAGGTATTCCAAAGTGGCGTTTCCCATCATGCATTACTCATGGAAATCCTTTCTTTGAAATGCCAGCGATTTCTGCATGGTTAGGAATTTCCAACTAGACTTCTCGCATAGAATTGCAATGCCCTTTACATCCATTGTAAGTACTAGCACGGTAAGTGCATTTTAGTGTCTCGTCCCGTTTATAATAGATGCCTACGTTCTTTTCTTGTGACCTTATAATGCTTTTTGCTGGAGAAATGAAAGCGTTAACTGCCGACTTGTTTTTGCGATCCTCGTTTAAATAATTCAGGAACTTGGAGTGTTACTGTTTCCCCACTTAGTATCTGCAGTACATGCTCTAGGTCTAATGTGAAGTTTTTTCTTCCAAAAACTAGCACACAGTCAGATGTAAATGTGGCAAATAATACATTACTGGCAAACAGTCGTGTTACTTAGTCATGATGTAACAGGTACATATGACCTTTTGGTAACAGTTCACAATTTTAGTTTTCCCGATTAAAATATTTTCGCGTGTCCGAAGATTAGGCAGGCAGGATTTAAAACAGCGAGTATGAAGATGACTGTCTTGTGGTTTGTGTCGCCGTGTATTGTAGTAGAAATTATCTCCCTGATGGAGGCAGCAAGTACTACTGAAACGTCGGTAAACGTTTTCCAGACTACACGGTGCTACAAACCAGAAGACAGCCATCGTCAAGGTTATGTTTTGACCTGGTAATGCTGTTGTTTGTTATTTAATTATATACATAGTGAAATATATATGTTACACATTTCTCTATGTTACTGAATGAACGAAATCCGACTAGATTGAGTCACAATATGAATGCAAATTTTACCCACTGAATGGACGAATGCAAACAAGTTTAGCATACGTTAAACTCTAAAGTTCGTAACGACCTTGTGGAGACAAACATGTGGAATCTTTCAGGAGTAGAACGGTATATCTCCTGTCAGTGCTGCCACCTTCAGTTATCACGGATTATAGGACTTCATGTTGTCAGTAGGAAGCTTATATAGTTCTGCGTACTTGGAATAAATTCAGTAAGAACTAATTTCTTTACACTTGAAAACATTTTGCGACCACGGAGAGCTGTTGATGTATACTGCCCATGTTGCGACCTCATTACAGGGGCGAAGTTTTAGTTAAATCTGTAAAACAGGCGACTTGTACTAGGTAGATATTAAGTTCGATTCTCCGCAGGGATATTGCTCTGTCTCTCTCACAGTATGCGCATTTCTTCCCAGTGCTATACAGAGACTTTGACTTTGTCAGTACTTAAAATCTTGGGTCAGACTTCCTTGTAGGTCCAATGTGAAGAAACTAGAAATTTTTTGCTTTGTTTGGATTGCTCTTAAATCGGCCTTATGGGATACCAAATACTGGGGAGTATAATATTAAAATGAATGTTTTGTAGAGTGCAATGTGTGAACCGGATAACTGGCTTAGGGCCGTGTCCAGTAGCGAGTTGTGTTGCCTTGAGTTCAGTTTATTCGATTACTTAACACATCCCTGTGTACCGAACATTTTAGAAGGCTGTGTTTGTGAAGAGTAGAAACATGTTGCTTCTATTATGAAGCATCCTTCCTCGCATGACTAACAGACCGAGGCACCATTCCTGCATAAATATTACCGCCAAACGAGCCTCATGACCACAAAGCTTCCTGTTCCTTAGTTCGTTTGTGCTACATTTTCAAAGTAATTTTCAACCTCCCCCTCACTCACTCACTCACCCAGTTTTCAACCTCAGTAATTCTTTTTAGATCTCGTAAATTCGTATAACCAGCACACGTTAATTATTATTAAACCGAATTTCTGAGTTAATATTGTCTCGTTATTTGTGCCTTACGGGATTGCCTTTTCCAGAGCTTATTCCGTGAATCAGGAAGACGTATCCAGCGCACACATAATTGTTGCCTATTTGAGTGACCTTGACACACCGACATGAAATCAATAAAATGCAAAGAGTGTCTCCAAAAGATATATATACATCAATAACTTCGGTGGACGCTTGCCAGTCCAGTTGCTGTCAGCTGTGCCACGAAGCTGATGGTGGTCATTTTGAACACCAACATTAGATTCACCAATTCACGAAATGCCAATGCTGACGTATGTAATGTTTCAGTTTATCGAAATGTCTTTATTTCATTCATCGAATGCCTATATACATCTTCTTGGGACATTCTGTATTTGCATTTGAAGGAAAAGTTACATTTTTTAATGCAGGGGAAACAAAGTGGAGACTGAGAATGAACCATTTCAAGGACCTTATCAATGTACGCACTTTTGCTAGTCTTCCACCAAGCTGGGGCGTGTAGCTCGCGGGCAACCCGTTTCCTGGTAAACTGAAAGAAACGATACAGCCACTTCCATATTCCGAAGTGACCCTATCATAAATCCTTATTGTTAGCTGTTGTTCTTTGCCGGGATTGAAATCACTTTGTAGACGATTGCCGACGAGCATTGTTACGGGAATGTTTTCTAATTAACGATTTGCAGATGTGGGGTACCAGCAGCGGTTTATTTTTGGTATTTTCGTTGGCTGTTTTGCAGTCGGTCTTATTGTGCAAAAGAACACACAAGTTAAAATCTATACATTAATATTTTAAAACGGTTATGAGCGTTTTATTTATGAAGACATAATTACATTACCAATTCAGTTTGTAAAAATGTGCTAAAAAGATACCCTAGCCTGGGTTGTGAATTGCATTTTTTTTACAAAATTTTCACATTATCGTCAGTATATGTTTCTTGTATATAGGTATAGAAAATATGCAGATAACAGTATATATATATATCATTATACGTATACAGTTCAAATTTTATGTATTGAACTTCATGTTGCCCGCATACAGACCAAATTTTGCCGATGTTGCCTTCACAACAAAAAAGGTGGGTACGCCTGTACTAGAGAGTGTTCGTCATGGATGTGTCGTAAGATTACGACTTGCCACTATCGGCTTCAGCCGTTATTGCCACATTAGAGACCTGTCAGCATCCTCTCTGATCGGATCAGACCATTACGTTATAACGTACTACATCTCCCGCTGACATCCTCTTTATTTTATTCCCTGATACGTGGTACACTTCTCATTTATCCTTTTTCTCCGTAATTTATGTCATCCTACCCCAGTCGTGCCACATTACTCCAGTTAGGAGTAGCCATAAATTTTTACGTTACGCGTTGGCTGTGCACCTAATCACTCACCTACCACCTAGAAGGAACAACTGCCTTCTGTCAGCACTTGCCAATTACATTTTCATCTCATTAACAGCAGTCATGAACTACTGGAAGGCTCTGTATGTTAAATTGTGGCTTCGTTTCTGTGATGTGTGTCCATGTTGCATTTTCATGGTTTCTGTCTAATGTAAAGGGCGCAGACGAATTACAAGAAATATCTGCAGCTGTGGCCACCTTTACATCAGCCAGAGAATTCCTCTGGCTGATGTAAAGGTGCTTTGCTTGTGTCACGCGTGTCTGTCACGAACTATAGTTCTGGTGTTTTGTTCAGATGAAGCATTTTATAGACAGTAAATATTTTTATCATAATATCCGATTAATACAACTCTTACATTTCAAACTGCAAACACAAATGAGTAACGCTGTCAGATTAACTGCGTCGAGGGTCTGGTTGTGATGCAGCTACTTTCTGTTTGAGTCCGTTGCATTTGTCTCTCCGCACGTAACAAAGTCTCGAACCGTTGAACAGTGTGTCATGAAATTTATTTGAGAATTTTGCTGAAATGTGTACACATGTTCCAAGTTTTACTAAAATCGGACAGCGATAACGTGAACTTGACATGAGGAACTCTAAGTTTCTTAGCGCGGAAACGAGTGATTGGGGAATTCCCCAGCGAGACACGTGGTGACTTACCGAAGAATTCTGGACGGTGACGTCACACTTCTCACGCATAATCCATTGACCCCCGGACAACCCTGACTCCAGCGAAGGTCAGACGTCAAGTACTGGTGAACACGACGCGATTATTGCCCGTAGTTATCCTAACTTGGTATGGTTGTAGATTCCATGTGTTTTTCTAGCAGTAGTTTAAGCCAATATTTGACATTCCTCTGTTAGTAACATGTAGGCCCGGCTGTGCTGCTTTTTACTCCGTGTCTTGTAAAATGTGTTCTGTTAGTGTCACTGCTGGATTTAGTGGTTCTTATGTTACCAAGTTTACAATAGGATAACATTGGCATTCTTGAGTCGGATGGAACGTCCCTCCGTATAGATTAGCATTTTCGCTTAGTATTCTTTTAGTTACGGACTCTGACGTCGCTGTAGTGTCCGCATGTACTCTCTCTCTCTATCTCTCTCTCTCTCTCTTCCCCCCCCCCCCCCCCCCCAAATGTCCTGTCCCACCATTCAAATTCTATCATAGTGGTTGGAAATCGACCACAATACCACCTAAGGAGTTAAAATTATCTTCAAATATACCAAGAAAGAAGCAGTCGCTTGACAGGACGTGCTGACGCAGAAACTAGTTCTCAGAAGCGGCGTCTGGGACGAGAGTCAGCTCGCTGTGACCGCGGTGACGACAAAGGAAGGAAAGTTGTTCTCCCATGTTTAAGACACTGGATGGCCGCCGTAACGCATTGTCCCGTTGTTACGTGCGTGCCCTTGCATGTAATATGACGGCGGTTTGTCGGAAGCAACAGCGCTACTCATTCTTACTTCTCCCCATCTGTCGCAACAACAACCTGCCTCTGCCTTGCCACCTGCCCGTCAGGATTTTGCTTCAGCTGCCTTCATGGCGTTCCAGTTCTTGAACGCGCAAAAAAGCGAGGTTTGTTCAGGGAAACGGAAGAACCAACTCCGGAGACTTGAACCATCTTCATGGAACAGTCCTTCTTCAGAAGCTGATAATGACTTAGTTGGCGAGGACGCCGCACCAGTATCAAGAATACCGAAAGTTCGTAACTTTGTTCACGGCTGAACGCAATTGACGATTAATCCAGCCCACGTAGTCGCATCCCATTTATTTAGATTAATTTAAATATTCTTGTATCTACGCCCAAGGTTTCCCAAGTAGTCTCTTACATTCAAGCTTTCCAACAGTCTCGTGTGTGAAAACTATGATAATATAAGCCATCTCTCGGTGCTTGGGATTCTTGAAGTCCAATAACTGCTTTGCGTTGCACTGATTGCAGTTTTTAAAATCGCAATTGAAAAAGGATTGTTTTGCTCTGATGTTACTTTTCATGTGGGTTTCGCAGGGCGTTTGACCATCATAGTCCGACAGCGGGAATATCAAAACGAATTTTATGGTCGTCGGTTTCGTGACTTAATGGCTTAGCGCTTGCCCTTAGGGGCATACAGGAGCTTTCATCTGGTCATTGGTCTGGCTTTTGATCGCTGGATTGTATTGCAGTTGCCCATTGCCATGTTAAGTGGTAACAACTGAAGCTTTGACATATGCAATTGATCTTTAGATACTGATTTGATTTTGATTGAGTTCTATTACGCAAAAGACTGCGTCATCTCAACACTCGTGTTCAGATATAGACCCGAATGTTGGTCTTGTCACCAAGGGCTCTCATTTAGAGCCAGATTTTCATAAAATTTCTTTGTGTTTTGCTTCTGCTGAAAGGAGTTTAAGTTTGTAAATACCCCTTCAATGTGTCTTTATAATGCTTCTGTATGGTGTGAGCACTTCGTGGATGGGAGACAGCAATAGAACAGATTATTAACCGAGCACTAGCAAGCATTCCAGAAGTTACATTTTTCCGTTCTTCGTAAATGTTATTTGTATTCCACTTTTATCTTTTGGTTGAATATAGACTGCCTTTCCAGGATCATTAATAATAAAAAAGTGCTATAATCTCATTGCGTTGTTTTGTATTCATAGTTGCTTTAACAGTTTCCACTCTTCATGTACGGCAGTGAAACTTGGGTTCTAACAAACCAGAGAATAAAGCAGAATAAAGTCTGATGAAATGAAATGAAATGTTTTTCTTGTTCGAGTAGGACGAAGGAGAGAGCGATACGTGAGGCTGGCACATCTGGTACAGGAAAGAAAGAGAATCGATCTGTACAAAGGTGGATAGGTTGCATAATACAGACAGACTGCCGAAAGCGAGGTTAAGTTTTCAAAACAATTTTAAGCAACAAATGTAATTCATAGTCTTCTTGCAGATTAATGACGTGTTCAAATGTTGGCGAATAGGGAAATTAAATGGTCTAATTTGATTTTTGTTTTTTGTTTCCACATATACAAATAATTAAAAAATGATGTAATTGGTACTTCTTTATATTAACAATAAAAATGTTTTTGACATGGATGCGATTTTCGTCTCTGCATGCTGTTTTTTAATGCGCCACTTATTGAAGAAAGCATTTATTTTTTGCAGGTTATTTAATCAAATTACTCTGGAACTTGTGCTATGTGTTTCGGTACGAGTACTGTAGAATGATTCCACTTACGTGGCTTGATCAATAACAGCGCTTCTAGATTTTTTGTATTTAAATTGAGTTCAGTGTAATTATATCACGTGGGTAAAAGTGAACCTGTTTGTTCCTCAGCCACCATATCTTATTTTTATGTTTAAAATGTTCTTTTTTCATGTAATTATATTGTTACAGCCATTGTTTTATTTGTTTTGAAAATTTTTAATCACCCGTCCGCCCCTATCTTACTAAACTAAAATTTGTCACGTTCTGGGGAATCAATACACGCTTCCATTGTCTCACAGGAATTTCATCCACTCTTTATTTCATTTTTACAAACATTTTCCCATTGGCAGATTGTGCCCTCCTCCCCCATAATTCCAAAAATAGTAACATTGAAAATTCATGTTCTTTATAAGAAACAGTTGCTTCACATTGGAAGCAGCATGCATAAAATATTTGGGGGCTTTTCTGTTTTAATGGATGTTACGGTGAAAACAGTGTTCACACAGTGAATGGGATGGTGATTGGATGGATGTGTTTTCTGGTGATAATAGAGGCCGTCTTTGTTAGCGCGCTATGCACTTTGATGCTGTTTTGTGCTTGCAAACAGCCACCAGCCCCAGAGGTAATCTGGTTACGAAGGCTTCTTCACTCTTGTCTTTGTGTTGGGTTGTCGATCTGTGCCCACACTTTTGTCATGTCTTTGTTGTACCCACTGGTACTTTCCACCGCAAGGCTTCCCTTGTTAGCACAGGAAGAAAAATTATAAAATTGCTCTTTTTTTTTTTTTTTTTAAAAAAAGGCACTAGCTTTGGGGTTACGTTCAGGTAAGTGCGTTTAAATGTTGTCAACGTTTAACTAACAAAATAGACAGTGCCATAGTACAGGTGGTTAGATTCCGGCATCTGACCGTGAAGTCCTGGGTTTACGTCCAGCGCAGTCCAGTGGGATTTGTGGTATATAATGTGACAATATTAATCTGACCCGAATGAGTTTTACACTCCTGTAAATAATGAATCGGGTCTAACAACACTTCAACCATGCCCCAATGAGCACACTCCAGCATGGTGATAAAGATTAAGAATTCGACAAGATATCTTGTTGCAGAATATTGATGTTTTACAGTAAACGCAAAAAGTAAAATTTAATATGACGTACATTCTGCTGTTTTTGATACGAAATAAAATAAGGGGGTAACTTAACAAACTCCTCTCCCAATAAGGCCTGTATTTCGATTTTGGTTTTATATTTGTGTGAAACTTGGTATTTTACTCTACTAGATTGTGGGTTTTTGAGAAAAGAGCGTTGAGACGAATATTTGAACATGTGCGAAAATTCTGAATGAGGAGCTTCTGAATTTATTCTCTTCTCACCAAATTTGCTGTTGATCAAATGAAGCAGAATGCACAGGAAATGCAATAGGACGTGTGAGTGGACTTGATGAAGCTGGCTCAGTAAAGAGACAAGTGACGGGCTTTTGTGAGCACGGAAATCACCTTGGAATCCATAAAAGTAGGAGAATTTTTTCACTAGCCGATCTTAAGACTTCAATGAAGTTTTATTACGATTTGCTTTGATCTCATGAGGAGTAGATTTTCGGGCATTGAATTTATATAAATGCTGACGCTTCACTTTTTTATCACAGAGGAATTTGTTGGACTGCGTAAATACCCGAGCTATGTCATGTCGGAATGTGGGATAATGCAGATACCATGCTGGCATGCCACCTTCTGGGTTATAATCGCAACTTGGCAGCATCGCCCTGCAGTGTTCGGCTCTCGAGAGGGTTTCTGATTGATTGGCTTATGGTTCAGGGATGTCAACGCCAGGATTGCCAACTCTGCCATTCAGAATATAGGCTTACTTCACTGCGTAGTCCAGTACATTCATCCCGATGCCCGAGTTCTTTCCGACAGGAATCCTGGTATCTTGATTAGCCCAGTGGTAACTATATGCCGCACTTACTTCAACAAAAATTAACGCTTAATTTTGTTTATGGGGTTTATATTGTTGTCACCGTGAACAGCGATTATTTCTTTGAACAGTATGAACTAATTGGTCTTTGTAATGGTTTAGAGTTGTGTAATATTTGAGGTTTTCGCAGCGGTGAGTCTACGATCGCTGTCTTCTGGGCTGTTGTGCCGTGTAGTTTCAGGGGCCATGCTGCCACCGTCATCAGGGCGATGAATTCAGGCCAATGTTGATGGTTCTGATCCTTGGTTTTACGACTCGTTTGCATTCACAATGATTAGAGTATGTAGAATGTTAATGATAAATTTGTGCTTGATGTGGAAATATTATTATGTAGTCCGGTCTTTTATTTGAAGGTGGCCTGTCAGAATTTATAGATATTCACCGGTCCACATGAAGGTTTGTTCAGCCGTACACTAGAGTGAGCATCATGTGCATTGTCACGTCTGTATGTTGTTCAGAATTGCCGAACGTCGCGACCGGGTTGTTGACACTTGTGTATCATATTCGGGATCTCGGGTTAAAATCTAGGTCCGGAGACTTGCTGTTCTGACAGACGTTCGTAGTTTCCCCAGGCCTTCCATGAAAATGCTGGAATAGCCTTCAGTTAGGATACGACCGCTTGCGTTCTTGCTTTGCCGCTGTTTTAATAAATTATCGTATTCAACCCGGTGTATCGATCGTCGATTTGATGAGAAAGAGTGAATTTAGTCCAGAAGACGAAACGTTTGAAAACGTCTGATGTATGTGGTGATTGGTTTACGATTCTTATGTGTAATGTAATGCTGTTGCATGATGCACAGAGGTTATTTGGCGTTACGTGAGACGAGAGAGTTATTATGTAAGCCTACAGTGGTGTTGAAGGGATGTGTCCCACCTGATGATATCTTGGTATCCACTTGGAAGGACTGAGAGAGACCACGAAAAATCAAAATTTGAACCCAGTGTGTGCAGATTCGATGTTGCTTTTTTCAGTTTTCAGCATGATTGGTGTGTGGTGTTGTATCAGAGCGTTCTGTTGCTTACCCAGAAGTGAAGCCGCAATGATCGTTTGTCCGCAACCAATCAAACATCAAAATACTGTTACGGGCCAGAATTGTAGGGATTCCATACACCGCGTTCCGAGACCCAAGTGTGAACCATTCGGAATGCAGAATTCCTGGGGAATTTTAGACACGATGGATGCGTGGCGGTGCAAATTAATAGAACCAAGGCATATCCCTGTGGCTGGATGCCATTTTGTGTTTGTAGAAATGTAATGGTAATATCGGATTGTGTGTTTAAGGGCTGAACTGAACTGAACTGAACTGAACTGTAGATCGGGTTGCATAAAAGAAGTGTATTTCGTTGACCCGCTGAGTGGCTGTTAGTGTGATTCGGCTTTATCCGTAAGAAGTGATCGTTATTATTTCATATTTTTTACAACACTGAATTTAGCTTTTAATGTCCAGCTAATGTGCCATCCTGTGCCGAAGTGCATCATCCGTGTGAGCTGGGTGACCTCCCATCTAATTACCACCCCGTCAGTCACCCTCGTTTACAAAAAGGAGTTAATTACTTCACCCCGCCGATTTTCTGTCACCATCAGTAATGACTTCGGCCTTAATTTCTGTTGCCAGTCACTAGCTGCTAGCTGAACGACCAGGGTTCGATTACCGGTACTGACAGAGACATTTATCATTCACAGTTCATACGCTATACGACCTGTCCATTTAATTTTTTTAGAATTATAAATTACCCCTTTACAAAGGAATATTTACGTGTGTCATCTGATGTTTCTTAAAATTGTGTTTAGTTGATTTTGTTAGTATAAACGTAGCTTATTTACGCCTCGGAATGAAGTGGTAAGCCTAATGAGCATAAAAACAATCTATGTAACATGTCAAGTCTCCACTAGTTTGTCATTAGTGCAGATTGAAATGTACTTTTGAATAAGCGTTCATATTGTTTTCAGCGGATATATGACAAAGCTTACTAAAGTTTGAGTTCAAGAGTACGCGTCATACCATGTTCGATACGCGAGAAACGATCAGCTAGCATAACCGGGCGAACACCAGCTTGGTTCTTCATAGAGACTTGCCCGATGTCAGGAAACACGCTTCATTAATGAGAATTGAGTTTCTCAAGTCGCTGGGGATGTTGAGATTGGTATTCCGGATAGAGGCGATATCATTAATGACTGGTTTTGTTAAAGCGACTTCCGTGATTTGTGAACCTGTCTGCAGTAGTAGGCCAAATCAATAGCATTCTTAATAAACTGTCATGGCGTTGAAGTGAAGTACACTTTTCCTCGTTTATAACTTGGCGGCCCGGAAGTCGATATGAAAGGTGAATGTGGCCTCAGGTTTGGGAAAGGATGAGAAACCTTGCTATAGACGCTGCTAACATCTTCATGGTGAGTATCTGAATTATGTTAACCTTAGAAAGCATTTTATTTCGCGAATTCTTACTCGTCTGCCATGGGCAGACCCACTGCCCTGTCCAGATTGGAATCATTTGTGTGTTTGGTTCGATGCTGTGGGCGGAGTCGGATTGTTCAAAACCTCCACTGACATGCCATTGTGTGGTTCGAACCCGCGACCTGGGAGTTTGAGCGGTCGAAGCAAGATCTTATACGCACCTTCAACCTCGTAACCTCCGTGGTTGAAACTTGTTGGAGAAAAAATGTTTTCAAGCGAACGTATAAATTTCAGTGATATGGAAACGGTTAAGCACCCCGACAGACCTTTCCAGAACGACAGATAAACCTCAAAATAGGCGTAAATAACAATCTCAATATGGGATGTGTGACAGCTCTACATACTAGCTATACGCGCATGCGTTAGAGTGCTCCAGAGCTGTGCCCTTTTATGTCTTGTTCCAGTGAACCTATTCATTGAAAAGTTAGAAGCAACTGCTCTCCGCTTGTCTTGAGAGAAGCGTGTCACTCTGCGAATGACACAATATGAACAGATTCCACTTTAATTTAATAAACACACTGACGTCTCAGCAGAAACTGCAAGCGATTCAGAAACTTAATACTGTGTTTGCAGAGTTTAGTAGTGTCACTTCTTGTCTGGTTCGTTTGTTAATTTTACTTCTTGAGTTGCTACGCTGCTGCATAGAACACGGCCAATTATCTTTTCAATTTACTTCTCCCACCGTCTGTTTCTCTGTTCTTTGTCTTTATCTCGTATAATTGTCTGAAAACCTGCGCCATCTTTTTAAATTTGCTATGGTATTAAGATGTCTTAATTCTGTGATGTCAGACAAGGTGTGTGTTGAGGGCTAGACAGTCAAGTGCTTTGTAGGATGTTTAAAATATACGTAGTTTTACAGTACTGTACGAAAGACCTCCATATCAACACACGCAGATACTAGAGGGGAAAAAAATCCTCTGCCCCTGTCGGGGATCGAACCCCAGTAATCCAGTTTGTAGTCAGTCACTTTACTTACTGAGATTGTTTTTTTATTGAGAGCAAATCAATGCAATCAACGTCTATGATTTTATCAACCTAATCATGCATTTGCCACACACATTTTGGAACCCCATATTTTATTTGTAATTTTATCTCCCTCCTGTCTTTGCTCTCTTACGCTTACTTTCTGGAAAGCAAAGTGTTCGTTTCAACAACGATAGCTTCACCTTAGTCAATCGTGTTACAAACCGTATGCAGCTAGAGTAATTAGCTGGCCAGAGAAGTTGAATTCGGACAGGTAAGATTAATAGAAATCGCCATGATTTAGTTAGAAAGGGTTGAACAGACGTTGGCAGTGCGTTGCTTTAATCAGAGAAATGTAGATCTGGTGGCTTTAAATCCTTGACTGCTATTTATTTATATGGAAGAACCATAAAACGCTTCACTTAATTGAGTGGGGTTTTGAAGCTTTACATTCGGCCATAAATTTTGAACAAGAATTTTGTGTTAATGAAATACTATTCAGAGGAGAAGGCAGAGGTTATTCTCTGCCCCTTGCCATTGTTCCTATTTCGAGCGACCACGAGTACTTGGAGCTGTTTTCTGATGAGTTAATGGGAAATTGGGGAGGGGGGCTTTTCATTTCAATAAAAATAATGGTCTCATGGATGGAACGACAGAGCAATGCTAAAAGTGACGAAATGGCAGCGTCGTAGTTGTTTACTCTCGGATCAAAACATAATAGTAGCACTTTTTGTGACTCTGCTGTCATGTAGCCCTCGAGTTTAACATTTATGATGGTAAATTTACCGAGGCTTTTTTAATTCTTCAAAATTTGTTAAACGTTTTGGCCTGCAGTTAACAAGAAGCCGCGGAAAGTGATTATATCCCTTCTTTCCTTCACATTCTCCGTCTGCATTGTGCTCGCTAGCTCCTCGGAGCAGAGTATTTATCGAGAAGCTTATAGTTTCTTAGCTAGAGAGCTTATATAGTTTTTAGGCCCATTGAGCCAGAAGATGTGTTACCGTGATAATGAGCCCACCGTCGGTTCTTACGCTGGACCAGATGACTCCAGTCAACTTCACACTTAGTACACACTTAGTATATGATGGTCAATGCACTATCCCAGCAAAATGTGAATGGAAACGGTTGTCTTCTGTATTAAAATACTTTCAAGAAGTATTTGCTCGGAGTGACTAAATAAACTTGCGATAAACTATTGTAATAGTTTTTCTCCGGGTTGAGCTCGAACCTGGGATCCTCCGCTTATAGTACGAAGCAGGAGAGGTGACCATTACAATGTGACGTTTAGTACTTCATGTGCATTAATTTTATAACCAGTGGAACATTCTCTAATATATTGTATTTACAGAATTTTTTCGGCCGTTCATTGCATAGGAAACGGTCCTTCCCGTGAAATTTGACTAAAGCAAATAATCTGAATGAAATACTGTGTGTGAAATACTGAACGTGATGGAGGGTGTTGGGTGCAGCTAACGGTCTCTTTTGTAGGTGACAGAGTCTTATACCATCGTTCCGAGTGTCTTGTAAATTTATTATGAAATACCAGCGTTGTGTGCTAATTACAGGTAAAATCGATAAATATTGCTGGAGGCTAATGAGGCGTTTAAAGTAAACGACTCTGTTACGTTCTGTAACGCCGAGCGGGTCACAGTACATGAACATTTATTTTACTTTGGAAACACACTTTTATGTGTTTATACAGTATCCGACGTGTTGGTACATTTATGTGGACGTTACACGCGGTAATTTACAGTCTGCGTAATAAACTATATTTTTCTGTTTCTGTAGAAGCTTGCATTGGTTCAAATGACGTATTAAGGAAATTGCGTGTTGTCCGGGGTACGGAGTACACATCTGGTGGGTGATTAAATAAACAGGGATGTTCTGCGTTTTGTAAAACATTGTTACAATAAGCATTGTTTATGTTTAGCGTGGTCTAAACGTTTCGTTTCGTCTGGATTTTATCATCACATTATAGAGTCCCGCGTAACCTGGAACGCACTTTCTGGCATGAAACTGTAACATATTTAGCGGTCCGGTTGCTGTCGTGGTGGGTTCCACGTTATGCGGGACATCTTGTATTCCTCAAAATTCAACGTACATTGGCTTCTTATTTTAAGTTCGAAAACTTTTCTCTTTTACGTGTTAGATGTCTTCTTCACGAATTTCCCTGTCACTTAATTACCTGTTTTATGCTTGAGAGAAAAGATGTGGAATGGGATGGAGCATCGTGACTCATCTACACGTGGTTAGATATACGGAAACAGGGCTCGCCGATTGGTATATGTACAAACCTTTTAGACTGTAATGATGATATTGGAAGTTGAAGAAGGGTGGATAAATCTTTTGACGCGATGGAAAACTAAAATACACCGAAATATCTCGTGGCACATCAAGAAAAAACACTGAACTCCGTACTTTTCTGAAACTGTTTTTGTAACAAGTAAATGCTTGAGGCTTTCACGTCAGTGACGTTGATGCTCTTCTGGGTTTTGGCGCCATGTAGTCTGGTACGTAGATGTCAGTGTTTTCGAGAAACGTACTGTCACCACCTTCAGACCAATCCAGCACAGCACCGAAAGCCAGAAGAGCATCATTCATAAGAAAACATGATAATCGGTTGAGGCATTACGCATGTAAGTATATGTAATATGTGTGATTATGCATACCTAATTGGTTTTGGTGTCCCCATGTTACATATAGGATTTTATCAGTCGTAGGCTCAGTGCACAGCTTATATTGTTCACGAAATTAAGCATTGGTTAATATTTGACTCTAAATAAAAAACCCATTATTTCCCCGTTCGTGTTGTTACATACTCGTAAACTACACGGAAAAATATTTCAAAAGTCACCAAATCATTACCTAATGTACCATTTACAAATTATTCATGTACATTAACTTTTCTTTTTTGTAACTTTATAGTTTGTTACCACCTTTATTCACGATAGTGCTTTAGCTGACTGAGTTAATTTTAGGGAATCTCAGATCAACGTGTCAGTAACTTCTCTGCCTTTAATGAGGTCCTAAGGCTCATCACTGTGTTTACAGGAGCCCACCACTGGACTAGTCACTGATACATTTGAAAAGACCACAAACTTGACTGTCTTATTTAAGATACATTTTAATATTATTCATTCTGTGCATACTTCTCCGAAGTGGTATATATTATACCATTACAGCTTGTTACTCATTGGCCGTACAGCCGTAGGCAAGCCTATATTCATCTCTTGTGTAAGTTTCATATTAGGGCATTCCCTGGGACACTTTGAATGAAGGATAAACCCACTTCATCAAAAGAAAATTTTGAAAACACGAACAAATATTTATTCAGGGAGCAGAACTCAAGACCCATATTATATTAGGCGGCTATCAAGATCAGAAATTAGGTGTTGAGGCAGGAAACTTCGTATG